>JADRCH010000031.1:9019524-9270831 GCA_019843965.1 Rhynchomys soricoides
CAAACATACACATATACACACACACACACTACACTACCACCACCACATACAAATATGTCAGAGTAAAACCAAGGAAAGAAAAGATCTCTACAAAGAAAATGTTAAGATACTGAAGAGAAAATTTGAGGAAAACAGCAGATGTTGGAGAGAACTCCCATGTTTGTGAATTTTCAGGATCATTGTAAAAATGATTCCTACCAAAAGAGATCTACAGATACAATTAAATTAAATTAAATTAAATTAAATTTCTAAGACCATTCTTCACAGATATCAACAAAAACCAGTGAACCAAGTAAGCAACCAAACAAAAACTATCCAAATTTTTATGTCTGTATAAAAGTACAAGGAGAACCACATCAATCCTGAGTGTTACAGGAGTTATCAGAGAACCTGATTTCAAGTTATACTACTTAATATTGTCATTTTATAGCATATCTTTTCCAATTACTATCATACCTTCTTCCATTTGATTAATGAACATACATTGAAGGGAAAATAACATTTCAAATGCTTACCTGCCAGGAAACATTTTTGCATTCCCCTATGTTTCTATGAATTCCATTTTTCACCATATGTAATTATTCTAAGCAATTCAAAGCATGCCAGAGTTTATGACAATGAGTATCACAGACATAGAATAAAAATAGTTTATTGTAATTCAGTTCTCCTGAAAATCTAAATTATTGCCTTGATTTATCTGTTCCATAAATCTTCACAGGAGATGCTTTTATAAATATATTTTTCATAATCAGCATTTAAAGACTTATTGAAAATTTGCTGATTATCTTATGACATCTACCTTCAGACATATAACTCTTTTCTCCCTGAACCATGGGCTGGAATTCAATTACTCTTTAACACTGGGCACTGTTCATTGCTTTGAATTTTAAACTGTTGGCTTTAGTCAACACAGAAACTCTATTGTCATTGCTTCTTGTGTGGCTTTTCTAGTACACACCATGGTGCCACAACTATCTCTGTAATGTTTGTGAAGTTATTTCTGGGAAAGTCTGGAAGGTAGAAATATACTTACAACATCACACTCTTCTGAAAATTACATGGCTGAGATAGCATTTTTACTTGTTCTATACAGTATTTTCCCATTTTGTTAAATGACCTATAAAAAAGTACAGAGGCAGATATTACTTGCTTTCCACTTAATCACTTTGTATGGCACTAGGCTCCTTGAGACTTGCAATACAGCCCTGGAGTCATAAAAGCGAAGTGTGTTATATGACTGGGAACCAAAGGCCAAATGCTTATAATATCCTTTATGTATAAGTGTGGAATAATAGCAACCCTCCAGGTAAGGCTTTCTTGCTGATTCTGAAGAATAGAGTTTTGGAAACAAAATAAACACTAAGAAAGAAACCTGTAAATCCATTTCATTGCCCATGGCCTGACGGTGAAGGTTATAACAGGATGTTACTGCACCTGCCGCATCATAATTTCATGTCTTGGACTCTTTTCTGACACTTGCTTTACTTTTCACAATACCATATATATATATATATATATATATATATATATATATATATATAAACTTTAAATAATTTAATATAATGATTGTCTTGCCTTGAAAGTACTTGGCTATGTTACTGCTGTGTGCTTCTAAACAAAAGAAGGAGTGTAAATAGAAATTTTATTATTTTAAATCTTAAAAAAAATTAATATCTTATTATAGATGATATTTTTGCATTGTTAAACTTAATATCACAATGAAGTATTTGGCTTGAAGTATATCTCTGATATTTCTTTTTAGTGAGTTACAGGGTCTAGGATTAATGGAACTGATTTATTTCTAGGATGTTTTTGCTAGTAATTATTAACTTATGTGTTCTTAATTGATAGTTGGTGGAAATATATACTACTAAACAGTGAAAGATACTTTTTCAGACTATTTACATTGTATTTGGTTGAAAAGTGTGATGTTCTTGTGTGTGGAGATGTATGTATCAATGTTGAGAAAGCCTTGTCTATAATAAACTACACCGAGAATTTGTGAATATATTATTAAGAGTGTTTTGATGAGGTTTTGCATCTGTAAAGGGTATCAACAATTTGTATATAGTTTATAGACATTATGCATGATGCACACATTAGGTATATTTACTAGCGCACATTACGTATATTTACTAGCACGCACATACTGCATAACATAGATGGCCCTTTCCTTATTACCAGGGAAAATGAATTTAACTAAAAGAATAGAATTTTTTTTGGTAGCCAGAGGCTAGCTGTAATAATAAGTAATAAATGTCAACTTTCAGGCAATAGTATCACATGATTCAAACACTAACCAGTTGGTATTATACATTTATGATATAAATAGAATTAATATCTACAGTGAGTCAACACTAAAGAATTTCCATTAATCATTTGTAAAATTATTTAAACTGTTTTAAACAGTTGGGAATGCTTAAAGAAGAAATTTGACCTCCAAAATTTAGCACCAGATGCAATCCAGGGTACTGGTTGAGATGTTCCTTACATTTGTATCAGGCTATAAAATGTGTGATTTATAAAATCAACTCCACAGTAGCTTTAATTTTAGGGTATTTTATGTGGTGGTGCAGTCTTTTTATTCATGATACACTAATTTTATCTATTTCCCCATTTCTCTCAGACTAGATTCCACTAAATATCCATTCTTCTTTATCACCTTTTGGTAATGGACTTGACAAAGTGAATGTTGCTCCACCTCTCTTCCCACTCTACATTCTCTTAGACTACACATTAATACCTGGTTGCAATCATGCTTATTTGGTAATAATCTCCATATATCATCTGTCAGACACTTGACCTTATTATTTCCAAATTTCTTGATAATACATGTGTTAAAAATCTTTCAACCTAGTTCAAAGTTTTTGACATGTCACCTTGGTTATAAAATGTGTATTGTAATCCTGGTTGATCTCAATATAGAAAAATATTAGTTCACATGTATAAATCACATTATTTCAATTTTCTGTATTCTGAGATTTTTCTTAATTTTTGAGATTCAGCCATTAAAATCAACCACTATGATTTAAGAAGAAATGAAAAGAAGAGAAAGGGAAAGGAAAGGAAAGGGAAAAGAAAAAGGAAAACAAAAACAAAAAAGGAGCAATGCTTAACCTTATGTACCATGGTCTGCTCTGAGATTGTTACATGTCCCTCATTTTCAAGGAGGCCTGAGTACTCAAAACCAATGCATACTTTTCAGTTATATTTTTGTTAAGTGTCAGTGAATAACAGTTAGCTAGAAGATTTTAATCATCTTTGGCAATCATTCCTCAATACATTTTTATTTAATGCTGAGCCCCTTCAATCTAAACTGCAGTATGCACTGGTATCCAAAACCCTAATAGTCATTTCTTGTGTAACTATATACAGTACATGTGGTAAGACAGATCTGAATAATGAACATTTCAAATACTATTTTTTATAATTTTTATAACATTTTAATAAATAGATAATATAGCCTCTACTTTATAGCTAAGCCAACACAGTCACAGGAGATAATGTATTTTCTTTATATCTCTGTGTTGCTCAAAAGTCAGATTCAAATATAAATCAATTTGAAGTCAGTTTCATTCCAACTTGATAAATTTAGTGCCCTAAGTTTGCTTGGCTAGCATGTAGTATCAATTTGTACAAAACAAAATAATTGAGCAGTTAACAATTTAAACAATCAAATCAAGAACTTAGTGCATTCTCGTATAGTGTAACATCATGCATCTTCTCACATAAAATGACATAGAAATGTGGATTAATTCTTCCAAAATATTATATTCTTCAGAATCTCTCCACAGTTCAGATCTATGTGTTTAAGGTCCCATTCTTTATATCTGTTTGCCCGTTGTTATTCTCTATTCTCAAACCCACAATCAATCTTTATGTTTAGCTATACAATTTAAGATAAGATTCTAAATTATCTCACATGAAAATGTTGTAATCTTACTGTGAACCGGCTCTTTTATTTTGCAACCTAATAAAGTATCTCATAGGAAAGAAATCAGTCTACCATTTAAGTTTCTATATCACAATTTAATAAAGCATCTCAGAAAAAGAAATGAATGTAGCACTTTCCCTTTCTGTATACAACTGAAAAGAAAAGCAGCTGAAATGATTCTATAATGAAAAGGAGACTTTTGCATCACACATTCTGCAAACAAACACCTCACCCTGAATATAAAATAAAATTTTTCATCTCTTTCAGTATAGGCCATTTGTAAGGAGAAAGATTTGAAAACTTTCAGTTTTGAAAATATGAGATTACTCTAGTCAAATAAAATGCTTTAGATAAATAAATCATTCATGTAGTATTTATAAAACTAGGTTGGTTATCGATAGCTAACTTAGAGATTTGATACTCAGTTGTCAACTGTGCTGGTTTATTTTGCATCTATAAAAGCTTTAGTATATACACCCTGTTTTGAACTTCATATACTTCATTTGCTCTTAATTGTATTGTTTTTATAACATAAAATATATTGAATTCTTCAAAAATATTTTAATATAAAAGAAAACCTAAGCAAGTAGGTTATTATAAATCAGGGTAATCAAACATACCAAGATACACATATAATAATTCATGTGAAGATGTTTATAAATTTTAGTTGGAGTTTTATAGGTCACAATTTTCTCCCTTCTTCTTTTAAGCTACTAGAATTTCAACTTAGCAAAAAAGGTGATGGGTTAGATGAAGAATTGGTTTAGCAGTTAAAAGCAGTGACTACTCTTCCAGAAGGCCTGAGTTTTATTCCCAGCACCCACAATGTGGCTCACAATTATTTGACATAAAATGTTCATGTAGGTTGTAATAACTATTGAAAGATTTCCTATATATATTATACATATTTGCTATCTTTCTGTATAATTCACAGGTACATGTGAATTATACAGAAAGCATATATATATATAAAATGTTGTGCCAGGATACGTTTGTAAACCCAGAAGACCACCAAAGAGCCATTTCAGAGGTCTCTTTATTCAAGCTGGAGCTTGGGCTCCCCACCAACGCAGAAAGGTGGAGACCTGAACCTAATTTTAGGCAAGCATTTATAGAGGCAAGAAGGGGATATATTGTCTAGTATTCATCTGATTGAGGGGGCCATTATGGCCTTTAACACAATTGGCTGATGTTGGGAACCAAGCCACATACTTCTGCGATTTTTTCTGATTGGTGGTTGTTAGGAAGTGATATGCCAGAGGCAGGCTTATAACCTGGAGGTGCAGATTTTTTTTTTCTTGGAATAACCTTTGAACTGGTATTAGATGCAGTTCTTGTTGGAGGTTAACCTGGAAACTGGTGCTAGGTTCCGGCCTGTTAGTTAAACCTTAGGTCAGGTTCTCTAAGATGGAGTATGAATCCTAAAGATCTGGGCACTCCATATATTTTATATATTAAAGCAAACAAAAGTTTTCACAAACAACTTGGTTTAGAACTCTCTCTAGAAAGCAACATTAGAATGCTACATCATCTACCCCCGTGGGGAAAATCTTTTTGTCTGACACACAGAACAGCAAGTGCTGAAAGCTAAGCCAGTGTTCAGTTCTTAGACTACCCCACATATAAAATGCTTTCTGGTCCCCTACATAACTCTAGGAAGAAAAGGGTTAGCTTGTGTTAACTTTTAAATTATCTCTTTGTCATGCTTTAGAATGCTTTGTCCCTTTATAGCTGTGTGTACATTTACTTGATCATCCATTTCAGTTTCTGATTCAGACCACAATCTGACTGAGCATATTAAAGTCCTTCTGTGAGAACTTAGGTATGAAGTCCTTTGTATTCAGTAACTATTGTTTATAGTCTGAAAAACAGAAATGTTTCTAAGTTCTTCCAGGGAAGAGGTATTTTAATGTCTGTCAAATGCTACCTTGTTTTTAAATGCATAATTATAGGTTTTACATTTGCCTGAAGAGCTTAATCATCTAAAAGATGCTTTTCTAATAATCAAAATAAAATAATTTTTCCTGATAATTGCCTCAGTTACTTTTAGAGTCGATGATGAACAGATGCATGGTAAGAGACATACAAAGGTGATTAAATACAATTTAGGACTAAATAAACTTTTCCCTTGGCTATCTATTGAAATTGTTACTTTTGAGTAATTAATATTTTTATAGTGAATTTAATTTGTGCCATATTTTTATTGCATCAAACACAGCTTTTTTTCTTTCAAGATTTATGACTAGACTATAGGAGGACACAAGGAGTTTGTGGCAAATTATTACTCAAAATTTTTACATCTTGGTAAGAAAAATGGGTGATGAGGCCCTTTTAAAGATGACTTTCTGGACAGTCTCATAGATGAAAGATCATTTTAAAAGAGGTATAAGGCTAAATTTTAGGATGTTTCAAGAGAAAGTAATATTAATAATGTGAGAGAGTAAACACACCCCTCAGGGGATCACTTTAATAATTAACTTAGAGGGATTCAACTCATAGATGTTCTCTAGTCTTCAGCTTCACTTAACAGCACAGACTGATATACCTTTTTGAAAAAGGACTAGATAAACTAAGTCTTGGTAAAGTGCATGTGCACACACACACACACAAACACACACACACATGGGATCAAATAGAGAAAAAATATGAAGGAATATATTGGCATTAGACTAAAACTAAGAAAGAACATGGTAAGTGTGTAGGGCAGTAAAGCAGGTGGTCTGGCTCCATTTTCTTCTGAAAGCATTGAGGAGGGTTGTATTTTAAGAAAGGATTGAAGAGGAAGGTTTAAATTATTGATTAATAAACAAGACTATCGAGCAACAGCAAACTTAAGATTGGTTCTTTGAGAAATTATGTAAAGAGTCTCATTGCCAATGTGTCTGTCCAGTATATCACTTCAGAATACCTCAAAATTCAAATTTAACTTTTAGAAAGTCAGTGTTTACTTGGGAGACAGAGCAAACCCTGGAACTGTTGAATGTTCTTAGTAGCATTATAGATAAGAAACTGTAAAAGAATCAATATACAAGACAGAAACCTCCTCTACACTCTTATAACAAAGTCTGATATGCCTAGGCAGATTAACCCTATGTCCTAAGCAAACATAGAATTGAATAGCCCAATAGATTTTGTGTTTTGTTTTCTTTTGTTTTTTAACACAATGGGAATTTTAAAATATTTCCCTTTTCTGGAGTTCACCACAAATCACACATAGAGCTATATATATATATATATATATGTATGTATATATATATATATATTTCTCTAATTGAGTTTCTAGAACTTAAATATACATTTTTATGGTGGCAAGTTAGTATTGGTTAGGAAAAATGAGAATAAATCAAGCAAATTTGTGATAATTTTGAAGAACACAATCTACATACAAATTCTCTTCAGAAAGAATCATAGAAAAATAAACTTTTTATTTAAGAGATCTGTACTTATACTTTGTAACACCATCTTCTCTCTAATATATTAATAAACTTAGATGATAATGAAATTTCTATTATCTTCCAGTATTCATTTAAAATATGTCTGTATAGCCAGTACTTATTAGACATTGAATTTCTATTTTGATAGTGCACTGTGGTCATCTTAACTGACATATTCATGAGAAGCTGCATAAGCACATTTTGTTGATATGCACATCTGCTTGTGAGCAATATTGTTAATAACAGACCTCTTATTAGAGGTCTGTTATTTCCAGCCATCCGATTTAAAGCACAGAGCATGATTATTAATATCACAATTTTTATGTGATGTATTCTTTTTCTTTTTAGCAATTTAAGGGACAATACATAAATAAATTGAATTACTAGAAGTATGTATTTTACAAAATAATCATAATGACGTAAGGATATTATCGAAAAAATTAAACAAATTCTTATTAATAAAAACATCTGAAATATCAATTTAAACAGAACATATAGCTCATAAAAATATATGAATTAGCAGTATGAAAATAAAAATTCATATTTTGATATGATAAAGGTATTAAATTTTTTGAAAAAATGTAAAAATAAAATGAATTATAGAACTCAATGTAATCTTTCTTTTTAATATCAAAGGAAAATATATGTATATATATTTTACTTATTATTTAATCATATTTGTTAATATATAAATTAATATATTTATTTTATTTTATATATGAAGATATATAAAATATATTTATTTTATATAAGATGATATAATTTTATAAATAAATACATAAATATATAAAATGATGGATTTTGAAATGAATCTAAATGCTTTCTTAAATACAGAAACTTGAGTATTTTTCAACTTGAACCATGTCTGTGCTTTACCAACATGGTTAGTGTTGCAGAAATGTTTTATTTCAGTTCCTTTGATAAGTAGCTGTCAAAATTCTGTAGGCTTACATGAAACATGGTAAGGAGTACCTGTGAAGGACAAAGGGCAGTGAGCTGAGAAAGAGGGAAGGAGACATCAGAATAAAGTGACTATTGATGTTGGTAAAGAGATGGTGTAGCAGAAAGACTTGATAAGCTTGCAGGCATGTGTCTCCTTTAGCATCGCTGCCATGGATAGGGAGCATAGAAAAGATGAGGATGTAGGAGAACAACTGCTGAGGTCTCAATTATACTGTCACAGTAGGAAATATGAAGGATGCTCTTTTGGGAATGCTCTGGTGCAGCACCAGAACTACACACATCAGAGTGGTGCATTCAGTGAATGAATGTCCAGTCCCAACCCTTGATTAAGTATCCTCAAATTCTCTTCTGTTTCATAATGGTACATGCTAGGAACTTGATTTTCTTCCATTTTAAGTCAGCATCCCCTTAGCGAGATTACATTGACATTAAAAATGTATCTGCAATTCAGGAGAGAGTATATAGATATATGTTAGATTATAAGACAGAGCTCCTGGGGCAGGGGGATAGTTTTACAAACTCAGGATTAGCTGGAGTTGTGGTAATCATGCCCAAGGTGATTTATTATCTCTAACTTTCTTGTTATTTCTTTATTTTTCTTGTTTTAAAATTATTTCCTTATTTTGTGGACATGTGTGTTTGTCTGCAAGTATGTCTGGGTACTATGTACATTCTTGGTAACCTCAGAGGAATTGAAATGAATGTCAGATGCCCTGGAACTAGGATTACAGCTTCTGCAGTTTACAGATGGTTGTGAGCTGTCGTGTGGGTGCCAGGTATCAAATCTGGACTTCATCGGGAGGATCCAGTGCACCAAACAACGGAGCATATTCTCCAGCATCATCTCTCACTTTTCTTCATTTTTAAATCATCCCAGGACTTCATTGATTGGTTGACTGATTGATTGATTGATTGATTGGTTGGTTGATGGATTGGTTTATGGTTAAAATACTTATTTATAAGAAACCAAAAGCAAACCTAAAGGATTTGTCTTGCCTAGGGATGAAAAGTGTTTCAAGTAACATAAAGACACTGGAAGGACACAGAAAGTATAGGAGTCAGCATATCTTGCCAAATGGATTCTTTACAACATAAATAGTAGTACCTAAAGTGCTACTGATGTCTTGATGAAGACTCAAATAGGTCCAGATATAATATATATGACTGAAAAACTGTTTGTTTATTCTTCTATAAGTGTGTGTAGTATAAGTGAACCCGACACATTCTCTTCTGGTGCAGACCCATGAATGCCCTGTGCATGCTACTTAAGTCTCTGTAAGTTCGTAAGAGATGGAACAGGTTAGTTTACAGGACCTGGTTTTCTTGACGTCCTCACTCTTCTCCAGTTCATATACACTTTCCTTTTATACTTGCACAGGGATCCTAAGCCCTAAGGAGTAGGATTTGATAGAAACATCCCTTTTGGGGCTGAATGTTCCAAGGCCTCTTAACTCCACATACTGTCTAGCTGTGGGCCTCTGTATTTGTTCCCATCTCCTGTAAAAGGAAGATTCTCTGATGATGGCTGAAAAAGTCAAGTACCTTATTTGACTTTCAGGGTCTGACATAGCTTACTCATGATTACTTTTGTCTAATTCCATCTATTTACCTGCTAATTGTGTGATTTTGCTTTTAATAGCTAAGTAATATTCCATTGTGTAAATGTACCACATTTTGTTATCTATTCATGAGTTGAGGAATATCTAGGTTGTTTCCAGTTCCTAGCTATATGAATAAAGTTTCAACATACATGGCTGAGCATATGTACTTGTGGTAGGATGGAGCATCCTTTGGGTACATCCCAAAGATGGTATAGCTAGGTCTTGAGGTAGATCAATTCTCAATTTTCAGAGGAACTGCCATATTGATTTCCTTAATGGCTGTACAACTTTGTACTACTCCCAGTAACAGAAGTGCTTCACATTCTTGCCAGCATGAGCTGTCACTTCTGTTATTGATCTTAGTCATTCTAACAGGTATAAGATGAAATCTCAAAGTCATTTTGATTTGTAGTTCCCTGATGGTAAAAGATGTTGAAAGATTTTGTGTGCTTCTCAGCCATTTGAGTTTCCTCTATTGAGAATGGTCTGTTTAGATCTGTACCCCAGTTTTTGAATATCTAGTTACTTGAGTTCTTTACATATTTTTTATATTAGCCATTTATTAGAAAGGGAGTTGGTAAAATCTTTTCCCATCCTATAGGTTGGTACTACGTTCAAATAATGGTGCCTTTTGCCATAAGCTTTTTGGCTTATCTGCTTTCATGTTCACTTTGTTAGTATCCATTAGGAGTTGAATTTTGTTTAGGGTGATAGTGTAGATCTATGTAGATTCTTTTATATGCAGCCATTTAAGCTGAGAAACACCACCTATTGAAGAGTCTGTCATTTTTTAGTGTATATTTCTGAATTCCTAATTAATTAATTAATTAATAAAATTCAGGTGTCCATAGGCATTTGGGTTTATATTTGGGTCTTTAATTAGATTTCATTGATTATGGTATCTGTTTTTATACCAATACCGTGCTGTTTTTATTACTATAGCTTTGTAGTACAAATTTAAATATGGGATGATGACATTTCTAGCAGTTTATTAATTATTCAGGATTGTTGTACGTCTCCTGGGTTTTTGTGTTACCATATTACCATAACAGTAAATTTCAATGCTTACTGAATCAGGGTCTCCTGAATGGTCGGTAGGAATGAAAATCAGGCCAAGTTGGAGAGGTCTAAGTAGGACTGAGGCTGAGATGAGTGTTTTTTTGTTGTGTGTGTTTTTCTTTTTGTTGCTGCTGCTAGTGGTTATTTTTAAATCAGACTTTTTATATACTTATCAAAACCAGAACACAATGGAGATTTCCAGATTGAACACAATGGAGATTTCCAGGATGTAATAAAATAATAGTAGTTGCAAACTAGACAAGGCATGCAAAATTAATGTATAAGACTAAATGTTCTGACAAATTTCTATATGCTTTGCTCACTTCTAAGGACACAGAGAAACATCAGTGGTCTGCACGCTTCACTGCCTGAGGAAGTACCTTAGTCACTCAGGAACTGAAAGACCTGCAGTACCACAGGAGCCATAGACTATAACCTGAAAACCCTATGACTCATGCCTCTCAAGGCAACTAGGCCAGGACAGTTCCACAGTTCCTTGCATCATATGAAGCTAGAGATTATTCTTTCACTATCTGTAACAAATTATGTTGCAATATTGATGGGGATTGCATTGAATCTTTAGAATGATTTTTGTAAGATGGCCATTTTTAGCATATTAGTCCTAGTGATCTGTGAGCATGAACCATCTTTCCATATCTTCTGGTATCTTCTTCAATTTCTTTTCTTCAATGTCTTAAAGTATTTATCTTACAAGTGTTTCATTTCCTTTGTTAGAGTTGCCCCAAAGTATGTTATACTATTTAAGGCTATTGTGAAAAGTCTTAATTCCCTTATTTATCAGTCCCTTTGTTGGCTTTACATAGGAAGGTTACTGGGGTTTTTGGGGGTTTTTTTGGTTTATTTTTGTTTGTTTGTTTGTTTGTTTTTAGTTGAAACTTTAGCAGCATTGCTGAAACAGTGTTTTATTACTTATTAGAATTGTGTTTATCAGCCATGGTAGTTTACTGATAGACTTTTGGGGATTAACATATGTATAGTACCGTATACCTGAAGATAAAGGCATTCGGGCTTCTTTTTTTTTAAACTTGTATCCCCTGATCTTCTTGTTATTTCTTATTGCTATAGCTAAGTCTTCATGTGCTATATTCAATAATAAGTCTAGTTCTTGATTTTAGTGGGATTTCTTTGAGATTCTTTCCATATAAATTGATGTTGGCTATGGGCTGGCTGTAAACTGCCTTCATCGTGTTGAGGTATTTTCCTTCTATCCTTAATATATCCTAGACTTTATACTGAAGGGATGTGAAGGGATGTTGTATTTTGTCAAATGCATTTTCTGAATCAAGTGAGATGATCATGCGTTTCGTTCTGTCTTTTTGCTTGTTTATATGACAGATTACATTTATTGGTTGTTATATGTTGAGCCATCTCTATGATACAGCCTGCTTGATTATGGTGGTTTATATATTTTTGTTATGTTCTTGGATTCTGTTTGTGAACAGTTTTGCATCTGTGTTCATAAGGGAAAGTTGTCTATAGTACTCTCTTTGTTGGGACTTTATCTGCTTTGGGTATCAGGGTAACTATGGCCTCATAAAACAAGCTGGTCAAAGTTCTCTCTGTTTTTATTTTGTGGAATAATTTGAGTAATAATGGCATGCCAGACATAAGAACTGGTAAGGTAGTGGCAAAGTTCAATACCCCAGTAATATTCATAATTGAGAATGGCAAAGTAGCTCCTGACCAGATTCCTATCCTAGAGCATGTGACCACGAAGCCCCACTAAGAGGACCACAACAACCAGTCACATAGCAGAGCATAGAGTACTCCATACTAATGAGGTATCTAGAGGCCCCAAGAGTTTAGCCAATGAACATCCCTTCCTAAGCATCTCTCCCTGCAAAAGGTAATTAATCTTTGGTTCATCCTGAATAAGTCATATGCATCCTTATGTGTCATGAATAAAGCAGTTGGTATAAGCAAGTACTGTCTCCTTCATCAAGGACTGCCATGTGGGGAGGTCTTCATTATTCAAAGCTTCATGTTAGAGGGCTTCTCTTCCAGACCCTTCACACTCTTGTCACTTACTCAGAGTTAAGCCAGATTCTTGTCCACTCAGGGTTCTTTGAGG
Organism: Rhynchomys soricoides; assembly: GCA_019843965.1. Classification (NCBI taxonomy): domain Eukaryota; kingdom Metazoa; phylum Chordata; class Mammalia; order Rodentia; family Muridae; genus Rhynchomys; species Rhynchomys soricoides. The sequence goes on from JADRCH010000031.1 coordinate 9,032,608, forward strand.
CCCTTGGCCAGCTTCCAATTTTTTGAGGTTCCCAGCTGCATCTGGGTGCCCAGGAGTTTGAGAACTACAGCCTATGTCCCAGCCCCCACTGTTTCTCACCTGGAGAAATGTGGGCTGGGTCCTGTATCTTAGCCTGTGTTTTGTCTCCCCTGAGCTGGTGTAGGGCTCCATTGACAAAGAAACTTGGATTAGCACTAATACAGTTTGCCTCCCCAGCAGCATTCTGACACCCTAGCAGTAAAAAAATGCAAAATCACATTAAGTCATGTTGGAAATTCTGATAGAATTCTGTGCTAAACCCACTTGACATGAGGTTGTAGATTTTAATGACTGCTTCTACTTCACTATAGATTATAGATCCATTTAAATTGTTTATCTGATTTTTATTTAATTCTGTTAAGTGGAATGTGTTGTTAAAATTATCCATTTCTTTTAGATTTCACCAATTTTGTGGGATATAGTTTTTTAAAGTACATTCTTATTATTCTCGGGATTTCCTGGACATCTGTCGCTATGTCCCCCCTCTCATTTCTTATTTTCTTCATTTTTATATTCTTTCTCCTCATAGTGTGGCCTTAAACTGAATGCTGATCATCACAAGAGATGCCTTCCTTGACTGAATTTTTCATTGCCCCTGGACCTCTGTGATTTACTGTCAGAACTTCTGTCCTGCTCAGCTGAATCAGCCAGTCCACTGTGAGAGATTTCTGTAAGCTTCCAAAGGTAAATAAAACAGATGTCTTGAAGCAGTCCTGTGAAGAAAAATTGTAGGAACAAGCAACAGGAGAGACTTCAGGGAACAGTGCTATATTACCCCTTTGAAACAGAAGGAGGAAAAATGAGGAAGTTGAGAAGAAAGTGTGTCAAAGTACATTGCAACATTGGACAACATTGACTAGGTTGGTAGAGAGGGCTTCAGGGTGCAATTACTTGTTAAATAGAAACATGTCATAAAGCAAAGGGACTGTATTAATGCCTCCATTCTCTAGAAGTGTGCTGTGAATACAAGATATAGATCCAGCAGCAAAGCAACAGAAGTATTTTTGTTGTATTTCCTCAGCAGAGGTTCTGTTACACATTTTCAGGCCATCCAACATATCTTCTTGTCTTCAATTTCAACTGACACCAACTATCTTAGTTTGGGTTTTATGGCTGTGAAGAAAAACTATGAACACAGCAACTTTTATAAAGAAAAACATTTCATTGGGGCTGGCTTACCTGTTCAGAGGTTTAGTCCATTATCACCATAGCAGGAAGTATGGCAGCATACAGGAAGGCATGATGCTGGAAAAGGAGGTGAGATTTCTTTATCTTGAGCAAAAGGCAGCAGAAGGTGACTGTGTGCCGCATTAGATGTAGTTTGAGCATAGGACACTTCAAAGCCCACTCCACATAGTGACACACTTATCCAACAAGGCTACACCTACTCCAACAAGGCCATACCTCCTAATAATATGAATCTCTGTGAGCCAAGCATTCAAACACAGGAGTTTATGGGGACCATTTGTCTTGAAATCACCATACCTACTAAGTCCATGAGTAGTACTGGCAAGACCTTGAGAGAAGTCAGATCCTTCCTACTCCCCCTTTTTTTCTCTCTACACTCTCATTATCTTTGTGTTTCTCTAACATTAACTTGTAGCTCTTTGTGGGCTCATTTCTCATGGGACCTCTGGGTGGTCTATAGTTCCAGTAATTTCTGGGCAACACCAGGAATAGTTCCAGAATATAGTTAGTTATCTGTTTTCCATAGGTCCATGGCTTTGCCCAGAATTCCCTTTGCACTTGAGTTGATTGTCTTTTCTAGTTCCATTAACAAATGTATACAGTTAGTCCCTCTTTTCAGATTTTCAATTTGGGAAGACACCAATAGGCATGCTAACATGGAAAAGGAAAAGCTCAGGAGGCTTCAAGCCTAGTCAAAGAATTACAGGCAACTAAAGGAATGATAAGAACAGGAGAAATAGTCTTTCCTAGGGATGAATGAATCCAGAGTTTACCCAATATCAAATAGTCAGCATAAAACCATATATATGCAATTAACACATGAACTGAGCAGAAGACACATGCTCAACTATGTTCATAGCACTTTTAATAGCCAGAAACTGGTAAAATCCTAGATGTCCTTCAAATGAAGAATGCATACAGCTCTCATGGTATCAGAAGGAACTGCTAAAGGAGAGAAGCATTCAACAGTCCTCTCTGTAATGCCGGTGAAACACAACAATGTCTAACCTGGCAAGATATTCTGAAAGATCCACAGCTTCTTTTGTTACCTGAATATCTGATCCACTTTATTCATTTCCTCATATGTATAAGTCTTAATGTTGTTTGTATTTGTCATAGATGATAGGTTTAATGAAAATAATATAAAATTCAGGATTTTCTAACTGTTTGATGAATGCTTATTTGAATTTTTAGATTAGTTGTACAACTAATTCATAACAAATTACCACATGGATTTTATATGTTCCTCAGGACTGGGGTTTGTCGATGACTTCAAATTTGGGATCTTCACATTTGTAGGTAGGAAACTTATCTATCTCTCCTTTACCAAACATTTGTTTAAGCTTATAAAGCTTTGTATCCAGAACTTGCTGATAATCTGGGCCAGTATCAACAGGTCCTCCAGATGCCTGTCACTTTGATTTGTACTCTTATCTTGTCCATGAAGAGTTTCTGTACAGGACCAAGTTTCTTATTAAATGCCACCACTGTCACACCACTGTTCCTTCAAATGCACAGAGACTGCTGAATGAAGGAGAGAGGAAATCCTTAAGATCCTCCGAAGAATCATGGTTGAGTTTCTGGTATTTGCACTGAGTCCTGAGCTGCCAGAGTCACCACTGCTGCCACTGTTCTAAAACTCAGTTTTTATAAGTAACTTTAAAAATGTTTTTTTTTTCAATCTACAGTATAATTCTATAATATAACCTAAATTCATTTAAATTATTTAATTTATTAAAGTTATTATCATATTTAGGTTTATCTTTTTATCTGTAACATATACTTCAAATAACAAAACATTAAAATCCTCAAAAGGTGAGTTAACAGAGAACAAGAAATCGCCTTCCATTAACATGTTTATTGTTACAGTTATATAGCATTTATACTTGAAGGCAAACAATTTTAATTCTATACTGTTGACCTTGGCATTTAAAAAATGTATTAATTAGTTGAAGACTAAATCACTGCACCTACATCACACATAGAAATGTATATTAATTTGGATATTTTACTTCCTATATATTGAACATCCTGGCTGATAGGTAAAGGTAATAAAATGCTCAATGGTGCATTTAAAAGTCTCAATGCTTTTTTAGATGGACTATCTAACTACACATTTATCTACCACAGAAATTCATGCTTACTATTTAGATTCAACTGTAAGGAATAAATTCATCTGAATCTTCATCTCCACTGATATTCTGAATAGACAGTCTCTTTCCCCAATTAATCTGACCAGTCACCTTGGAAGCACTCTCAGTGTCCAAATCTTGATAGTCAAGCGTCATCTGTGATGAAGAGTTCTTTTTATATAAGAGGGAGATGAAGAGAAAAACTAAGCTTGGTGGAAATCAATATTTTCTCTTCAGTATTGTTTTACAGAACCACACATTTGATAAGTTTGAAGTTACATAAATCAGCCTCTTTTTAAAATGTTATTGATTATTATAATTTTCCAATGAGAACTGTGCTGTTGGTTCCTGTTTTTTGGCATCCATCTCAGTGAATACCAAGACAGCAGTCCTTGTTCAACCATTAAACCATATTATACACAAATCTACAAAGATTCGAGTGTACTTTAGAGACCTAATGACAATCTAAGATTCCTGTGATCTCCTTATGAGCAATTCTCCATGCTAAGGATTTCAAACAGGAAAGCTTGATGTAATCAGTAACGGGACCACTCATCAGCTCATACTTGAGTATGGTATGTACTAGGGAAAAGAGAGAGATCTACACAGGATCTCAAGGAGTACATCCAGGGTTGGCACCTACTTGGCCGTAGTGAATGATTTTGTTTTGATGTGTTCTTGGATTTGGTTTGTGAGAATTTTATTGAGTATTTTTGTGTCGAAATTCATAAGTAAAATTGGTCTGAATTTCTCTTGCTTTGTTGTGTCTTTGTGTAGTTAAGGTATAAGCATAATTGTGGCTTCATAGAATGAATTGGATAGTGTTCCTTCTGTTTCTATTTTGTGGAATAGTTTGAAGAGTATAAGTATTAGGTCTTTGAAAGTTTGATAGAATTCTCCACTAAAACCATCTGGTCCTGGGTGAGTTTTTGTTTGTTTGTTTGTTTGTTTTTTGTTTTTGTTTTTGTTTGGGAGACTTTTAATGACTGCTTCTATTTCTTTAGGGGTTATAGGACTGTTTAGAAGTTTATCTGATACTGATTTAACTTTGGTACCTGCTATCTGTCTAGAAAATTGTCCATTTCATCCAGATTTTCCAGTTTTGTTGAGTATAGACTTTTGTAATAGGATCTGATGAGTTTTTGGATTTTCTTGGTTTCTTCTGTTGTTCTGTCTCCCTTTTCATTTCTGATTTTGTTTATTTGGATACTGTCTCTGTGTCCTCTGGTTAGTCTTGTTACGAGTATATCTATCTTGTTGATTTTCTCAAAAGATCCAGCTCCTGGTTTTGTTGATTCTTTGTGTAGTTCATTTTTTTTCTACTTGGTTGATTACAGCCCCCAGTTTGATTATTTCCTGCTGTCTACTCCTCTTAGGTGTATTTGCTTCTTTTTGTTCTAGAGCTTTCAGGTATGCTGTCAAGCTGTCAGTGTATGCTCTCTCCAGTTTCTTTTTGGAGGCACTCCAAGCTATGAGTTTTCCTCTTAGCACTGCTTTCATCATGCCCCATAAGTTTAGGTATGTTGTGCCTTCATTTTCCTTGAATTCTAAACAGTCTTTAATTTCTTTCTTTATTTCTTCCTTGACCAAGTTATCATTGAGTAGAGCATTGTTCAGAGTGCATGCGTATGTGGGCTTTCTGTTGTTTTTGTTTTCATTGAAGACCAGCTTTAGTCTGAGGTGTTACTGACCTGTTTGAGTTTCTCCCCTGACTGCCTTTGATTATAAACAGTGATATGGAAATGTTACCAAAATAAACTCCTCATTCCTCACCCCCTCCTCACCAAAAAGTACATCCTAAACAAGAGAAGGCTAGAAAATCTCCTTGACAAATGAAAAGTTTCATACTTCTTGATCTTGTCTCAAATTATGAGCATCAAATGGTAGCACCAACTATTTTTTTTTAGGATGACCCATAGTACATTAACAATTTAGGATAAAAAAAATTAAATGCATACGATTCAACATAGTAGAGTCTTAGAAGTTAGATAGAACTAGAAGTTAAAACACTATTCCTGGAGTCATCACATGCTTTGGACACATGATTGGAGAAATTCACTAAAAATTGATATAGAGAACTCATTCCTGTGAACTATCTTTCATAATAATTGAATGTGCTGTGCAAGCAGCCAAGGGACAACATCTAAGTACCTGTAAAGCTCATAAACCAGAACACTGGCAAGCATGGAGAAATGAGCTCAAAGATTCAATGCAGGCACCAATATCATAGGAATCAGAGTTATGTCCAATTCAATAGGTAGTAACTCATGCCTGGCATTGTAAACCGAGGTAACTGACCATGGCTGGAGAGGTCATACAGACTGAAGGAGGCGATACTACTGCCACTCGCCTCAACCAGAGTAATTTATAACTACATTCTAAATATTAATCCTTATACCCACAGATATGTGTAGCTCTCACTCTTCATCAAAGAAGCTGTTATTTTTTGGAACATGCTGAGACCAGTACAGGAATCCACAAATGGTCAAAATATAGAGCATGACTGACTATGTGGTAAGTAATCCTGAGTGATACCTCTACAACACAATATTTACATCTGAGGCTCTAGGAGCATTGAGGACGTAGTAGAGAAAAGATTGTAAGACCCACAGGATATGGAAATCTGTGATGCCTTGTCTTCTAAATATAACAGGGAAGCTGAACTCATGATTATGTGAACTCATTAATTATGTGGTTGCCCAAACAAGACCTGCTCAAGGGACAATACCAATTGAATTGCAAAACAGAGAAAATCTGAAAAGACCATAAACCTAGATGAAGTGCTACAAATAATTAATGACTACTGAGAGAGGAAAAACTAGTTCTCTCGAGTATGGGTGCCCTGGTTAGTATATATATTTGCCTCCAACACTCTCTATCAAATTCATCATATCTTACTATTATTTGTATACACACACATATGGATATGTGGCATATATGGATGTATATATATATATATATTATATAAGTATACATACAAATGGCATATATATGAATGATATTCATTTAAATAAATATTAGAATGCAGTTATAAGTGGAGAAGGAGGAGTCCAAGTAATGTAAATTTAGTACCCATATTTGAAATTCTCAAAAAATTATACAAGATTACCTAAGGATGTCTGTAAAGAATAGGAAGTTTGTATCATCCAATGTCATTGTCATTTATAAAATAAGTGCATTTCTCCAATATATATAATCTCCATTGGTTTACCAGGATTCTATTTTCAAAATAGTTCAAACATAGATTTTCAGAGCACCAACATTTCATCACTACTGATCTGGAGTTCTTATAAGACTTTTAGGTCTATGTAAATATGTAAAATTTAAAAGAAAACAAAAACCAAAACCAAGCAAGCAAACAAACAAACAAAAAACCCCATGCAGGCTCTGTCCTCACAACAGCATACACACAAAGAAGGCTAAGCTGGTGTTGGATTTGACATGAACTACTTTTATCTGACAAATCACCATCACCACTAGGTTTTGTTTATTTGGAACATTATTTCCAGATGTCTTTTTTTCTTTCTGAACAATGGCCTATTATATGGTTCTGTTTAGAAGATGTGGATTTCCTAGCAGACCACAGTCTGCTCGAAGCATCCTTCTGAATTCCATTCTCAATTAAGTCCCAATAGTGATTAATTTTTAATTGATTCCTATATTCATGAAGTCTATGCCTCAATTTTATGTTATTCTCTTATTTGTACAAGTTTTCATTTGTAATCATTTAAACACAAAATGAGAGAATTATTTTAACTAACATTGCAGAGTTTACAGGTTTAAGTTCAAGTTGACTGTTCTCCATTCTTTTGTAGTTCCCTGGGGGTTCATAATTCTTCCTGCTATCTACACAAAAACACAACAGCGTGTTCACAATTGCCTCAGTCAGAACCAGAGCCCATGCATACGGTACTTCTACAGTTGCTAGGACTGTTACCACAGCTGTTTGAAACTGACCCAGAAACCCACATTGCACATGACTTCTGCTGTCACATAGGGATCCCAAAAGGACTAAGAAACATCATAGTCTCACCAGATTGCCCCATTAGCAGAGTCCAGCTAGAAGTCAGTTATCAAACAATTCTCTGTTTTCTGGCTCCTGGCCCCTTGATTTAATATTTTAATGAAAAAAAAAAAACCCAAACAAACAAACAAACAAAAAAACAGAAGGATAAGAGTAGATTTGAGTGCCAAAATGTACTATCAGCAATGCTCCCTCTTCCCAGCTCTTGTGCACTTAATCTCACCATGTCATTTACGTTAATCTGTCTCACATAGTACACAAAAGCATTCATACATTCACCTTTGAAGGCACCTATATTTTGTACAAGTTAAATTGACTTTATGGAAAGAAAAACAGAAAGGATGTGTATTTCCATATTCATTTCAGAATGCTTTTAACTTTTCAGCTTTACTCACCACCTACCAAAGGTGTTAATATAGTTCATAAAACTACCCATTACTGTGTATTCAACAGAATAAATGCTAAATTATAATGCTACCTACTAATATCCCTAAAAGAAAAGGGTAGGAAACAGTAAAGAGTTAAAGAACAAATGGTTAATGAATCCAATAAATGCAGATATTGTAATATATATTGAAATCACAGATTTGAAAATATGCAATATTTTGATATCATTATGCTGTTTTCTAGAAATGGTTACATAGCTATCCATGGTATTAATGATCTTATAAGCTGGAGATATAGATATAAATGCATCTATAGTAAGAGATACTTATTAATGTACCGGCACTGAAACATTTTTCTTTCAGTTGTCAAGAATTTAAATAGTATGGGCCAGCACCACAAAGAGGCACATAAGTAAGAGGCTTCTGTGTCTCAGAGTTTTCACAAGCTTCTCAAACTCAGAAAGTTCATCAATTCTTTTTATTTTATACTGCTAATTTATTACTTTTCTAAGAGGAAAACAATAAGCAATATTCTAAAAAACTTAGCTTACTCAATAACAAGTTTCTTTATCTCTAAGAGATAAAACCAAAATCTTTACATAATACGAAAACTATGAAATCCTTATTTTAAAAGTGAGAGCAATTTAAGTTGGACAATTTAGGGAGTACAGGATATTGTTCCTGGATACTGCTTAATTGTTGTATCATTGCCTCTTTTACTTCTTGGAAAATACAAAACCAAAGCAATTCAAACTATGTACTCCAGATAGTTCATAACAATTTAAATATTTCCATAAAGACATTGTATTTTATGTAGTTTATTTCCAGCTTAATTATTTGGAAATTCCTTTATTTTGCATTGCAACTTAGAAGATTCATGGAGTTCCTGATATGGAAACAATAAGGATCTCTTTTGGTATATGTGAATATTATCCTGTCATTAATATCTGACATGTGGATAAATATAGTTCTCATATTCTTTGAAAATGAAGTATTCCTCAGGGGACTTCCTGTCCAACATTTCCATCCTTTTTTCAGATTCTAGAGATAGCCAAAGAGTGAAATATCTTTTTAGAGGTTTGGCAACTAAGTTCCTCTAGTAATCATTATGGAATCATTTTGTTCAAACTCATAAATGTTGCATGCAAACCAATTTATTGGTGGTAATAAGACTAATCTTTGAGGACTAGATTAATAGCTCAGTAGCTAACATACTTACTACACAATTATCAGGCCTTCAGTTCAAATCTCTAGCACAAACATGAAATGCATGAGATGTACATCTGTAATCTCAGCAGTGTTTAAGAAGCAGCAGAAAGTCTAGAGTGTGTTAGCCACAGACTGGCTAAACTGGTGAACTCCAAGTACAGCAGGAGAATCTTCTCAAAAAAGATAAGGTGAATCATTTCTAAAATTTTTCTAGTGGAATTTTTGGGATAATTTTTGTGTAATATCACCAGCAAATATGAATAATTGAAATTAATTTTCTATTTGTACCACTTAATTTTCTTTCCTTTTTAAAAATTGCTCCAGAGAGAGCACTATATTTCAACTGAGGAAGGATAACGAACAAGCCTGTATCATTCTTGATTTTACTGGGAGTGCTTTGAGTTTTCTCCACTTAGAATGCTATTGACTGTGGATATCTTTGTGATCTGGAGCCTTTATTATGTTGAATATGGTCCCTCAATCCATACTCTTTCTAAAACTTTTATCATGAAAGCACACTGGATTTCTGTCAAGGGTTTTTTCTACATCAATTGTGAAGATCATGTGATCTTTGTGTTTAAAGTCATTTATATGATTTATTACATTTGATGACTTATGTAAGTTGAGCCATACCTGCCACCTCAAGGATAAAGCCATCTTGATTATGGTGGTTGGTAGGTTTGTTGTTTCAAGAATTTTTCTGTCTATCTATATCAGGGATATTGGCTTATATTTTGGGGATTTTTAATTTTTATTTTGGTTTTGTTTGGTTTTGTTTGTACCTTTCTATTTTAATTTTTTTACTCTTCTTCCCTAGAACCAATTCCTTAGTGGTTTTGATACTACAGTAATAGTTTCTTAGAGTTTAACGAAAGAAAAAAACATATTTGAAATTCATTGTCCAATGAAGAACAAATCAACATTATTTATTTTATTTAATATATAGCTATTGATAAATCCATTTCAATTACTTCTCGATACTATTTTTAAGTTATGTGATTAATTTAAAGTTATAAAGATCAAATGACTATTAATATAATGCAGATTATTCATAGCATTTAATTTGTTTAACACCTCAATTTAAGAAATAAGAAAAATATCTGCTTCATATCATGAAAATACTTTCTTATAGTGCAGTGTGATAATTATGTTGTTGTGTTGTATGTTGTTCTTGTTCTTGATACCTTGGCTTTTTTTTTTTTTTTTTTTGGTTTTTCCAGACAGGATTTCACAGGGTTTCACTGTGTAGTCCTGGCTGTCCTGGAACTCACCCTATAGACCAGGCAGACCTCGAACTCAGAAATCCACCTGCCTCTGCCTCCCAAGTGCTGGGATTAAAGGCGTGCGTCACCACTGCCGGGTATATCTCAACTTTTTTTAACGTTGCATCCTACCTTGAGATTTCTAGGCTGTTGCCTACTTTTAAGTCTGTTTTTTAACAGTAATGTTTCTTAGATGTCAGAATATAAGCTGCTTATGTTGCAAATAAACATGCACTCCTCTGGATATTACTTGTATATGATACATAATTCATGAAGCACAGTCTCACTACAATACTGCAGCTGCATTTCAGAGCACCATACTTCTAATTTTATATCCTACCTTTGTCCCTGAGAATTATAGAAGAGTAGCACTCACACATTGAGAAAAATTAATCAATTCTATTAGTTTCATTAATAGAATGAAAACTAAGATCACACCAAACATAAAAACTCAAGGCAGTTGGCTTTGCAATAAAGGAATGCATACATGCAATCAAAGCCTGGAACCATGGCTTCCTGTTCACAGAATGTACAGTACAAGCAAGAAGACCAAAGTTTGGATCCCCAGAATACATATACATACTTGGTTATTGTGATAAGCACCTGGAATTCCAGCCTCTTAAGTGTTGGGACAGGGCACTCTTGTAATAAGATGAACAGCACAACTAGCCACATTGAGTAGCTCTGCGTTTGACTGAGACATCTTGTCTCAAAAACAGTGAGACACAGAGTGGATGAGATTCTATACGTCTTTCTGGGAGCTACATACACACACACACACACACACACACACACACACAACTCATACATTCAACTGTTCATATATTTATACTCTCATACATGTGAACACTGATACATACCTATATACCAAGGACAAACACAAAAATTGAAGATAAAAAGGTCCAGACTCAATGGAAATAAGATTAGAGAGAAAGTGTTATGAGAACTTGACAGACAATGTAAACAGATTCTTTAAAGTTTGACATAGGTTTTTATGGAGGTGTTATAGATTTATCTTTACCCATATGAGATAATCCCAAATCCACCAATAACAGGTAACATTTAGGTATGCCATGCCAATTTCAAGAATAATTTGTTCATTTTAATGCTCTGTTTTTACTAGCTAAGACAATGTAATTGGAGAATTTTTAGTTCTTAGTCTTCTCAGGAAGTAAGAGTTGCATTTTTATTTGTCAACTTATTTTTAATCCAGACAATATAGCCACATATTTTGGGATCGCAGATTTTGATAGTAGTCATCATGTGTTCAACCAATACAAGAGAGATCAGTATCAGTGAAGTGAGGCTCAGCCATGTGTTCAGCAAAAGACAGACTGGCTAGGAATCCAGGCTTCCTGTTTCATGCCACATTGTCACAAGTCAGCAAATTTGTGTAATTTAGATTTAATACTATCTTGCAGTTTATAAACTCAACCAAGTACACAAATAAATCCATTAGTTATAAATAAGTTCCCTGACATTTAGACATTAGATTCCATTTTACAGGATGCTTTTGGTCAGAAACAGTGCTAGATATGTTAAGTTTATACTGAAGTTTTATTGGGAAGATCGGGAAGTTTGGGTTCAAGGTTTGCTTTCTGAATTCTGTTTGTTTGTTTTAGGGTAAAATTGTTAAATCTATGCTGACCTTGTTTAACAATTGTGTTTCAGTTGTGCAAATAAACAAGTTGTGATGAATGCTGATGCTTTCAGTACAGTCCTGGAAGAATTGTCAGGGACATTTTGGCAATAGAGTATTACACCTGGCTACCACAGTTTGGTAATCATAAACATATTGCAGGAGATGAGGGGGAATGTCAACCATAGCTATTCCAACCTTGTGTGTTCACTACCTGCCTTTCTAAAATGCAAAGGTATAAAAATTAAAACAAGTAAACAGACAAAGCAAAACCTACTCTTCAGACATCCACAGAACCAGAATCACAATGCAAATTAGGGTCAGCTCATTCAATGAACTCCAAAGAGATTTGGAGACCTAAGTGAAGCAGCTCCTGCTATTGCTGCTGGCTAACTTGTCATGATGCCATGGAGTGCTCCTTGCATGCTCCAGTCACTAGCTTTAGAGCTATGAAGAAGTACCAACATTTACATCTGTGCCCCAACCACTGCTCATGACTTCCATAGTGTTTAGTTAAGCCTGCTGCATAAAAGCAGTCCCCAGAACCTTTTATTCTCATTATGATACAGGTAGCTGCTGCTCGTCAGGGAGGCTAAACAAGCAGCATGTTTATTTCTGAAATTTCATACTACAGACCTTACAAGAGCTTAGTGTTTGACTGTTACTCATGGATGATAACAAGTCTGGTTGGATACAGGCACTTGTTTTTCTGCTTTATTTTCCTGCATTCTCAGCTGCTTCTTGGGTGGATAGATGTTATAGTCATTTTGTCAGCCTTTTTCCCAAAATCCTTTCACAAAGTGGGTAATATATGAGTAGTATTTTTAGAACACTTTGGGGGTCACATAATGGTTTATAATGAGAGTTCTAATAGCTCCTAATATAAAAAGGACAAAGACACATTCCGCTTAGCTTACCAAGTTTCTTTAATTCTGCTCTACCAATGGTTCTATACAGGCCTTCCCCTAGGATGGTAGACAATATCACAGCTAAGATGTAAGCTTCTTAGGGTTTCTATTGCTGTACAAAACACCACAAACATGAGCATCCTGGGTAGGAAAGGATTATTTCAGCTTACAACATAGGTCACACTCCTCATTGCTGAAAGAAGACAGGAAAGAATTCAAACAAGGCAGGAACTTGGACTCACAACCTAATGTAGAAGCCATGGAGCAGGGTGCTATTTATTCTTTGTCTCCAACAGAGGGCAACATATTTGGCAACCCATTCAGATGTGATACACAATCATTGCTTTATGTAACATATTGGTTAAATGTTATATAAAATTACTATCAAGACACGTAAGCAAGATATATACAGTAATATCTCATTATATTTCTGAGAGTAAATATCTGATAAAATAGCCTCATATAGGGTTTATTTGGGTTCATAATTCAGACACTATATAGCACGCTCAGGAGGTCTTGACTGTAGAAGAGTCACATAGTATCCTCTGTCAGGAAGCAGAGAGACATGAATGGTGGTGCTCAGCTTGCTTTCTCCTTTCAACACACTCCAGAATCCCAACTCATAGACTTGTGCACTCACAATTAGGGTGAGTCTTCCTCATCAATTAACCTAGGTGAGAAATTTATTCACAGACTCGCTGAGAACTTCATTTCCATTGTGATTCTTAATCCTATCATTAACCACCAAAATATATATGGAACATACATAAATTTCATCTTTAGACTCAAGTGCCATCAACAAGATCTCTCTCTCTCTACATATATATATATATATATATATATATATATATATATATATATATTGAAATACATTTATCTCAGAGTATTTTGGTTAAGGCAGATCTGCTCTATAACAGTTATTACATCAAGAAAAACAATATATATCACCTGTTCTTCCTGTTAAAATTCTAACCCAGAAATACTTACCTCTCTAAAATACAATAAAATAAGATACCACTTATTTATACAATAATTATGCCATAGTTTCCATGTTTTAAAAGCCTGCATAATTTTAAAATACATCTTCCCACAGACTCACTAGCTGATGTCAAAGTTAATATAATATAATATAAATATTAAATTTTAATAAATGTTTTAACTTTGGTCTTATATTGATTTTATTTATAGGCTGAATAAAACTATGATCATGGTCATACTACATCACATTTTGACTTCCCAAATTGCTGATCATTTAGTTTTTCTGATTTATATGCTTACTATATATGTCTCAGTATTTAATATTTCAACTTTATAAATATTCTAGTTTTCTTCATGATACTATTATATATACCATGGCCCAAAACAACTTAGGCTATGTGATGTCTACTTGGCTTATACTTTCAGGCCACAATCTATCTGAGGGCTTCAGGGGAGTCAGTCAAGCAGGACTTGAAATCATAGAAGAGTGTTAGTTACTGGCTGGTTAGCCTGCCTTCTTAAATGCCCAGGACCACAAGCCATGGATGGTGCAGCCTACAGAGAGCTAGACTCCCAAACATCAATCACTGATGATGACAATCCCTCATGGACATATTTACAGAAAAATATGATCTGAGCAATCCCTCAGCTTAGAAATCCTGGGTAACTCTAGGTGTTTCTGTCAATAAACTATGTATTTTGCAACCTTGAGCAAAAATAGATTCTATTTGCAGTAGATGATGACTAACACAGAGACACAAAATTAGCCAAGAATCAGGGAATAATAGACTATGGAGAGTTCATTTCTAGGCATCACATCAATATCACTCCTCCTCCTCCAAAGTCTATTAAGGAGTCATTCCTGAAGATAGGATAGAAAGAGTCTAAGAGCCAAGTGTGGTGGATAACTACACATAACCAGTATCTTCCTGATACAGCAGGGCAGATGCATGTATCTACTCACATTGGTTAGAATGGCATGTACATGACCCATGCAAGGTCAAGGACAGCAAAATACCAGTATGGAGGCTAGGAGGAAGTGGATAGCTTCAGCAGTCCTAGCCACAGACAATGAGTTATTGGCAATTGATAGCTGTTGGGAAATGGAAATATAGCTTTTCTTTAAGAATATATTCCCAGTTAAGACAACCTCATTCCAGAGAAAGCTGAACATATAAGTCAGCCAATCTGGACTTAATGTGTTTTATCTAAAATAATAAAAAGAGAGCAAGATTGGGCAGTTTAAGAAGGGGGTGATATAGATATGGGAGATCAATATGATTAAAATACATTGTATAAAATGTTCAAAATGTGAGTTTTGGAGTGACATGAAATGTTAGACCATAAAAACCCAGCATATCTTCAGTGTATTCATACTGGTAAAGTAAAGGTGATGAAAGAGTATGTGTGTTATAATTTTCACTCAGTTTCAGAGTCTGTAGGGAAGTCTGTATGAGTCATATTTATTTTGTTTGTAACAAAAAGTCTGTGAAAACCAGGTTAAAAGAGGATTCTTTTATTTGGACAATTAGTTTCTGAAATTTTAGTACAGGCTTGTAGAATAGACATGGAAGAAATGAACAGTTGACTTCATGCTAGCCAGAAAGTAGAGGGATGTGTGCATTGAGCTTGCTGGCTCTTTCTTCTACACTCACCATCCATTCTTTCCATTTGAAACTGCATCCTATATGATAGAATGACCCATATTCTGGCCAGATATTCAACCTCTACTTAATCTTCTCCAGAAATCCTATCTTAGATACTCCCTGATGTATACTTTACAGACCTAACCAAATTGAAAAATGAAATTAAGCAATACAAGCCTACCACTATCTTCTTGACAACTAAGCATAACTCTTTAAATTATAACATTTTACCCTCTGTCTGTAGAAATTCATGCCCACCTCTTCATATAAAAGCCATTAGTCCATCTCTAAGAATTCTCAAGCTCTTAAAAGTTCCAGTAGCATTCAGTAGCTCAAGTTCAATGTTTCTTTTCAAACCCAAGGCAATCTCTGACCTGTAAATTCCTGTAAAAATTTATATATATTTCCAAGATACGATGGTAAAGAATGTAATTCTGACTTCAAAAGCAATGTGCATTTGAACACACAACAGAGAGGATGTTAAATCATGTACATTTATGCCTTGTACCTGAAGCATTTGATATCATGATACAAAGGCTTGGGAAGCTCCTTCTTTCATTTTTTCCAGCCCATCCTGCATTAATTGTATTTCTTAAGCTAGCTCTACTTAATGCCTGCAGATCTCGTCAACTGGCCTCCACACCCTGGCATCTCTCACTTACTGGGGTCTCCTCAGCATAACTTGTGGGTTTATAGATGTCAGCATGGAGCCTGGCCTGTCACCTATTTCTTTGTCTTCTAGGCATTTTATTGGTATGTGGATTTGCAACCAACTATAGCAATACCAAGCTTCCTTGTGCCATAGCTTCAGTGGTCTCTTAGTGGCTATAAAACTTTCCTGTCAGTCTGTATGAGAAGTATGTATTGGAATTCTCCTACCCAAACTTTTAAAAAAAATGTATATACTTTAATAAAATCATCACATATCAAAATTAATGTGACATTCTTTTCTGAACTTTGCAGACATCTCCACTCCTACATGCACAGACCCTACCTCTTGCACATATACATACAACTAAACATTTAAAAATGTTTAAAAAATAGAAAATAATTTAAGAGCAATGTAGAAAAGCCTATGGAGTTACACAATCAAACATATAAATCAATATAAATACCTTATAGGTGCTAGAGGGTTTTTATAGAATTTCTAAGTAAGTAAATAACTATAACAATACTGATTACAATATTTGACAGTTCAAGGACAATATGAATCTACTTGTTGCTCATCTGAAAAAATCTAAAATGCGTGGAGACAAGTCTGAAATATGTTGTATTGGACAATGGGAAGTATAGCAGTGAGGGGATCTGTGTAGTTTCTATAGTCAGGCAAGTTCTGTTGTCTTCAACACATATGGCCAATGTTACTTTTGAGAGTTAAAACCTAAAAGACATGAAGAAACACCTGAGACAAATGAAATCTTTAACTCATTCTGAGTTAAACATGGGAGGAACATGTAACAACACTTCTATCCACATTATTCTCATCAAAGTTAATTCTTAGGACCTTTCTAAATATAACATCACTTTGGGAATGGAATCTAGCCAGGTGTTCAGAATCTAGAGTAATCAATTTTCTTGAACAGCCAGCAGTCTCCATCACAAGGGTAAAATTAATAGATCTTGACAACTAATTAGATATGAAGTATGACAGGGAAGGTGTTCAAGATAACAATCAAATCTCACTTGAACATTTTAGTCTGTATTCCTTCCATTTAATTTAGACTAGGAAATGCAAAAGAAAAATATTATCCACATTTTACAATGATTGGATAGTCTTAACAACAAGCCAAAACTTTTTAACATATCTCTACTCTTTCATGTTTTATCATTTTAGAAGAACAATCAGAACCTGAGTGGCTATGTATGTCCTCTACAG
The DNA here is from genome assembly GCA_019843965.1 of Rhynchomys soricoides. Classification (NCBI taxonomy): domain Eukaryota; kingdom Metazoa; phylum Chordata; class Mammalia; order Rodentia; family Muridae; genus Rhynchomys; species Rhynchomys soricoides. The sequence goes on from JADRCH010000031.1 coordinate 9,049,895, forward strand.
TCAAGCCACTACTTATGACAGGTCCAGGATCTACAGTGAGAAATTTCAGAATGGTCATCTTTAACTATAATCACGATATCCACATTGCAACATTCAGAAAATGGCTATTCATAGTCATAAGAATCTCAAGTTGCTGGCTATGATGCTCTGTGTCACAAGAGTATAGAACATATTAGTTAAGAAGACAAAAGTCTACCTGAAAAAGTATATCATTTATTGTTCAATCCTAAGCAATAAATGCTATAGTATCAGCTTACAAGAGAGATGGGACATGTACTGAAAAGATTTACAGGTTCACTATAATTTGTGAAGACCCTATAGTATAATTGTCCTTAAACCTTTGGGGTCATGTGACTTAAAAGATGTCATTCCCCAGGAATGTAGCTTGCTAATCTAAAATTTGAAGAAGAAATTATATGTGCTATTTGAGGACCCTGAAAATTAAAACAAACAAAGAAACCAAAACCAAAACCAATCAAACAATAACACCAACAAAACCAAGCATTTCTACCCGGCTCCTACTTACAAACTGCCTGAGAACTTTCCTTTGCTCATACACTTTATCTTTCATCATTTTCTCTCACACCAGCTATACTACCAGCTGGTGATGTTTGCCTTATAGACTCACTCATCTTCTTACATACTCTATATACTAGAGTGCTTTCTGTCTACGAATCCCATGTTTAATTCTTCCTCTGTTCCAAATGAAAGTGTCTTTCCTCTATACTGAGTTTGACTGTGTGAGTTAATGCTATCAAATGCTATGTGAACAGGCATGTGGCACATAAACTTACCAAGTAACTTTTCCCTTGGAGATATTATCTCTCTTTCACTCAACTCTACATAGACATATGTGAAAGTAATAAATATGTCAGAATCTTCGTGTAAAATTCATTCAGATAGCAACCTATCTAAGTAATAAAACTTCTCAGCAGTAAAATAATGAAGTGTCAGATACTATCACTCTAATTGTTTCTTTAAATAATGCATAGGATTGTGAAGAAACTGCCTGTGGGATATTTGTGAGGATAAGGTATGTTTTCATTAGTTATATTTTGATGATGTTTTTTGCTCCTCTAACTCTCCCAAGATGTTCCTCACCTCTTTACCAAACATTATGTGCCCTCTCTCTCACTCTCTTTCTGTCTTTCTCTCTCTCTCTCTGTGAACAACAACATCAAAACAAGAAATAATGACATAAAAACAAGAAACAACCTACCCCCAAAACAAAAACCAAAGGAAATTGCCAAACCATTAGTAAGACAAAAAAAAAAACCAGTAACAAAATGTCTATAGGAATTCCAGATAGAAAAACATCCCATAATCATGGAGCAATGTGATTAATGCTGGGAAAACAACCATCTTACCAAAACAATCTACAGATTAACTGCAATGCCCATACATTTTCAACAAAATTCTCACAGAAACTGGCAAAATATTCTTCAAGTTTATGTAGAAACAGTGAAGCCTCGGGAAAAGCTACAAACAATTCTGAATAATGATGAACTGCAGAGGTATCATCATTTCAGATTTCAGATTGTATTACAAAACTAAAGTAATAAGAACACCATGTTACTGGCATAGAAACAGACAATCAAATTGAAACAAAATGGTAGTAGTAGTAGTTAAATTGGGTGGTTTCCATAGAAAAATGAATATATATACATGTATATATATTCAACTCCAAATGAATCAAGGACACTAACAAAAGGCCAGATATTCTAAATCTGATTGAATAGTAAAAGGGGGATAAATGTGAATTCATTGGCCCAGGAAAAGACTTGCTTTCCTAGACAAAAATAGCATAGGCAATGTGACTAAAATGACACATATATAGGTCAGATAAGACCAGATTAAAAGCAGGTAAAGGCAGGTTTATTGTGAAGCAGCCCTCAGTTGGTCTCACTAATCTCACAAGTGGAGGTTAGTGACATTACACATACAGGCTAGATCCATACCATCCCCTTACTTAAGCCTATGCTATTGTTGTTAAGAGCTGGGATTGTGTCCATACATGGTCAAAAACTGAGCCCCTGGGCAGGCACTCATAGGCAGGTTGCCAAAAACCCAAACACATGTTACCAGGGAATTTTCTCCAAGCAAGCAGGGGAATTTTTTCTGTGTGGGAAGGGATGGGGTAAAAAGGGCAGATGGGCTTTCTAGCTTGTGCAGGGTGTGTGGGATGGGGATTTGAGCAGGCACTCCAGCCTAACACTCATGAAAATGAAAAGCTTTTCCACCAGAATTTGGATAAAAATTCTTGTAGAAGCCTACAAGAGGTGGAAAAGATCTGTAAATACCCATCTGATAGATAAGTTATTTTCTAGAATATATAAAGAAATAAAATATACTGAACATTAGGGAAAAAAGTAAGCCACTAAAAAACAAGCAAGCAAACAAACAAACAAACAAAAAACCCACAGAGGCCACCATCTGTCACCTGTAGCCAGACAAGATCCCAGGATTCCCACTAGAGGGATAAGGACACCACCCTACCTGCAAAACTTTCCACCCAACAGTTGTCCTTTCTAAAAGAAATGCAGGGACAAAGATTATGCAGAGACTGAAGGAGTGGCCAACCAATAACCGGCCTAACTTCAAACCCATTCCGTGGGTAAACAGCAATCCCTGACCCTATTAGTGATACTCTTGTTATGTCTGCAGACAGGAACTTAGCATAACTGTCCTCTGAGATGCTCCACCCAGCAGCTGACTGAGAGAAATTTAGTTACTTACAGCCAAATGCTGAACAGAGGACAGGGCTCTTACTGAAGAGTTAGAGAAAGAATTGAACCTTAGAAGGGATGAGAACCCACAGAAAGACCAAAAGTCCTACCCTGGAACCCTGGGAGCTTTTAGAGAATGAGCCATCAACCAGAAACCACACATTGGCTGTCACTAGCCACATGGCATTAGTCCCCTCCCTCCCCACACATATGTAGCAGATGTAACTCACAGTCTCCATGTGAGTCCTGAGGTACATCTCCATGAGGAGAAGAGGTTCTCCCTAAAGCTGTAACCTGACTATGGTACACATTCCCCCAAAGGGCTGCCTTATCTGGACTCACTGGAGGAAGATGAACCTAATCTGGCAGAGACTTGATGCACTGGGGTTGGGGGATACCCTGAAGGGCCCCATCCTCTCAGAGGGGAGGGGAGGAGAGATGGAGCAGGGACTCTGTGAGGGGGAGAAATGGAAGGGACAGCATTTTGGAGCTAAATAAATACAGAAATAAATAAATTTAAATATATTTAAATACAGTGTACACAACTAGGTAAAGAATTTTCAACCTTTAAACACAAATAGATAAGAAAGAGTAAAACAGAAATCAGTCTGGCGGTTCCTCAGAAAATTGTACATAGTACTACCTGAAGACCCAACTATACCATTCTTGGACATATACCTAAAAGATAGTCCAACATATAACAAAGACAAATGCTCCACTATGTTCATAGCCTTATTTATAATATCCAGAAGCTGGAAAGAACCTAGATGTCCTTCAACAGAGAAATGGATTCAGATAATGTGGTACATTTACACAATGGAGTACTACTCAGCTATTAAAAACAATGACTTCATGAAATTCTTAGGCAAATGGATGGAACTAGAAAATATCATCCTGAGTATAACATAATCACAAAAGAACACACACACACACACACACACACACACACACACATACACACACACACACACACAAACTCTCTGATAAGTAGTTATTAGCCCAAAATCTCGGAATACCCAAAATACAATTCACATACCACATGTTGAAGCTCAAGAAGAAGGACGACCAAAGTGTGGATATTTTGATCCTTCTTAGAAGGGGGAGCAAAATACCCATGGGAGGAGAAACAGAAACAAAGGGTGGAACATAGACTGAAGGAAAGGCCATCCAGAAACAGCCCCACCTTGGGATCCATTGCAAATACAATCACCAAACCCAGACACTATTGTGGATACCTGAAATAGCTTACTTACAGGAGCCTGATGTGCCTGTCTCCTAAGGGGCTCTGCCAGAGCCTGACAAATACAGAGGTGAATGCTCGGACGGAACCATTGGACTGAGTACAAGGTCCCAATGGAGGATGCAGAGAAAGGTCTGACGCACCAGAAGGGGTTTGCAGCCCCATAGTAGGAACAACAATATCAACCAACCATCTGCCCCTGAGCACCCAGGGACAAAACCACCAGCCAAAGAGTACACATGTAGTGACCAATGGCTCTGTTTTCATATGTAGCAGAGAATAACCTTGTTGGAAATCAATGGAAGGACAGGCCATTGATCCTGTGAAGGTTCAATACCTCAATGTAGGGGAATGCCAGGCTGGGGAAGTGGGAGTGGGTGCATGGGGCACACCCTCGTAGAAGCATGGGCATGGGATAGGGGGGTTTCAGATGGGGAAACCAGAAAAGGATAAGATATTTGAAATATACATAAAGAAAATATCTAACACAAAATTTAAAAAGAAAAAGGAAACAATAAAACATTCAACATCCTTAGCCACCAGGAAAATACAAATCAAAACTTCATTGAGATTTCATGTTATGGTAGTCTGAATTGCCAAGATCAGTAAAACAAATGACTACTCATGCTGGTGAGGATGTTGTGGTAGAAACACACTCATTCCTTGCTGGTAGGAGTGCAAATTTGTTCAGGCAGAATGAGAGCGGTTAAAAAAGGTGGTCATAGATCTACCCCCAAGATCCAGCAATAACACTTGTGTGGGTTTGAATAAGAATAATCCTCATAGGTTCATATATTTGAATGTTTGGTGGAACTGTTGTAAGAAGAATGAGGAGACATGTCACTGGACCTGGGCTTTGTGGAAGTAAGTTTTGCCGATCATCAAAAGAATATACCTTCTTCTCAGCACCTCATGGTACCTTCTCCAAAATTGATCATATAATTGGTCACAAAACAAACCTTAACAGATATAAGAAGATTGAAATAATCCCATGCCTCCTTTCAGATCACCAGAGATTAAGGTTGGTCTTCAATGTCAACAACAGCAACAGAAAGCCCACATACACATGGAAGCTGAACAATGCACTGCTTAATGATAAGTTGGTCAAGGAAGCAATAAAGAAGGAAATTAAAGACTTCCTAGAATTCAATGAAAATGAAAGTACAACTTACCCAAACCTATGGGACACAAGGAAAGCAGTGTTAAGAGGAAAACTCATAGCTCTGAATGCCTCCAAAAAGAAACTGGAGAGAGCATACACTAACAGCTTAACAGCAGATCTGAAAGTTTTAGAACAAAAAGAAGCTAATACACCCAAGAGGAATAGAAGGCAAGAAATAATCAAATTAAGGGCTGAAATCAACCAAGTGGAAGCTAAAAGAACTATACAAAGAATCAACAAAACCAAGAGCTGGTTCTTTGAGAAAATCAACAAGATAGATAAACCCTTAGCCAGACTAACCAGAGGGCACAGAGACAGTATCCAAATTAACAAAATTAGAAATGAAAACAGAGATATAACAACAGACTCTGAGGAAATTGAAAAAATCATCAGATCCTACTACAAAAGCTTATATGCAACAAAATTGGAAAATCTGGAGGAAATGGACAAGTTTCTAGACAGATACCAAATACCAAAGTTAAATCAGGATCAGATAAACCATCTAAAGAGTCCCATAACTCCTAAAGAAATAGAAGCAGTCATTAAAAGTCTCCCAACCAAAAAAAGCTCAAGACCAGATGGGTTCAGTGCAGAATTCTATCAGACCTTCAAAGAAGACCTAATACCAATACTCTTCAAGCTATTCCATAAAATAGAAACAGAAGGAACACTACCCAATTCATTCTATGAGGCCACAGTTACACTGATACCAAAGCCCCACAAAGACCCAACAATAAAAGAAAACTTCAGACCAATTTCCCTTATGAATATCGATGCAAAAATACTCAAAAAATTCTTGCAAACAGAATCCAAGATGACATCAAGACAATCATTCACCATGATCAAGTAGGCTTCATCTCAGGGATGCAGGGATGGTTCAATATCCAGAAATCCATTAACGTAATCCACTACATAAACAAACTCAAAGAAAAAGACCACAAGGTCATCTCGTTAGATGCTGAAAAAGCATTTGACAAAATTCAACATCCCTTCATGATAAAAGTCTTGGAAAGATCAGGAATTCAAGGAGCATACCTAAATTTAGTAAAAGCAATATACAGCAAACCAGTGGCCAACATCAAACTAAATGGAGAGAAACTTGAAGCAATCCCACTAAAGTCAGGGACTAGACAAGGCTGCCCTCTCTCTCCCTATCTATTCAACATAGTACTTGAAGTTCTAGCTAGAGCAATCAGGCAGCAAAAGGAAATCAAAGGGATACAAATTGGAAAAGAAGAAATCAAAATATCACTATTTGCAGATGATATGATGGTATACTTAAGTGACCTGAAAAACTCCCCCTGAGATCTGCTACAGATGATAAACAACTTCAGCTAAGTGGCTGGATAGAAAATGAACTCAAGGAAATCAGTAGCCTTCCTATACTCGAAGGATAAACAGTCTGAGAAAGAAATTAGGGAAATGAAACCCTTCACAATAGTCACAAACAATATAAAATATCTTGGTGTGACTCTAACCAAACAAGTGAAAGATCTGTAGGACAAGAACTTCAAGTCTCTGAAGAGAGAAATCGAAGAAGACCTCAGAAGATAGAAAGATCTCCCATGCTCATGGATCGGCACGATTAACATAATTAAAAGGGCCATCAGGCTGAAAGCAATATACAGATTCAATGCTATCCCCATCAAAATCCCAACTCAATTCTTTATAGACCTAGAAAGAGCAATTCTCAAATTCATATGAAATAACAAGAAACCCAGGAGAGCAAAAACTATCCTCAACAATAAAAGGACTTCTGGGGGAATCAGCCTCCCTGACTTCCAGCTGTACTACAGAGCAATAGTGATAAAAACTGCATGGTATTGGTACAGTGACAGGCAGGGTGATCAATGGAATAGAATTGAAGACCCAGAAATGAATCCACACACATATGGTCACTTGATCTTCGACAAAGGAGCTAAAACCATACAGGGGAAAAAAGACAGAATCTTCAACAAATGGTGCTGGATCAACTGGCGGTCTACATGTAGAAGATTGCAAATTGATCCATTCCTCTCTCCCTGCACAAAGCTCAAGTCCAAGTGGATCATGGACCTTCACATAAAACCAGATACACTGAATCTAATAGAAGAGAAAGTAGGGAAGAGTCTTGAACACTTGGGCACAGGGGAAATGTTCTTGAACCGATAACCAATGGCTTGTGCTCTAAGATCAAGAATTGACAGATGGGACCTCATAAAATTACAAAGCTTCTGTAAGGCAAAGGACACTGGAATTAGGGCAAAACGGCAACCTACAGATTGGGAAAAGATCTTTACCAATCCTACATCTGATAGAGGGCTAATATCCAACGTACACAAAGAACTCAAGAAGCTAGACTCCAGGGATACAAATAACCCTATCAAAAAATGGGGAAGTGAGCTAAACAGAATTCTCAACTGAAGAAATGGGAGTGGCCGAGAAGCACCTAAAGAAATGTTCAACATCCTTAGTCATCAGGGAAATGCAAATCAAAACAACCCTGAGATTCCACCTCATACCAGTCAGAATGGCTAAGATCAAAAACTCAGATGACAGCAGATGTTGGAGAGGATGTGGAGAAAGAGGAACACTCCTCCATTGCTGGTGGGAATGCAAATTGATACAACCTCTCTGGAAATCAGTTTGGCGGACCCTCAGAAAATTGGACATAATACTACCTGAGGACCCAGCTATTCCACGCCTGGACATATACCCAGAAGATGCTCCAACATGTAATAAAAACACATGTTCCACTATGTTCATAGCAGCCATATTTATAATAGCCAGAAGCTGGAAATAACCCAGATGTCCCTCCACAGAGGAATGGATACAGAAAATGCAGTACATTTACACAATGGAATACTACTCAGCTATTAAAAACAATGACTTCATGAAATTCGTAGACAAATGGATGGATCTTGAAAACATCATTCTGAGCCAGGTAACGTAGTCACAAAAGAATGAACATGGTATGTACTCACTGTTAAGTGGTTATTAGCCTAAAAGTTTGAAATAGCCAAGAGTCACTTCCTAGGAACAGTAGTACTGAGTACGAGGTCCCAGATGGAGGGCTTAGAGAAAGGACTGAAGGAGCTGAGGGAGTGTGCAGCCCCAGGGAGGTAGCAACACTGGCAACTGGCCTGACCCCCCATATTTCTGGAGACTGATCCACCAACTAAAGAATACACATGGAGGGTCCCATAGTGCTGGCCACAAAGACTGCAGAGGACTGTCTTGTTACCCGTCAGGGGGAGGAGAGGCCCTTGGGCCTGAGGGTGTTATATCCCCCAGTATATGAGTATGTCAAGGAGGGAAGACGAGAGTGGGTGGGGGGTGGGGTGGGGAGGTGAGTTGGAGAATATCCCCATAGAGGCAGGGGGAGGGCGGAGGGAGTGGGGAGGTTCCAAAGGGGAGATCTGGAAAGGGGGAAACATTTGAAATGTAAATAAAATATGAAAATTAAAAAAAAAAAGATATAAGCTCAAGGAAGCTCTCAGTTACTGTTCTGCTCTCTCACCATGCCTGCCTGCACACTGCACCCTTGCTTCCTGACATGATAGTCATGGTCTCAAACTCTGAAACTGAGTAACCAGCAATTAAATGCTTTCTTTATAGGTTGTCTTGGTCATGATGTTTTTACGTGTATGAATGTTTAGCCTGGTTGTGTGTAGGCACGCTATATGAGTACACTGCCTTCCAGAGATAGGCATCAAATCTCCTGCAACTAAATTTACAGATGGTTGTGACTTACCATGTGGGAACCCACCCTAGATTCTCTGCCAAAGCAACTGCTACTTTTAACTTAAGATACCGCTTAAGCTACCAGAGTGCATTTTAATAGGGTTGAGCATGTTAGAGTATATGATTTGTTCATTTAAGGCACTATTATAGTAGCATATTTACTTTCTCTAATTATCTTTAATTCAAGTGTAACAAAAATTTGTAGGAAGCATATATGTGTAGGACATGAGACAACAAAACTACTGATGAGAGGAAGGGATTTGTGATATAAGAGAAATATTAAAGAGCATATCACAAAAATCAAGATGGAAAGAAGTTAATTAGGTTCTCCACAGAGAGAAGTGTAAAATATGCTCCTTATTTTCTAAAGCATCACTTGATTTTGGGAGATAAGACAACGAAAGCCAATGAATCAATGATAGAAAATATTTATTTAAGATATAGAAAGTGCCAGGAGGAACAAAGTCTAGAAAGAATAGAAATATAGACAGAGGTAATTCCTGGAACTGTCGTTCTTGAGGTGTGGCTTGAAGTGAGTAACTGTGCTACCAGTAAAGCAAGTCATACAGATTAAGGATAGAGAATGAAGGACATCAGAGAAGATATGAACTTACATAAATCCAGGCAACTATGGCACACTGCAGAAGGGACAAATGTCATGAGGTGAGGTCAGAGATGTAGGCCTGCCTTTACAGGGCTTTGAATACAATAATAAGTATTGCACCTTGTGACAAATATGTTTACATATTTATAAGGCACTTTTTAAAAATGTTGTCTTTCTCTACTCTCAGGCTTCCTAAGAATATTAGTCATTTTTAAAAGTATCTTATTTTGGGTCCTTTCCTAATAAGGAAGCTCAAGTTATCCATTTTTCATAAGCATTAAAGCATTGGGAGACTGTGCTCTAAGACTACATATGAGCCCCACCCCATCACTGGTCATATACATTCCATTGCTTCTTAAGGATGGTAGGTCAGTTAGGGTTATGTTAGATCATTAAAAATAAATAATAATCTGATGGAAGGTTTAGTATGAAAATATTAACTGTAAAGTTAGTGTGTAGTAATTGGAATTGCTATGGAGAAACACCAACTTAAAAAAACAGAAAGCAGAAATAGAAGATATAAGAAGCAGCCATTATGGCAGATCCTTCACCCATAACTCTAACTTCAGTGATCACAGTCAAACCTTAACAATATTAAGTGGAAATTCCCAGAAATAAGTAACTCATGTATTATAATTTTATGCTGTTCTGCGTAGCATGATGTATGTTTTACACTCATGTCATGTCCTCTGGGTAGTAAATCACCTCTCGGTCCTACACATCCACACACCATGTCCATGTGCTCTGGTACAGCATTACCTGAAGTGGACAACTGACCTTCGTCAGAATGTCAGCTATAGCCTCAAACAAACCCACAATGCTGCATCCCTAACTTCTCTCCTTCTCACCTAAAGTACCAATATGCATCATCACAGAAGGATGAATGCTATGCCAACAAGCTCGTGAGTGAACACATTCACATGTTGCTTTTGTACTACTGTATTATGATTGATGCATATGGTATTGTTGATATCTTCTCTTAACTAGTTTGTAAAAGTAAGATCCAGCATTGATAATATTTATATTGACCTATATAAACACACATGAATATGCATACACACACACACACACTCACACAAGCATATCATGATATATATCTGGCACAATCCTATCTATAGACTTAGGAGTCAACCAAAGGCCTTCTCACACATCCCTAGTGGAAAATATGCTTGCTTGCTTGCTTGCTTTCTTTCCTTCTTTCTTTCTTTCTTTCTTTCTTTCTTTCTTTCTTTCTTTACTTATCTATTCATTTATTTGTTTATTTGATTTGCATTTCAAACGTTATTTTCCTTCCAGTTTTCCCTCTACAAAACCCCTTCCCTTGTTCCTTCCCCCAGCCTCTACTATGGTGCTCCCCTACCCCCCTCCACTCTTGCCTCAGCGCTCTAGCATTCCCCTACCCTGTGTCTTCGAGCCTCCACAGGACAGAGGGGCTCGCCTTCCATTAATGCCTGATAAGGCAGTCCTCTGTTACACATCCAGCTGGAGCTATGGGTCCCTCCGTGTGAACTCTTTGGTTGGTGGTTTAGTCCCTGTGAACTTTGGGGTAGGGGGTTCTGGTTGGTTGATATTGTTGTTCTTCCTATGGGGTTACAAACCCCTTCAGCTCCTTCAGTCCTTGCCCTAACTTCTCCATTTGGGTGCCCGTGTTCAGTCTGATGTTTGGCTACCTGTATCTGCATCTATATTGATCAGGCTCTGGCACAGGCTCTCAGGAGAGCATTCAGAAAAGGAAGGAATCTGGAAATGGACCTTCTCCATGGTTGAAACTCAGCTCAGGTGACTTACTAACACTGCATTAAGGAAGTTTGCTGAGGGCTGCCATGGTGGCCCTCCCTGGGAAACAGTCTGCAATTCCAAGGATGCATGGAGTTGACTTGTGTTGAAGGTTGCTGCAAAGTAATCTGAGAAGATTTTTGGAGCTCTATCTGAGGCAGGACTTCAGACAGGAACAAATGCAGAGAAGTTCCCTGGAAGAAAACAGAAACTGCTGATCTCTGCACAATACAGGAGTACATGATGGAGCATGCACACCACAGCAACCCAGAGCCCAACAGGCTGTTGGTGATGTTAAATAAACATAAGGTGTATTTGTGTGTGTTTATGTATGTGTGTGTGTGTGTGCGTGAGCACATGCACATGCGCACATGTATACATATTGGAAGCATGCCACAATGAAAAGAACAAGCCAGAGTTCCCGCAGCAGGCAATGATGAGGAGATTTAAAATTCAGATTTCATAAGAAAATAGCCAGGAGAGGATTAGTCTGCTGCATTGATTAATGTAGTTATTATTTCTCTCTTTTCTATCAATATATATCTCCTGAAGAGATATAGATTATACAAACCTTTGCATTTGAAGTTTAAAGTCTGTTTAACTTTCTTGCCTGCAAAAGTCATTACTGTGCTATTTCTCAAAAATGTTAACATAGTGCAATCATAATATTTCTGTTTGTTAATTAGGATAGTCTCATTAGTAACAGCTTCTACATTTAATTATTTTATGAAAATGAATTCAAGAACAATCGCTAGGTTATATGGTCTATATTACTATTGCTATTTATCTTATTGCCCAACTTACTCTCATCTTATTTCTGAAAATATATACACAATATACTATGTAGTCAACTCTCCTGAAATGATGATTGGCTTTCTGTATCTGACAAATTCTATTTAGTCTAAGATTTTGGTTCTACATATATTGCTTACTACTGTAATGACTTTGTTCCCTGAGCATTAAAGCAATTAAGAAATTCAGTTAAGAAATATTGGGGTGTTAGTGTGCATGTGTAATATTCCATCCACTATATAAATTGGCAGTAGGTTATACAAAATAATCATTAGTGGCATAAATCAAACGCAATGTATTTGTACAATGAAAATTGCAAATCAGCCACAAAGAAGAAAATTGTGTTGGTTGCAGAAAAGTCAATGGAGTTGATGACCACATGTGAGTAAAGGCATTTTCACAAATACAAGTATCATCCTCTAATATGGAGAGAAGGCCTATGACAGCAGAAGAGGTAATTGGGGATGTGGACAGGGACAAAGGAAAAAGAGCAAGAGTGGTATTGTGGTTAATAGGATCTTCATTTGTTTTATGAGTGTGTCATAATGAAGCATAACTTTGTATAGTATAATTAATACATGCTTACAAAAGGGGGTATTTAATGTGTGCAGTACATGTCTGCACATAGACAAATGCCTGCTCAGTGTCATTTCTTCCTTATTCATTCTATCTTTCTAATTATCCTCCCTCCATAACTAATTAGTGTCTGACCTTATTAATTTCTGGATTATATCTCGTGGTCACTCTCTTCTCACAGGTATGAGTTTTTTCGTCTCTCTCCCTTTACATTAGACTTAAGTCTATTTTGCTTCACTGATTTCAGATGTTATCTTGATTGTTAATTTTCCATCCATTTCAGTCTCAGATTTACTTCTGAGTCTTGAGTTTTATTCCTCTATTTTAATGTGTCAGCACAATATAGTTACAATGAAGAATTTTAACATAAGCCTGAAAGTCTGAAAGCACAACTGTCCTCTGATATCCTTTTTCTTTTTAAAGTTTTTCTCACTTCACCTGAGTACTTGGTTTTGTTGTGTGGATTTCAGTCTCAGCCTGTCTGACTATATTTCAGAGCTTCCTGATTTCTTTTATTCAGATTACCTGGTTTTATAGATTATCCCAGGAGAAGGGACAGGCTACGGCTTTGGGCAATACTGTTCAGGAGCTGATGACATCTCACATCTAAATGCACTTCTGTAACCTTCAAAACCACTCACGTTTCTTCTCATAAAGCTTTTGGTTATTGCTTTTAATTTTTTAGTGTTTGATGTTCTTGCTCTTGCAAATGAGATTTTCTCTGTTTTGTTCTCTAGCTGGTTATTGCCTGTGTAAAGGAAGTTATTGATTTTTGTGTGTTAATTTTATAGCCCTTACTGAATTGTTTCATTGTTTTTCATTATTATGTTATTAGCATTTAATTGCTAGTTTAATGGATGATGCTCTTAGAATTCCAAACATTTCTATCATGTCATCTGCAAACAGGTATTTTAATTATTTACTAAATATTTTGCCTAATTGGCCTTTTTAAAGTTCCATAAGGGAGACACACACACACAAACACACACACACACTGAGAGAGAGAGAGAGAGAGAGAGACAGAGAGAGAAACAGAGACAGAGAGACAGAAGCAGAGACAGACAGAGAGACAGAGACAGACAGACAGACAGGCAGGCAGGCAGACAGAGAGACAAAGGGGACTGAGTTCCCTTTGGCTATAATATACAGCCCTTTGACGTACTCTGGATTAAATCTAGAACATCATTGTTTATTCTATACAGGTGCTGTCTTTTTGAGGTATTTCCATAGTCCCCATAGATACAAATATAGTAACAGTAAATGGAATATATGGAATAGTAAATGAAAGCAAAGACAGCATAGGTCATAGTGAGAATGATAATGGCCCCTATATGCTCATACGGACAGGCACTATTAGGAGTTGTATTCCTCTTGGAAAAGTTGTGCCCTTGTTGAAGTATGTTACTTCCTCTGCTTCAAATGCTCAATCCAGGCCCAGTGTCTTAGGATTTTACTGCTATGAATAGACACCATGACCAAAGTAACTCTTCAAAGGACAACATTTAAGTGGGAGCTGGCTTAAAGGTTCAGAGGTTCATTCCATTATCATCAAGGCAGGAACATGGCAGCATCCAGGCAGACATTGGACAGGAGGAGCTGACAGTTCTATATCTTCATTTGAAGTATGCCAGAAGAATACTGGCTTCCAGACAGCTAGGATGAGGGTCTTCAGCCCATGCTCACAGTTACACACCTACTCTAAAAAGGCCACACCAACTAATACTGCCATTCCCTGGGACAAGCATATATAAACCACCACAACTGTCAAACTGCACCTGTTGTATCTAATAGAAGCAGGAAAAATAGAGGGAAGAAAAGGGAGAAGGAGAGGAGAGGGATGGGGATGGGGATAGGGATGAGAGAGAGAGAGAGAGAGAGAGAGAGAGAGAGAGAGAGAGAGAGAATATGCTGCTAAGGGGTAGTATTTGTATGCTAGGCAAGCTTTCTTGCACAGAATTTCATGCAAATTCCCCACTAACCTTTTTAGCTTTTGACAAAGTCAGTCAATCCTTTCAATCATTTAATGCTTATTGCTAGTTTTAATTTGTTCTTCATTTCCTCTAGAAGAAGTTACCTCTGGAATCACTTTTGTTAAACTCTTAGAGGTAGCAATATCTTTGTCTTAAAACAATAAGGCTGAAACTAAAGGCTATAAAATAATATGGCTCTTATGAAAATTGCAAGTCTCTTAGTCTCCTCAGTTGTTTCCTCCAGGTCTGTCACTATAACTCCCCCCTTTCAGACCCTCACATGCTTCTGAATGTGTCTTCTCTTGCTGCAGCTTTGCCTTTCCCATCTTCTCTTTTCTTCTTGGCATTCTCTTCTCTTCCACCATTCTCTAGTTCATTCTCTACCTTCAAATTTCCTTCTTTTCTATTGTTTGCTTTGTCAGGTTTTTCCATCCTCTTTTCCTGTGTTTGCTTTTTGGCATGGAAACCTTAGTCCCTGTGTTCAGTGGAGATCGGGAGCAGGGCTTAGTTTTCTGCTTGATTCTCACTATCATTCTTCATGACAACTTTCTTCCTTCTTATTTAGTAAAAACTCTTTCAAACTTAAAATTGTTCTATGCTCTACTGACATTTTTGTTTTTTGAGCCAGATAACCCTTCAGGATGCTTTTCATACTGTCAAGGATGCCTGCACTAAGGAGAGCACTTTGAGCTGCCAGATCTCCATTAGTCTACAGATCAGTGCCTGTCAGGTCCCCACCATCTCATAGACCAGAGCTTGCTATGACCTAACCATCTTATAGACTAGGGTCTGCCAGGACCTCAGCATCTCTCAGTTCAGATCTGCCTCATGTTTATGCTGACTAGTAACAATGGTTTGCTCCTTCTTTTATCAACCTTTTATTTCTAGTGTTATGTCATCCACCATGAGTTTCCTATTTTGCAGTAGTTGTATTATTGTATTTATTTGGGTTTAGGTATTTCTCTCTTTTCTGACTTGCAGTTTTGTTTTAGGAAACTTAAAAGCACTGGCTGTATTGGATGTAACATCCTACATTTTATGATAGCAGTGAATCAAGTATGCTGATGAGGTAGACATGAGGAGAAGGTAAGAAATAATGGTAGAGTGGCTCTAGACAGTTGATGGATGAGCTGCTTTTTTCTGGTGGGAACAATGCTTAGGGGCTCAGTCCCATAGGGAACAGTTGGGATTAAAAATTCAGGTAGTGTTAGTGAATTTTGAAATGGTTAGTATAAAGGTGTGATTATTTGCTTTGTTCTGAAACTCTGGAACAATGAGAAACATGGAGTTTCCTTGGGATACAGTCTTCATCGTTGGTGTTTGAGTGTCCCCCACTAGCTCAGTGCTGTCTTTCCCTTATCAATTTTACTTTTTATTTATCCTCTTAGAGGAGTAGTTTCTTGCAAAAGCTATCATGCCTCTTCTGGCATCTTATTCTTATTAAAGAGTAGCAATTCTATCTAAATTAAGGTGATTTAAGCAAGTATCACATATTCCTTTCAGAAACTGAATCAATTCCTTTTTCTTGCACTGTGACTTCAGTCAGAAGGATAGTGCAGTCATCATGAGTAGATATGTGGATTCTGTTGGCTGTACCAATTTGCCAAGTGTACCAGCAAGCTCTGTTCCTCTCATTTTGTGTTTCTACCAGTTCACTAGTCTTTCTGTGGCAGTTATATTTACTTTACTCTCCTATTTTGTATCACTTCTTTTTCAATCCTGTTTGTTTAACCAGGAGCCTTAACAATTAACTTTAGTTATTTACGAATTCAGACTATGACAGTTCATTTAGTCAGGGTAGAGATTTCAGAGTTAGGTCACATGTATACTAAGGACAACATTACTCCAGAAATTCCCACTTAATTTTTGATGACCACATTTTAAGGAGTAGGGCAGAAAGTTAAAATTTTTGAGAGTAATGACTTTTGAGCTGAAATTATCTTTTTGTGGTCACTCACCAAAATAGGATGATATTGTAAACAGATGTAACTTACCATTTATATATCAAAACACTAAATGAAAAGTTTATATTTTATAATACAGTAGCCAGAATTTAACATTGAGAGTCTAAACAATTCCTCACTAACAACATAGAGATAAGAGTATAGATAACTCCTTTTTCTGAAAAATAATTATGAAAATACAAGAGAGGAGTTACAACCAAGTTCAATGGCAATATTTGATTCATATTTTGTTTCAGCAATGAAAAGGTATATACATTTGGCTGCACACTTGCAGCCAAAAGATAATTTTTAACACAGTTGCAAAAGTTACTTATATTGTGGTAATAGATCTTTCACTGTTCCAAATGACTGTAACTGATAGTTAAATGTCCCCAGGGACCTGATGTACTAGTGTCCACAGAGAGAAGATACAGCACAGGGTTTTATTGTTACTATGAACTTGTGCTCTTCCCACTGATTTTCAAATATGTGGCTATTTTGAGGAAGTGTCTAGACACAAATAATATGTAATCTCACTAACAATACTTAGAAATAAAACCTAGTTATGCATAATAGATAAAAAGAACATAGATTTCAAAACACTCATGGAAAGAAAATAAAAAAGGAAAGAGCAAGTCATGAGGACCTAGCCATAGCGTCTGCTTCAATTCCTGCTTTCAGATTCCTGAGTTGAGTTTCCTCTCTGACTTCCCTCAGTGATGGAATGATTATATTGTGGAAGCATAAAGTGAAATAAACCCTTTACTTACCAAGTTGCTCTTGGTCACAGTGTTTTATCAGAGCAATAGAAACCAAACTGAAACAGTCGTTAACACCAAGGCATGGGATACAGCTGTGAAAGACAGTTTGCGGAAAAATGTGCTAGAAAACCCCAGCACCCACATAAGAACTGATGCAGTAGCATTCATCTGTAATGCCAGTGCCACTACAGGGAGATGGAAAAAAAGAAAGGAGAGGCCAAAGATGCTCTCAAGCCAGGTAGCATGGCATAAGCAGCAGTGACCATCAAACGAGACCCTACCTCAGCAATATGGAAAGTGAAGACAAAATTTTTATGAGCAAAACTTACTTGAGTATTCAGTTTCCCATTTTGTAATAGCCATGATGGTGGTTTTCTGGGTTAAATGTTCTTTGAAACATTAGTTTTTATTGTTTATGGTCCAATAGAAGCATAGGGATTAGAAAATTGTAACAAATACTACTCACTAATTTAGTATAAAGAGGGCAAAGTGAAGAGTGCCAGAAATAGCTGTTTGTGTTTGCACAAATTACTCTGTGACCCACAGAGCTAATGAGGACAGTGAGTTTGCCAGCCCCCTCTTTGTGAAGGTCTAATGTTGAGTTAAGATATTTTCTTCTGAACTTCAACAAATTGCTCTGAACTCTTGAGTTCATGCGCAATACTTGTTTCTAGAACATATTAGGTCTCTTGATTCTAAATAATTTACCCTAGAGAATAATGATGGTGCAGCTAATAATTGGGAAAATGAATCTTGCCATCTATATAAATAAAGGATTTAAGAAGAAAAAATACATATAAGATAAGAACAAAGTCTAAATTAAAGAGCTGGTGGGAGTGTTGAGACTAAATTTTAAGGTACAGTAATATTCTAACTAAGACTTTTTTGTGATAGGGTATAAAGTGAATAAATAAATAAATTAATAAAAAAATGACATTTTTTTCTTACATAATTCCAAAGACCATTGAAGGTAACATAAACAATGAATTTATATTTGCCATATAATGCTAGGAAACATTATTATAAGACTTACCTATGATATAACTTATTCATGTACTAGATAATAGCAACCAAATCCAATTATGTTCATAAATCAATATTGACAGAAAAAAGGAACTTGAAAAAAACAAGTATATGAGGAAGTATTGAGTGTTAATCATTTGTGAGACCATGTTGTTATGAGTATGCAGTAAATAAGTGTGTGTCTTGGTGAAGATTAGAATTCTTGTTTAAAACAATTAATAATTCATAGTGAAAATATTCATATTTAAATGAAATTCTTTCTTCTCATTAGGTCTTTCACCTAAAATTAGGTCTATTTATCTAGCATTGTTATTAGGCTCTAAAGAAGAAAATATACAAAAAGTGTTCTTTCCACAAGTGACGGCATATAAAATTAGCAATAACATTCATGATGCAAAACATCTACTTTGGATGGTTACATAATAAAGATCTGAAGATAAGCAATGTATTTGTTATATTTCAGGTGCTTTGAAAAAACTACTTAAACAAGAAAGATGGGCTTATATTGATGTATGATTCCAGATAGAAACAAAGTGGTTCTAATCACAGAGAAAGTATAGAGATCATGTTTCATCCACACATGGGAAGGCAAGAAAGAGAAATGGAAGCAGAGTGGGACTATGACCTACCAAAGTCCACCCTCAATGGTGAACTTCTTCTAGCAAGGCTCAGACTCCCAAGGATTCCATAAACTCCCGAAACAGCAACAGGAGCAAGGGACCATGTGTTCAAACACATAAGTAAGGAAGACCTGGGAGACTTAAATTTGTAGGAAGAAAGAAATATTGATTATTGATATTAATAATAACTGACAAAAATAATCAGGACCACTAAAGCAAGCTTTATTTAAACAGAGAGAGAGGCCCAACTACTCTGTGATCATGGACCCAGCAACACAGTGCCTAGAGTTTCTATAAATGCAAACCACATGCTTTAATCTTGGTATGTGTAGATAAAGAAATAGATGTGGGGAGGGAGTTCATTAAATGCAGAATGGGATGTTAGTTGTTTTCACTAACCACGCTGATTTTGAAACCCCAGAGTTTGTTGTCTATGGAGTCCGAAGGTATCTGAGGTCAGGGTAAGCTGCTTTGGGCCTACAGTTTCCAATGTGGTTGGCTTCCTAAAACTCTGAGCTCATTTGGGAAGCTTAGTGCTCTCTCTGTCTGTCTCTGTCTCTGTCTCTGTGTCTGTCTCTGTCTCTCTCTCTCTCTCTCTCTCTCTCTCTGTATATGTGTGTGTGTGCATATCTGTGTGTCTGTGTGTGTAAGGGTGTCCTTTTAAGTCCTTTCTCACTCAAACCATCACATTCATATAGAGAGGAAGAACCAAATCATTAAAATTAGATTTCTAAGCATCAGTTTTGTTCACTTTTTGATTTTCTTTTGTAATATTTGTCTGCCTTGATTTTTTTATTTTGTTATTCTTTTTCTTTTCTTTTTCTTTTCTTTTTTGTTTTTTTAGGAGAGAGAAAGAAAAGGAACATGAGCTTAGTTGGGTAGGGAGATGGAAAAGCTATGATGTGAGGTGCTGAAGGGGAAAGAATACAATCGAATATATTGAATGAAAAAATCTTCAAATAAAAATTAAAAAAAAAAATAAGTGTTGCTTAGTCTTTAGCGGACTTTCCTGGAAAGACAAAGTCTCTGCATGCACAATGGTTTCAAAACATGCATTCTGTCAGATAGGAATATGATGGTAACCTTCAGGTAGAAGAGTCTCGGGAAATCCTAGAAAATAAAACTCTATATCTGTCTCCAGGGAATGAAAATGGATCTGGAAAGGAAACAACATGTTTTCTGAAAGAGAGACAAGAAGGGATCATCTAAGATATATGCAGGTTTTTTTCTTATATCCCATTATTTAAGAGAGTAGAGAAAGTTGTATTTGTTGTCTTTTAATTTTCATTTTAGAATTGAGATAATCAGATTCTATTCAGAACATGTGTAATCAGGTACAAAAACGTATTTTTAAAAATCCATAGAGATTAAAATTATCTCTAAGGATGAGACAATTGAAAGAAAGAAATACATCATACAAACACATGTAGATGGACAAAAATAAAAATAAAAACAAAACTGAGATAAAACCTACATCTGTAGCAATTAATTTATTTTAAGTGAGTATGTCAGTACATTGTCTTTAGTATGTCCAACAAATATTTTATTCACCCCTTGTCTGTGAGGTATGTTATAAGACTCCCCAGGTGATTCCTTGAGTCTTAATAATATTGGACTGTGTTTCCATGTTCCTGAATGTCTGATCTGGTCTCATTCTGAGAAAGCAATCTTAAACCAAAATACTGTAGAAAAAACTCCCCCAACAGATCTGTCATAAAAAAAAGAGAAACAACCTCAAAGCGTGAAACAGGGCATGTAGGAGACCATCCCTATATGCTATATTTTTTATTCATGTATACTTTCAGTGAGGTTTACTTTATTAATTAGATGAAGTAATAAATTAATCATAATTCCTTATAATAAAAAGCCACCTGTAAATAGTCTCTCAAAATGTCTTACCATGTTGGATTCTCCTGTCTTCTTAGGATTTCAGCTATGTCTTACCATGTTGGATTCTCCTGTCTTCCTAGGATTTCAGATAGTGTAGAGCTTATGTTAGGAAATGATGGGACCCAACTTGACACCCATACCATGGGCAAGCACCAATTTCTAACACTATTAGAGGAATGGACACAGAAGATGTGGTCCATTTACACAATGGAGTACTACTCAGTTATTAAAAACAATGACTTCATGAAATTAGCAGGCAAATGGATGGAACTTGAAAATATCATCCTGAGCGAGGTAATGCAGTCACAAAAGAATGAACATGGTATGTACTCACTAATAAGTGGATATTAGCCCAAAAGTTCGAAATACCCAAGATTCAATTCACAGCAAGTGTGAGGTCCCAGATGGAGGAGTTGGAGAAGTGACTGAAGGAGCTAAAGAAGTTTGCAGCCCCATGGAAGGAGCAACTGTGTCAACTGGCCTGACCCCGCCCACCCCCCAGTGATCTCGGAGACTGGACCAACAACCAAAGAATACACATGGAGGGACCCATGGTTTTGGCCACATATATGGCAGAGGAAGGCCTTGTTGGCCATCTGTGGGAGGAATGGCCCTTGGGCCTGAGGGTATTGGATGCCGCAGTATAGGGGAATGCCAAGGAGGGGAAGACGGGAATGGGTGGGTGGGGAAATACCCTCATAGAGGCAGGAAGAGAGGGTATAGGATAGGGAGTTCCAAAAGGGAGACCTGGAAAGGAAAAAAATTAGAAATGTAAATAAAGTATCAAAAAAAGTAGCCAAGAACAGACCTAAAGAAATGACTGAGTCCTAAAATGGAAATTCTAAGACACTGAAGAAGGAAATTGAAGACACTAGAAGATAAAAAAATACAACCTTGTGTGCTCATGAAATGGAAGAATTTATACTGTAAAAACAAGTATATAACAAAAAACAACCTACAGGTTCAATGCAAAGTCGATCATATTCAAGTTATAGTTTTATTATTTCTTGCTATCTACTGCATTTGGGCTTGGGTTTGTTCTTGTTTATCCAAATTTTTGAGCTTCATGATAAAGTCATTTATTTATGCTTTTTTCAAAAAAAAATAATAATACTCTCTTATGCTTGCAGACAGGAGTGTAATATTCTCTGAGAGGCTCCACCCAGCATCTGATTTATACAGATTCAGACACCCACAGCCAGACTGTGGATGGAGTTCAGGGACTCTTTTTTATTTTTATTTTTATTTTTTTTATATTTTTCATACTTTATTTACATTTCAAATGTTTCCCCCTTTCCAGCTCTCCCCTTTGGAACCTCCCCATTTCCTCCCCCCTCCCTCTGCCACTATGGGGGTATTCTCCCACCCACCCACCCACTCACTCTCGTCTTCCCTCCTTGGCATTCTTCTATACTGGGGGATCTAACACCCTCAGGCCCAAGGGTCTCTCCTCCCCCTGATGGACATAACAAGACCCTCCTCTGCCTCATATGTGGCCAGCACCATGGGTCCCTCCATGTGTATTCTTTGGTTGATAGATCAGGGACTCTTATCGAAGAATAGAAGAGAGGATTGCAGGCTGCGAAGGGGATAAGAACTCCACAGGAAGACCAATAGAATCAACGAACATGGACCCTTTGTGCTCTCAGAGTCTGAAGCATCAACCAAAGAACATACACAGGTTGTACCTAGGCCTCCCCGCACATATATAACAGATATGCAGCTTGGTCTTCATGTCGGTCCTGAAAAATTGGAACAGAAGCTATCCCAAAAGTTGTTGCCTGCACATGGCAATGTTCTACTACCCAGGCTGCCTTGTCTGGCCTCAGTGGGAGAGGGAGAGGTTTGAAGTGCTACACTGAGAGATAGTTTGGGGGAAGGGGGCTTCAGCTCAGAGGAGAAGGGGGGATTGAGGAAGGATTGTGGGAGGGGGTGACCAGGAGGGAGCAGTGGGTGGGATTTAAAGTGAACAAACAAAGAAATAAAATTAAATAAAAATTAAAAGACATGCAATAACATATTCTGGAAACTTAAAAAACAAAACAAAACAAAAAACAAGAAATGGCATGAGTGATGATTGGTGTGGTCACTGTGGTCATAGCTTCACTTTCCTAAAAGCAGGATGGCACCAAAAGCTCTATTTGACAACAAAAGTGCCCACTAGATGACTAAGTGGCCTGCATTGAGACCTGGGAACGTGGTTCATTCTGCAGGTAGTTGGAACAGAACAAGATGGTATTTCTGTCACATTCCCAAAATGCTCTCAATTTTAAACCAATATTTTTGGAACCATAAATATACGAAATCATGAGACAAGAAACCATTGTTAAAAGCAAGGTTATTTGGTTACATGTAAAAGGAATATGGTAGCTTCCAAAATAAATCCAGGACTTGTGCTCCCCATGTTCACGCAACTTGTGATTTGAAGCAGATGTGTGTGATGATGCATTTGTCCTGAAAAGCTATGATGCATGCCATGGATGCTGTTTAGGCAGAGGACCTCAGGAATTAGACAATTTAAGTTGCACTCTACTTTCTCTTAAAGTTGCAGTAGCATACACAGGAAAAAATGATATAGATCCAGTTTGGAACTAAGAAGTAAAAACTATGTGTGGACACCTTGAAAATACTAAATGGTAAGCCCCTTTTCCTAAGATAGTTTGCAATAGAATGGAGAATTAATAATGATAATATGAAAACATTTGCTTTGAATATTTATTACTAACAATTATTGGTAGATTCAACAGGAGAAGTAACAGTTTAAAAAGTGGTTTTTTAACAAAAAAATATGTTCTTCGATTGAAAGCATCTCCTTGCCTCTGTTTTGCTGTGTAGTGCTGAGCAAAGCTAACAATGGGAAACTGTTACACAAAGTAATGTAACCTCCCTGTGTCTTTCACCCTGAAAACCTGATCCAGTGCCCTTTGCCCTGACAACCTTTGCTCCATGGCCTTCTATATAGCAAGTGTCAGTTCACTGCTCTGAGAGTAAAGATTGAATAGTGTGTATATGTGTCAATAGCATCAGGGTTTCTCACCCCTGCATTAGAACCCTCTCTAACATCAATTTGTCTGGGACAGAACACTTCCTCTTTTCTCTCCACCTGAACATTCCAAGGGGCAAGGGTCATTGCCCTGCTCTTTGCCACCTGTTAAATTTTCTCATTACTTCTGATGATGGACTGCAATATTAATGTATCACTCTCTTAATTGGAATCTGAGGGCTATCATCATGTGCAAATTTCTGCATGAAGAAACACTCAGGCCGCTATTCCAAATGAAAGCTAAGCATTTGCCTAATTTAAATTGATAAGCAGAAGCCATTTACAGATATATTTTAAATTTTCTGTAATGACACACAATCCAGATGCTTTCCTGCAGCTATCCCAATAGACAACTACCTACCTACCTAAATAAATAAATAAATAAATAAATAAACTTAATCTCCATAGCTCCTGGTTCCCAGCTGTGGAACTTTTTACAGCATCAGCACAGCCAATGTACCTGTAGCATAACAAATTCAGCTCCTTGAGGAGACAGGCTAGATGATATTCTCTCTCTCTCTCTCTCTCTCTCTCTCTCTCTCTCTCTCTCTCTCTTTCCCCTCCCTCTCCCCCTTTTCTCTCTTCTCTGCTTCTTTATGTAATGTACAGATATGTATATATGTGTATGTACATGTGTATGCAGATGTAGGTTTGTGTGTGTGTGTGTGTGTGTGTGTGTGTGTGTACCTGAGTTTAGAGATCAGGAGTTGACTGTGTATTTTTCTCATTCTCTACCTTATATATTGATTCAAACTCTCTCACTTAACCAGGAGCTCACTGAGTCAGCTCGACTGGAAAGCCAGAAGTTCTCAGCAATACTTCTGAGATTTCCAAGTGATGTTATTATAAGTGTTCATTGTATACACAGATTTTTATGTGGATGTTGGGCATCAAGACTCAGATCACTATGTTTGTGCAGCAAGCTACTTATTGGTGGAGTCATTGTCACTGACCTTGAAGGACATTCTTATAGGGACAAAAGGATCCATCCCTTTATTAATTAGAGCTCAGGCTCATAAGAGGCCTTCAATAACCAATTACCTTAAAAGACACTGTATGCAATCCACACTGCTATTTTTTGGAACAAAGCACATTGTAGATTTTTGCTAAAGAGATTCATTTGAAAAGGAAGCATTGTTTGCTCTCTCCTGAGCAGAAAAAACTATACCCCTCTTCTACAATTTCAGGTGAGTCAGGATTTGGGGGTAGCATTCTGTGTATGACTTAAATGACCACAATTATAATAAACTCTACCTTGATTAATTTAATTCTAAAAAATATCTGAAGTCCTGTGATGCCTGGTGAGGGAATAGAAGTGAAGTAGATCTCAGCTTTTATGCGCATGGATAGCAGCTGCTGGTGGCAGCATGGCCAGCCAGGCTTAGAGGTGGAGCACAGGTCATGTGACACATTCAGGAAGGCCAGCTGGCAATTTCCACATATCTGTGGAGTACTCCATGAGGGTAAGGCCTGTATTGAACACTGTGACTTCTCTGTCGTTAAGGAAAGGCAAGTGGCCTGGTGCTGAGCCGCAGTAAGTGAGCCATTCTGTTTCAGTTCTATTTCCTGGGTCTTATGAAACAACAGACTTCCCTCATTTGAGTACAATTGTGGGCATAAAGTAGTTGGCTGTGCTGCCTAGCAACCTCTCTGTCTGTCATGTGGCTCCTCCCATTCCTACATCACCTCTTGCTGTTGTTATCATTTATAGCTCATTGCCTCTTTACTGTAGACAAGTGGAAGCATGGGTACATGGCAAGGACCCCTGTAGCATCAGTGGTAGTCTTTGTGGCACTGGGCAGCAGCAACACAGTTGCTAACAGCTCCTTCACTGCTAGAGGTTGTCCATTCTGGAAGAGTTGCCCTGTGTGCTTTTCTCTCTGTGGCTTTCTGCTTCTATCCGTCTTCTTTTACGAACCCCCTTTGTCTTATACTTTTTTCTCTTTCCTTTGATATACAGATTGTTTTAGATACTGTTGTTATTGATGCAATAAAATACCATGACCAAAAGCAGCTTGGGGAGGAAATGTTTGATTTCATCTTATAGTTCTATAGTACAGTCCAGCCTAGAAGGAAGTCAGGGCAGGAACTCAAGGCAGGAACCCAAATTCAGGACGTGAAACAGAAGCTATGAGGTAGTGCTGCATTCTGGCTAATCCCCATAGCTTTCAATACCTACTTTATTATACAACTCAGGACCCCCTGCCCTAGTGTTGCCAACTACAAGGGGCTATCTCTTTCTATATCAATCACCTATTTAGAAAATACTCCACAGAATTGCCAACAAGCCAATGTAATGTAGAGTTTGTTTTTTCTTTTTTTTTTTCAATTTTGGTTCCCTTTTCTCAGATAACTCTACCTGTGTCAAGTTGATAAAAACAAAACAAACTAACAAGAAACAAAGTACAAGATACAAGGTCACAGGCTTATTTACTTTGACATATGTATAGTTGCTAGTAAGCTCCAGCACCACAAAAATGATTTCCAACAATCTAACACCCACGGACGTCTTCTCTTATCCTGATACATTTTAGTCAGAGCCACTTTGTATCTATAATTCCAGTAGCTCCTAAACTGGCTTTAATACATAAAATTTCTCTTTTCTAGAATCCTATGGATGTTCTGGAAATACATTTTATTGGCATATATTAATTGTGCATAGTATGGGACTTTCTAAAGGCATCTTCATGGAAGTATGTAATGCACTTAGACCATACTCCCCCTTACTATATAAATTTCTTGCTTCAAATTATGACAAAAATGGTATCTGAAGGATTACTCACCTATGAATTTATTTTTGCTCAGAAGAAATTTCTAGATTCAAATTTATTTATTCAGAGAGCATGATATTTAATATTTCCAAACATGTTCCTCATTGCTTTGCAAGAATGTGTCTCAACCATTGCATCTGCCATTTGTACCCAAGGTTGTCGTGCACACATATACTTTATTTTTGGCTAAAAATATGACAGAAAAAATGATTTTATTTGCTCAATATTTTTCAGTTTCTGTTTGTTGAACCTTTTTATAAGCACATTAGTTGTATTTCCCATTTTAAAAAATAACTATTGTGTGCCTGCTTGTGTGTATGTAATGCATGTGGAGGAGCACATTGCCACTGTGTGCTTGTAAAAGTCAAAGGACAACTTTATAGAGTTTATTTTCTCTTTCAGCCTTCATGTAGTTTCTGGGTACTAACAACATTTTATTTTGAATATCTTAACTTGAAAACATACATTAAAATATGATTAAACATATACCTGTTTCATTTATTACAAAATATCTTTTATATTGTCTTTCTTTGCTGACTTTTAAAAAATAGATTGAGCTGGGAAATTAATAGTTGAATATAAGGCTGGCAGAATATCTCTGCAGGTAAAAGTGCGCTTGCACTCACTGACAAAGTAAGTTTGGTCCATGGGTCCCACATGATTGAATCAATTGTTCTTGGATCCTCACACATGCTCTGATGTTCACACACACACATACTCACACACACACACACACACACACTCATACATACAGACATACACTCACACACACTAATATACACACACATTCACAACTTATACATATGTTCACAGCTTACACACACATTCACATACACTCACATACACTCACAACCACTCACAGAAGACAAAGATAATAAAAATAAAAGGCTTCTTCACTTATAACTTTTGGTTTAGTCCAATCCTGTTTGTAGAAGTATATTTTGGTTTTATGTTCAGAATCAGGTCTCTCTTTATAGCTCAAGTTGATTCAAACTGAAGAACTTCCTGTCTTGGTCAGTGCTGGGACTGTAGGAGCAGGTCACCATTTCTGGCTGGTAAATGCACACTTTAGCAGTGGCTTGAAGTACTTGGTCCTCAGACCCCTAAAATTAACCCTTTCCTAGATCCTGTAAATAGAGACACACTGCTTCCGATATCTGTTGTTAGTAACCTTCTCTTTCTTGCTTATACTTTTTTTTTCTTGCAAAATCTTCCTTGTTTCTGTTGACTTGTTCTCACACAGGCTGTATTTTAAATCTACATGATAGATCATGATTGGCTTAGCATAGTCATAACTTAGCAATGTCAAAAGTAGTTATGTAACCAGTTTGGGTTGCTAAGCTTAGTACAGGACATATAGTCAATTTTAAATCTTGAAAGAATCATGAGTAATTTTCACATCCTGAATATTGTACTAGTCATAATTAGAGGATGATTCATAATTTATGTAAAATTCTAATCTAACTGGGTGGAGTTTGCTTCTGTTTTCAAAATTGGATGCAAGCCTAGACATAATTCATATCTGTGAAGTAGAGTAGTTGGTGAATTTCTTAGTTACTGGAAAAAAATGTATCTGTCATGAATTTTGACATGTGTCTCCATCACTTCCTTCTTCCAGGATCATACATATTCTTCCTGAAGTTTACAAGTGTTATGAAAGTGTTGTTTAATGTCATAGCCATGTCCTAGTAAAACATTGCACAGTTGTTTTCTAATTGTGGTCTAGAAATCACCATATTTTCTCCATTCTCCAGATCTTACTGTGTATTAAAAGGGGAATTGGAAGTAGTTAACCAAGCACACATACTGAGAAGCTCACTTCAGACTGACTTAGTACATTTCTTAAAGACAAAAATTAAAACATTAATTCCATAAATATTTTATTTGCTGCATTTAAAATGTATTTCCAATTTATTTAGATATCTACTGGTGATTTCATTTGCTTATGGTTTTCTATAACAAACTATTCTATGCTGTGTCTAAGTAATATTAAAAATTTACTTGTCAAAAATTTAGATTCTAGGAGTTTGCAAGATCAGCATACTTGCTATCATCTGAAAACCCTTTTCATACATGTGTCTTGTGTCTTGACAGGGAGCAGGGATAAAGAGTCTCTTGAGGATCTTAGTTTATAGCTTTGACACCATCCACAAGGAGTATGACCTTCTAAATGTTTTATTCCCTATCACCTTCAACTCTGCTTGCGAATTTCACTTACTAACATTAGTGGGACATAAAAGTTCTGACAACATCGACAATGGCAAATCAAACAATTGATCTTTATATCAAGTTGTTTTTCTGAATAACTGTTTTGTAAGAAAATAAATGTGTCATAGACTTCTTGATTTCAAAGTTACGTTAATGTTTTCTAGTCTGACTCTATAAAAATGAAATTTCTAAGATTTTGTCAGTTTTATTCTCAACATAAAATCATGACCTAAGTAAGGTGGACTAAATTATGGAATTCTGTGGTGCCCAGATCCTATGAGTGTCACCTTAGTAACAAGGGGAACATAAGGTTGTAATATTGTTCTGGATAAAGTAGGGCACTTGGTGAAATCACAGATACTCCTACAAGAAAAAGACATGAGTCAATAGGAAAGGTTTCAATGTGAAGACACAAGCAGAAACAAATTTGAGATTTGTTTTATTTCGTTTTCTGTTACTGTGATAAAACACCATAGTCAAAATCAACTTGAAGAAGAAAGGATTTATTAGAACTTACAACTCCAAGGTTGTCACAGCACTTCATTGAGAAAAATCAGGGAATGTACTTAAAGCAGGATCAGAGTCAAGAACCATGGAGGAACACTACTTACTGGCTTGCCCTTATGGCTTGCTCAGTTTGCTTTCTTAGACCACTTGGTTGTCACCACCTGTAATCATTAGGCATTTCCACAGCAATAATAAATCAAGAAAGCTTCCCACAGACTTTCCCATAGATAATTTGATAAAGACAAGCCTTGAGTGAGGTTTTTTCTTAAGATAACAATAGACATCTAGAGTCAGATTGACACAAAACAAAAACACAAGTACCACCACAAACAAAACAAAACAAAGCTAAACAACAAACCTCTACACTGACAGATTTAAAGATGGAAGACTGGACCATGGACCAAGTAATACAATAAAAACTGTTTGAAATTTGACAAGGCAATTCTCCTAAATAATTAAAGGAATTAATAGCAACTGTGCTGACATCACAGTGTTATATCTGAAAACCCTATATTAGATGTCTAGCTTCCTTCACTGTTTGTTAATAAACTTGGGTTGTTCCAAGACACTAACTTTATAATAATTTATTTAAAAGCAACAGAAAATGAATTTGCTAAGTGACTTCTTTTTTCTCATGTAGTAGTAGACTGTTTCAGGCCCAAGAAGAATTGAATGTTCAGAAAAGAAGGTAGAGCTAAACCAATGGGGTAAACTTGGGAAAGATGTTAGAATGGGAATTACTGATAGATATTCATTTAGCAAACACTATATAACTCAAAAGAATGAAGATCAATGGTAGTAAGATAAAGTGAGACATGATTAGAGAAAAATCAATGTGGTATACTAGTGTCATGAAAGGCTTAAGGAAATTATTTTCTTTTTATTTCCTATTAAATACCTATCATTCTTAAGCACTGTGTTCCACTGTTTCATTTTTCTTTTATAGAGATAGATATTTCTCATACAAATATTCTGATTATGGTTTCCCTTATCCATACTCCTCCCAGTTCTTCTCCATCTCTCTCTCCATTGAGATCCATATCTTTTCTGTCTCTCCTTAGAAAACAAACAGGTATCAAAGGGTAATATAACAAAATAAAAGTAAAACAAAGTGAACTGGAATAAGCAAGAACAGAAAAGAAAAAGGCCAAAGAAAAAGCACAGTAAACACAAAAGACCAAGACACACACTTTGAAACACATTGGACTCCCATAAAAACATGAAACTGGAAGTCATTATATATACCCATGAAAAAGAGAGAGAGAGAAGAGAGAGGAGGGAAAGAGAGAGGGAGAGAGGTGGAGGTGGGTGGAGAATTGTTAAAATTATGAGACAAAGCATCTCCAACAATGACATTGCATTTCTTCTATCTTGGCTATTGATTCTTGGCCATGGAGTCAACCTTTAAGAGTCATTTGTTTTCCCAGTGAGCTTCCTTTGGAAGAAAATCATTTTTCATTTGCAAGTAGCTGTCAACTGGATATATCATCTGAGCTGTCAACTTCTCCTTATAGCTCTTGGACTCCATCTCATGCAGACCCGTGCAGGCCTTGGGCATGCTACCACCATCTCTGTGATTCCATGTGTGTTGGTAGGGCTGTGTTTAAACTATCCTGTTTCCTTGGTACCTCAGTCCTTTCTGGCTTTTTCTCTTGTGACTTCCTGTCTGTCAGAATTCTCATAGCCATGATGAGAGGTTTTGATGGAGACATCCCATATGAAGCTAAGTGTTCTAAGATCACTCAATCTCTGCATATGTTCTGGATATAAATTTCTGCAGGAGGAAATTTCTCTGATGATGCCTGAACAAGGTACTGATCTATGAATTTAGCAGAATGTAATTAGGAGTCATTGCATTGTTACATCTCTTCAACAGAAGTAGGACTTGGCTTTCTCCTAGGTTCTTGGCCAATCTAGTCTCAGGTTCTTAGTCACCCAAATAATGACTTGTCTGGGCTATTCCCACAAGCTTTATTCCATTATTGCATATCTTATATGCATATGTCAACAGCATATCTTGCAGGCAGTTCAGCATTTTATATCAAAGGGTTTGTAGCAGGTTTTGTGTTTACATTTTCCTTTGGTATCATATGGAATATTTCCCAGTACCATGAATACTAGTTTTTAGAGATGAAGCCTTTATGTAGTCACCACCTTGACTTCTCTATAGTCAATAAGTTGTGTAGATGTTGTCTTCAGCAGTAAGGCCTTACTGTCAGTTTGTGGAAAGCAATAAATATCCTCAAAAAAAAAAATCCTTCGCATTGGAATCCTTCGGCCAACAACTAGATCAGATATAACTGATTCCTGGTACTGGTGGCTTCATTTGGTGACACAGGAGTTCAGTTTAGTGTTCTAGCCCACCCTGTTCTTTGGTGATTTCAGTTAGATCACCTTTATATTGTATATGCTGTAGGAATCTTATACTCTATCAGGTTTCCATACTACACCTCAAATGATCCTTAGGTTTAGCTGTACCTTGTGATTCTCCATCTCTCAGCCTCCTCTTCCCTCTCTTCCCCATTTGATCCTCCCATTCCAATGCCACCTACCTTAATCATCCGTAACTATTTTATTACCTCTTCCTAGAGATATCCATCCCCACTAGTCCTTTACTCTCTAGCTAACCTATGTTTATATGGATTGTAGGTTGCATATCAATAACTCAAAAGCTAATAACCACATATAAGAGAATACATACCAATTTTGTATTTTTGTGTCTATATTAGTTCACTCAGTGTGAATTCTAGCAACACCCATTTAACAGCTAACTTAATTTTTGTAATGGCTAAATAATAGTCCATTGTGTAATGTACCATATTTTCTTTATCCACTCATCTGTTGATAGACATCTACCTCTTTTTTTCAATTTCTGACTATTATAAATAGAGCAATAATGAACATAGTTGAACAAATATCTCTATTGTAGTCAGTTGTGGATATGCCTAACAATGGTTTAGCTGGATCTTGAAGTAAATTGAAACTCATTTTCCTGAGGAAGCACCACAAACACCACTATAATTTCTATAGTAGCTGTACTAGTTTGTACTCCTACCAGTAAAGGTTGAGTGTTCTCCTTACTCTACATCCTTGCCAGCACAAGATGTAGGTAGTTTTACTGACATTGGTCATTTTGTATTATGCTCCCAAGATATCAATGTGATTGACCTGTATATATATAGATATTTAGGAAATGGTCACCTAATACTTTGGTCTAGTATAAGATTCTAAAGGATTATTTCCTATTTTAGAAAATATATTCTTGGTCATACAAAATATTTTAAAGAATTTGGTTGACTAAGCTGTCCACACTTCAAAGAGGTACTTTTCAGTACTTTTATGAGTAGTTTATAACAGTTTTGATTTTAGAAAGAAAAGCTTTGATGGAAATTATTGGTGTCCATTTTCTTTGCCAGAAAAATTTGAATCCTCTACTACTTTGTTGCATTTAAGTCCAATGAAAAATGGAGGTATGAGTGAAGGCAAACTTTAAAACAATAAATTCTCAAAGTTTTTCTTGGAATTTTCCTAAAATGGGTTATAAACAACTCTCAAATCATAACTTTATATCAAATAATTCAAGACCAAATGGGAAATGCCAGAATTTAACTGCAAAAGTAAATCCCACCTGCATAAAAAACAGACAAGTATTAAAGCCAAATAAAGTTAGCATTGATCATCCCAAGATATTTCTGTGTGCAATACTTCACAATGTAATTTTACAATGGTTTTATGACATTAAAATGTTAATTGTGTTTTATCCCTAAAGGATAATGTAATTGTTTCTTTATTAATATACTTACTTCTCCATTTAAAGAATATATAAGAAAGGGTAAATTCTTTTAAATTTATATTATATCTATTTATTTTTTGTTGTGTTGGGAGTAGGAGAGTGCGTGCATGCCACTGAAGGCATGTGGAGGACAGAACATTGTGAATTATGTTCTTTCTACCATGGCAGTTTTAGGGGTAATTGAACTCAAGCTGCCCCTGAGACATCCTATGAACCATAAAATTTTTTATTCTTTTATTGTCATTTGACTTTTCAAAAGCCCACTGTCACCTTAAATTTGTTTTGGACCATAAATAAGATGTACAGAAATCCTCATTCTCTTAAATAAAATGGGAATATTACATATATTTCAGATTTTTAATTTGTTTGCTTGTCTGTTTGCTTTGTTTTTACTACTTAGAACCTATATCTATGCAGGATGTTAGGTCATATTTGTTATTATAGTTTTATGAAGCTACTACAAATGACAGACTGAGAAATCAAAACAGCACTAGACATGAACAAATAGAATGTTTCTGGGTTTTAGAGGTATTTGTAACAAAATCAGTTGGCAGGATGAAGGTGCCATTGAGCCTACCAGTACCACTGAGTTGTAAACTGGAAAAAATCATACTACCTAGAATTCACACTGCTTCTTTTCAGTTTGTACTTCATGGCTTTAATTTTGAAGAGAAGCTTGACATTTGAAAGAAAATCTGATCCAGGTATTATTCAAAACCTTTTAAGACAAAAATCAAACAGTCAGGATCATTTTTAGCACCTCAGATTCAAATAATAACATTACCAGAGGACTTATTCATTCATTTCCTTTTGCAAATATGTCTCATCTATCACCTTTCTATGAATATCAGCACCTATTCTGCTCTCTAGTCAAAGGAAATTTCATGTTAAAAATGGCATGAGTTGTTTTGATTCTCTGTTGTAGCTCACATTAGTTATTACTGCCTCTATAACATCTTCTTTGGCCTTTCTCCCAATAATAGACTCCTCCTGTGATGAACATTGGATCAGGCCACCATTACTTCCTGCAATCACTACCCTTCCCAGACAAAGTGACCATCAGAGATTTAGGATATAACCAGAAAATAATTCCACCCTGGGTGTATTTCATAGCATATCTTATAGCACAGAATTCTAAGTCATTTGGGGAGTGGGGAAAATACTTGCAATTTAATTGCTTCTGAACATATTTACTGCCAATTGAGAAAAAAATGAATAAAAATCAAGAAGGGAACAGAGGAAGAGATGGAGAAAATTGTACTTATGAAAAGTGTTCTCAGGACACATTTAAAGAATTATGTTGAGTGTTATCATGCTCTAGTGAGAAGGAAGTGAACTCAGATTTCACAAGAAGATTCATTTGGGAAACACTGACCACCTTTGCTTTAAATGGTGACAAATAACTACCCAGGACACATTTTTCATTTCTTATGAAGAAGAAAAGAGATGTATGTGTCTCTGTATGTAAAAGTAGAAATACAGAAGTATCAATTTTAGGTCCCCTGCAGGCCCCAATCTTTCCTCAGACATTTACAACTTGAATCTAAATTTAAAGAAAGTATTAGAACTAATATATAGCAGTCAAATCTTTTCAAATGCTTAGCTGAAATGACTAGCTTAGGGCAGAAAATCCAGAATATTTGAAGAAACTTTGAGAGCAGGTAGAATTAAGGCCAATCTCCTTTAAATTACACTGCATCTGTACACATATGTACCATGTGTAGAGCCTACAAGTGCAATAGGAGAAGTACCTTGAAAAGATTTTATGGACACAGAAGCCAACACTTGACCCATGAAAGGATGCATTCCCTTCTGAGACTCCCTTTATTAAAATTGACTTTCTCTCACTTCTGTTCTCAGTTCTGACAAACCCACCTATATAAACATGTTTCAGTATGCTCATTTTCATATTCATAAGCATCTTCAGATTATAAATTCATATTTCCAGTGTCCTTAAGACTCACATAATGTCATTTGTTTTACCTGAAAGAACCTGTAATTGGCTGAAAATCCTTAAAACATTTAAATCTGCCTATGTTATATTTATTTTTGAGTCATGTACAAAGACATAAAATTGTACATATAGTGATTTGATAATCTATACACTGTATAACATTGTGACAAGGGAAATATATCACCTCAATGTTCATGATATTTTTAATATTTTGAGCACATAATTTAAAGTTTTGCTAATTAAATTAGCCATCTTCAGAGGTTATAAAATTTACAAATTAATCTTCTTAAAAGTAGATAGAAACAACACATTAAAGAACAGCAATAGTGTTAGTAAAAATGATGTTTAGAATTGGGTAAGAATATAGAGCTTAAGCATTCTTACAACCTAAAATAGCACATATATGGAGTGATACATATGCTAATTATCTTGATTTATATGTTGTGCAATGTATACACATAGCAAAACCTTATATTTTACATTAAAAAATACACGTGCTTTTGGTCACTCTATTTTGTATTTTAAATGAGAGTATGCAATATAAAACAAATACAAAAAACTAAAATCTATTTCTTAGAAAATGTTAATTAAGATGGTAACACTATGGCAAAACTGAAGAGGCATGTGATGTTGGTGATTCACTTGACTCTCCTTAGTGTGATGTTGGTGATTCACCTGACTCTCTTTAGTGTGATGTTGGTGAGTCACCTGACTCTCCTTAGCATGATGTTGGTGAGTCACTTGACTCTCCTTAGTGGAAACAAGATTCCTCACCAGACCTAAGCTACTGTGAACATTTGTCCCTGTGAGATCATATATTTTCTCCTAATTGTATGATTATTTTTAGGTATATTGAAAGCTTCTACAATTGAGAACTGCTTCTTCATTGGCTAGGACATTGCATATTCAGACGCTGATTGGAACTTTGTCTCAATGCAGAACACTGTGGAGCCATTTCTAATCCATATCAATATTATGAATAGGAAACTGGAGTTGCTGGCATTTGGAGTTTTGGAAGAAATATTTATTATAAAATTGCAACTTACTGTGACTATTTCTAGGAATTGTTAAAGAGAAAAATGATTAACGTATATATATATTAATGAGAAAAATTGTTAAAAGTTTGAGAATCAAGTAGATTCCTTGACAGCACTTAAAATAACTTTCTACTCCTGAAATCATCAGGTACACAGAGAAAAACTAAGCATGGTTATTTATCATGAGAGACAATTAACCATAGGTAGATGATAGCCTTATGAGGAAAGAATAAAACTTAATTTCACTTCCTATTAATAGCTGTAATTAATGAAAATATATTTTTATTTTGTCAATATATAATTTGTAGTCAAAAACTATTTGTACTTAATGCATATAATTAAGAGAGTCTGAGTGTGTGGGGAGTTGTCTTAATTGAGTTAATTAATATAGGAAGATGAAGCCCACTGTGGGAGACAACATTCCCCAGATGTGGAGCATTAAAGTGAAAAGATCAAGGTGAACGCAAGCAAACAAGCAGGAAGTATGCATAGATTTATTTCTGTCTACTCTTGAATGTGGTGAATGTAACGTGAGAAGACATCTCGAGCCCCCATTGTTCTGATTTGTCTGTAGTAATGGACTATACTCTGGAATTGTTACCTAAAATAATCCCCTTCTCCTGTAATTTGCTTTTGGTTAGGATATTTTATCACAGTAACAAAAATAAAACTAGAAGAAAATATTATTCCACTAGCCAAGATTAGATTGCCAGAGAGTACCATGAGGAGACTGGGTTAGTCAGACAGGGACTGTGAAATCAAATTGGTATGGGAAATATGGAAAAGAAAAACATCATCTATTCCTAAACTTCAAAGGCAAGCATCTAACTTCCCAAGGGCTGGCTCTGATGATGGGAAATTATTCACAGTATCACTGTGTCTAACTTGTCAACTGTAATCCTGTTATGCAACAGCATGCCAGAACTCATAGTTATTATATATATACTTCCTGCTAATAACCCTTATTCAGATCTTAGTGCACCCTGCAGAATCTAGAAAGCCTTGCTCTCTTCTCAGAGGCATGCATGATTTGTTGCTTTCTTAAGAGAGGATTTAGCTTTTTTAAATGTCATGTCCTATACACATTTTTTTATATATATTTTTCTCATTCTGAGTGCATTTTTCCATATCATCAATTCAAGCTATTATCCATAGCTGTCAATTTCAAGTTAAGCTGGTCCTGGCAGAATGCATGTTTCATTCTTAGAAGCCATGGAGGGTACCATATAACAAAATTATTTAGATTGATTAAATGGTATATCTAATATTTAAAGATTTTCAAAAGTATATAAATAAGGACTAGTATGTCGACTTAACAGCATTCTCTGACTTTACAGAGGACCCAGGTCTGATTACCAGTACACACAAGGTAGATTACAATTCTCTATTACACAGTCCCTGAAAATTGACAGCTGATTCTGAACTTTGAGGGCCCCAGACATACAAATGGTGCTCAGACATATATGGGGGCAAATCAACATGCACATAAAATAATTTAAGTATATAAATAAAATGTGTAATAAATACAAACAGACTCTATATGTTGTGCTTTATATCTGAATATGTCTTTCTAAAATACAATCAAAATTATAATGGCCTTAAATGGGATTTTCATCTGACACATGACACAAGGTACCTTTTTCATTTTTTTCTGTCCAACTTCAGTGGAATCAGGATGCATATGATAAAATAAATAGAAATTGTTCTTGGAAGTAAGAAAGAAAAGAATGCAGATGATTTCATATTCACTTTCCATTATATTAAAGGCAAAGCATAAGTGAGAATTAATTCTTCAAGTGCATACTTACCAGAGGGAGCAACTTTTAGGCAGAGACTCTAAGAGACTGCCTCTTAATGCTAGAGGGCCACACCAAGAGATAAAGTCAGTTATCTTGTACTTAGAAAAACACATTGATTTAGATAAGTTGTTCTCAACTTTCCTAATGCTGTGGCCATTTAATACCATTTGTCATGTTGTTGTGACACTCATCCATAAAATTATTTTATTGCTACTTCATAACTATAATTTTACTAATGTTATAAATCTTAATGTAAATATCTGATATGCATCCCTGTGGGGTCCTGACAACAGGTAGAAACCAACTTATAAATGAGTTACCTTTTTCTTTTTCTGTCATTTTAATTTTAATTTTTCTGGACAGAAAAATGGTGGTGAGCATAGATACCAAGATCAATTAATTTGGAACATTGTAAAGGAAGAAGAATTAATTATGGAAACTTGCCATTTCTATAACTGTATGCCAGAGTGAAGTGAAGCTTTGGTAGAATCTAAGGTAAAGATTTATTGTTTACATTTTGAGAAAGAGTAAAGATTTTGTGTGTGATTAAATGTTAAAAGGAAAACCTGAGGAAGAATTACACAATCAGCAAAACAGTGTTGTAATGGGGGTCACAGAGTAGAAAGGAACATGCTTCATAATTTTACGTCTTATGCAGAGGAAAATCAATGAGCAATAATAAAAATAAATTACTCTCTTGAATAAATTATAATGATAAATAAGAACTTCAGAAGTGTATATGCTTTTAAGTTATCAAAAGTAAGCATGTAAAATAAAAGAAACTCAGATCTTTCAGAGAAAGAAAATAAGTGACAAATATTAAAAATAACAATAAAATGGGAAACATGAAATCAAGCATTACTTTTATCTCATAAGTATAAATTATATTTATCTATTAAAAGAAAAAGAAAATTTCTCATGATGAAACTCAGTGAAAACCAGTTTCATATTATGTTGAGGAAACAGGTATTTTGGTAACTTAGAAAAACTGAAATGAAGTAGATAAACTAAAGTAGAAGTACACTGAAGTTTACAATCCTGAAACAAATAATCAATAGTATATCTTACAAAATAGAATCAAAATCAGAACTGCATTGCAAAAAGATGTGATTTGAAAATCTTGTAGTCAGGTTCAATACACAGTTGTATAAATATAAAAAATAATTTATTGCTATGGGATGCTTTATTCAAGATAGGAAAGAAGTATAATACAAACAGTTTTATTGCTTGTGGTAATGTAATTTACAATACTTGAGCAAGTGGCCACAAAATGGTCAGCATTTGGTGAACTACTCAGAAAGTTGAAAACTATAAAATTAAAAGAAGCATTTTTAATTTACCTTGTAACACAACAAATACATTATAAAGCAAGCAGAAATGCATGACCCATGTGTTTATCTGACTACTGTTTCCTCTTGTTAAGAATAAGTTTTAACATATAGTTTCCTTTTTAATAGTTGAAAAACATGGTACAATGTAGTGAATATTCACATTGTACTTCTTGTAATATGTAAAACATATGTTCAAAGGGAATACACTCATCTTTGTCCCTATAGTTGAATGAGTATTTTCAAAATTATATATCATATATATGATTTATGAATGGGGAACTTGGAACATAGAAACAGCAAGTAGATTTGTTCCTTCCAAATCCTTTACCAAAAACTGGTAAAGCCTGTGACATAGTTGATAAGTTCTGAAAGAGTCTGTGAAATCATGTTGTGATGTATACAGTAAGTTACAATCTCAGTGAATGGCATACACATCAAAGGGATGGCTATGTCCCTCTGTCTATTAGCAGTACAGAGAACAATGATTGCTTCAGATAGTTTTATGGTAAATGTTTTCCTTAATAACTCAAAATATATATCATAATGCAACAAAAAAGAAAAAAGCTATAAATTATTTTGTCTGCCCCTTTCAAAAGAAAATATCTGCACCATACTGAAATGCTTTCCATTGGCTTTAAACTCTTCTGAGTATCCTCAGGTAGCCATCTAAGGCCTGTTGTGAGGCTACAGCCCTGAACTCTTAGCATTAGTCATGGCCTTTTCAATCCCATTACTCATACTTCTCAGTTCTCACAGTTCATTGATAACTCCCTGCCCTTTTTTCATGCTGTTCTTTACATACAGTAAATGACCTTACCTTTAATATTATACCTTCATTCCAAAAGTTCATATACATACTACAATGAAATATTTCAGCTGTGAAATGTTTATAAAATGTTTACTAGTCTTCAAGCCAGCTTGCTTTTAGGAATCCTTGTATCTTCCTCTGAGGTGCTTTGTTTATAGGTACTCAGGCCTGCATGGCCTTTAATGGATTCTGGGCACTCTGACTATAGTTCTCACACTTACATACTTGCACGGCAAGCTCTTGACAACTTGGTTTATTAAAAGTTCATGTAACATTAACCCTCTGGTAGATATAAATTAAAAGCTATAATGGGAAATGCGAATATTTTTTTAAAAAATTAAAACTTTGTCACTAAGAGAAAACAAAGTAAATCAGGCAGAATAAGACATTATTGGTCCCTGAAGTTTTCTTTTCTGTGATGGCTGAATTTGTGTATTTTTTTTTTCAACACAAGTTGGGTTAGCTTGAACTAACACCAGAAAGATCCAACTATATTGAAAACCCTGGGGCTGGCATAAGTGTTACATGGTTAAGTAAATCATTAAGAGGCTGTTGGAGCATTCTGGAGTGAAGAAGATAGGAAACTTTCAGCATTACGCATAAACATTGTCTATATTCTTGGTTTCCCACTGGGGCATTAAGACATTGCATTTAAAACAACAGAAGATGGGGGGATTAAGAGTTGATCAGAGATTTTAACTCATTCCTCACTAAAAGGGAATCAGTCTTTGGTGCTTAAGTCCAAACAAATGAGAAGCTTTACAGAATAAATTCAGCATTTTCCAAAGAATTTAAATGAACTAAGGCCTACAGTATAGTATTCACATTGTCTAGGAAAGTTGACCATCCCTCAAACAAAATAACACATTGAATGTGTAACTTACAAGGAAAATGAACAAGGATGAAGGAAAGAGTGATTAATTACAACCAAACCTGAAATTGGGGACAGTGGAGGGGGGGAGATACTGAAGAAATAAAGCAAGCAAATTCATACAAAATGTAAACAAACTGACTGAGAAATTTAGGATTTTCTCATTCCATTTGATAATTTTCACATAAGTTTGAAGCTATGTAAAACCAATAAGAACCAAAATTATTTTTTACTTATTCTTCTCTCAAATATTTTATTTATTTATTTATTTATTTATTTATTTATTTATTTTGGTTTTTCGAGACAGGGTTTCTCTGTGTAGCCCTGGCTGTCCTGGAACTCACTCTGTAGACAAGGCTGGTCTTGAACTTAGAAATCTGCCTGCCTCTGCCTCCCGAGTGCTGTGATTAAAAAATATTACATTCTGACCGCAATTTCTCCTCCCTCTTCTCCCCCCAGCACCTCCTCCAACTCTACTCCCATCCACTTCTCTGTTTTTCTTCAGAAAAGAACAGTCCTCTCACTGATGTTAATAAAACATGACATACCAAGTCGAAGGAGGGGATTAGGCATCCTCATATTAAGGCTGGACAAGGCAACCCCGTAGGAGGAAAGGGTCTAAAACGGCGACAAAAGAGTCAGAGACAGGCCCTGATTCCAGTTAGGAGTCCCACAAGAAGACCAAACTACACAAATGTAACATGTAGAGAGAAGGCCTACATTACAGGCATAAAGGCTCTCTGATTGTCAGTTCAGGCGCTTTGAGCCACTATGAGCCTAGGTTAGTTCTATAGGTTTGCTATAGTCCCCTCTTGCTGCTACAGTTCTTTCTCTCCCTCTTCTGCAGAATTGCCCAAGCTCTACCTAATGCTTGGTTATAGTCTCCGATGTTTCCCTTAATTGCTGGATGAAGCCTCCTTCATGATAATTGGGCTAGCCACCAATATATGAGCATAGCAGAATAGCACTGCAAATCATTTAACATTTTTTCCAATCATGTTTTGTCCTAACCTGGGTCTCTGGGCAATCCAGCCTCTGGGTCCTGGCCTTCCAAGTAGTGTCAGGGGTGGACTCCCTCTCTGGACCAGTCATTGGTTGACCACTCCCATAATTTCTGCACCAACAATACCCCAGCACATCGTAGAGTCAAGAAAAAATGTAGGTCGATGGTTTTGTGGCTGGCTTGCTGTCATAATCCCTCCACTGGAAATCTTGCTTAGATACAGGGATGTTTCAGGCTCCTATCTCCGATTTCTAGGAATCTTAGCTAGGGTCACCGTTGTATATCCTTGGGAGTTTTCATTGCACTGAGTCTCTAGCTCCTAACTGAGATGCACCCCGATACCAATTGCCTCTCCTAGTACTCCCTCCCTCCATACTCCCTTCTCCTGATCCCTCATGTTCCCATAACCACTGGCCAGTCCAGCTGCAAATTCTATTCTATTCCATTTCCCTTGGAGATTCCTGTGTCCCAGACTGACTTGAGCACCCTTTTCTGTTTAGCTTTGCTGGGTCTGTGGATCATAGCATGGTTATCCTTTAATTTATAGATAGTATTCTTTTATAAGAGAGTACATATCATGTTTGTCCAGGATCATGGTTAGTTCACTCAGGACGTTTTTTTCTAGTTGCATTCATTTGCCTGCAAATTTTATGATGTAATGTTTTTTAACAGCTGACTACTACTCCATTGTGTGAATGAACAATATTTTCTACATCCATTTTTTTGTTTTTTTGTCTACATCCATTCTTCCACTTGAGGGACATCTAGGTTGTTTTAGGTTTGTTTTTATTATGAATAAGCTGCTATGAACATAGTTTAGAAAGTGTACTTGTGGTAGGATTAAACACCCTTTGGCTACATGCCCAGGAGTTGTGCAGCAGCTGGGTCTTGACATGGCTATTCCCAATTTTCTGAAAAACCACCAAATTGATTTCCAAACTGCATGTATAGTTTGCACTCCCACCAGAAATGGAGGCATGTTCCTCACCAATATTAATCAATTGTTTTTTA
Organism: Rhynchomys soricoides; assembly: GCA_019843965.1. Lineage (NCBI taxonomy): Eukaryota > Metazoa > Chordata > Mammalia > Rodentia > Muridae > Rhynchomys > Rhynchomys soricoides. The sequence goes on from JADRCH010000031.1 coordinate 9,092,837, forward strand.
TCTTAGTCATTCTGACAGGTGTAAGATGGAATCTTAAAGAAATTTGTTTTATTTGCATTTCTGTGATGGCAAAGGATGTTGAACATTTCTTTAAGTATTTCTCAGCCATTTGAGATTTCCCTAAGGAGAATTCTTTGTTTAGATCTGTACCCATTTTAAATTAAATTATTTGTTTTGTTGATGGCTAGTTTCTTTATATATTACAGTTAGTATACACACACATATATGTATGCATATATGTATATAGTATGTATGTATATATGTATGTATGTATGCATGTATGTATGTATGTATATTGGACGTCATCCCTCTGTCACATGTGGAGTTGGTGAAATTATTTTCCATTCTGTAGGCTACTACTATTTTGACTTATTGACAGTGTCTTTTGGTTCACAAAAGCTTTTTGGTTTCATGAAGTCCCATTTATTAATTGTTGATCTTAGTATCTGAGCTGTTGGTGTTCTGTTCAGAAAGCTGTCTCCTGTGCCAGTGCATTCAAAGCTATTCTCCATTTTATCTTCTATCAGATTTAGTGTGTCTGATTTTATGTTGAGGTCTTTGATCCACTTGGATTTTGTTTTGTGCTGGATGATAGATCTGTTACTATTTACAGTCTTCTACATGCTGACATTCAGTCAGACCAGCACCATTTGTTGAAGATGCTTTTCCCACATTTTATAGTTTTGGCTTATTTGTCAAAAATAAGGTGCCCATATAGATTTACTTCTGGGTATTTGATTCTATTCCAATTTAAACTAAGTTTTAATGTTATTTTTCTTCTTTTAAAATAAAGGAACTTTTAAACATTTGATTCACCTATACAAGTGCTAACGCTCTGGGGCCATTTATAATAGGACACATTTATAAGAGGAGCATTTATAGTGATAGTTAAAATTCCAATTAAGGAAAACTGTAATATGCATTCAATGAATGATAGCAAAGCTAGTTAATCACATTCACGATAATACTTAAGACAAATCTTTCCATAACTTTATTTCCAAAGGCAGAGTGCTATGGAAAATAGTCAAAGATTTAATTAAGTCTTAAAATAGATTCTGAAAAATTAATGACACTTGCTAATTAATTTGCAATTGAAACAAGTGACTGATTATATATTAAGTAAATACAGTTTTATTGTGTCCATGGCCTTTTCTGTTCCAATTTAATGCATCCTGTTCCTGAGAGTTCTGTGAACTTCAAAGAAGGCTAATTGTCTGAATTTGGGTCATGATGCTTAAGGATATTACTAATCAGAGTCTTTTGCTCATCTTGATTTTATAGTTTATGCAAAGTCATGCCCCCTTACACATTTACACAAAGGAAACTGAAGAGCTGCTGAAGAGACAGCTTATGTTGTTCTGATATAGAATAATGATTTTCCCTAAATTACAGGACTAATTTTCTGAGACTATATTAAGAAAAATGAAATCTTTCAAGTCATAATAATTTCCTCTAATTTAGGCAGCTATATCTTCTAAAAGATATTACCATGTCACTATATGACGTATTTATATAAATTAAAAGTAATTTATTATTACTTTTAATAATAAGATAGTGGTGTGAAAACAGAGTAGTAAAATTATGCAGCAATAATGCTGATCCATGCATTACCTTGAAGGGATTTGTATTCATGAGATATTATATCTTAATAATATGCCCTCCTCTCTTTGCTGTTAACTTCTGTGACTTGTGGACTTTCCCTGTGCTTTACTTCAAAACTGTTCTTATTTTGAAATAAACTGTTGGTTCTTAAAGCGATATAGAAAATTGTCAAAACTGTCAATAGTCTAAAGAAACAAGGAATGCTTCCGACATGGCAGAAGGGGTAGAGGTGATTCCTACAAACCTGATGACTTGAGTTTAAGTCCTGGTAACCACATGAGCTAAATAATAAACAGACAGACAGACAGACAGATAATCAAGAATGTAATAAAAATAAATGGTTTTATTTGATTTTATTAATGCAGCAGAGAATAGTCAAATAAATAACACCAGAGGTAAAAAGTAGATATAACAGCTAAAACAATAGGCATACAAAAGGTCACCTTAGAGTAAAAGATTTTTAGGACAGTAATTTGTAAAACTGGCAAGAAATGATTAAATCTGTATACATGTATGATCTATGTACAAGCTACAAAATACATAAAACTCAAACAGTACAATAATGATTGTTCACATGGAGTCAATGATAACGTCTCCTAACATGGACAGCTCTGGAAGTGGCAGCTTTACTTCCCTGATGTCTCAAATGTTTAAGGAAAGATTTAAAATACAACTCAAACTATTTCAAACTTGAAATAAGAATTCTTTTTACTCCATTTTATAGGTCATTTTCCTGTTACTGAAACCACACATGGACAAAACAACTCGATAAAATCTGAATGACTAAAATCTACTTGCATACTAAAAAGAATACTCAGAGATCAAGTGGAATTTACCACAAGGAGGTAGACAGCTTAATGTAGGCAAATTGAGACAGAACTGGCTATTAATGTACAGAAGATTAAAACTTGATTCCTATCTTTCACCTTCTACAAAATTCTACTCAAAACACAACAGTAACCTAAAGGAAGTAGAAAAGACTAGAAAAAATATATTTAAAAAGTGCTTGAAGATACCAATATAGGAAAATCTGGTAGAAGGTTAAGAAGCCCAGAGTACAGAAAAGACTTTACAAAACAAACAAACAAAAACAAAGAACCTAATGAATCACACGACATGACATTAGAGAATGTCTGCACACAGTCAACAGTTAGTGTGGCTCATGCAAAGAATTAATCCAACAAATACTTGACTGTAGTATCTCCATTTCCTGATGTTTTAACATTCGGATTGCAAAGCTATTGTACATTTATAGCTAGGTTTAAGTAGAGGTACATGGTTTTGATACTATTATAAATGGCAACGTTTTCTTGCTTTCTTTATCAATATATATGTGTCATGACTACTGATTTTGGTATGGTAATTTTGTATCCTGCCACTTGCTGAAAGTGTTTGTCAAATCTAAGTTTCCTAGTGGAATCTTTACACTCTCACATGCACAGGATCATGTCCTCTCTAAAGAGTGATGCTTTGACTTCTTCTTTCTGATGTTTCATTCTTTTATTTCTCTCTCTGGCTTATTGGCTTATTACTCTAGTACTTCAAGCACTATATTAGATAAGAGGGTGAAAGTTCACATTTTTTTCATTCCTAATGTTAGTGGTAATGTGATTTTTTCCTCCATTTAGCACAACAGTTAAATGTGTATGTGTGTGTGTGTGTGTATAATATAGTATATATAATATAGTACAATGCAATATATATATTAATGTGTTGAGATAGGCTCCATCTATTCCTAGTCACTTCAAGGTCATTTTTTTAATCATATAAAGATTTTGTACTTTGCCAAAGGCTTTTACTCAAAGAGTTTAAATTACCACGTGATTTCTGTCTTTGAGTGAAGTTGTATGGACTTGATCATGATTTAATGATATTTTTATGCATTCTTGAATTTGTTTTGTATGTATTTTACTGAAAACTTTTCATCTGTGTTCATCAAGAAAATTAGTGAGTGATTCTCTTCTTTTATGTTGTTAAGTATTCATCAGGTTTTGGTATCAGAATAATATCTCCTTCATTAAAACATTTTGGAATATTCTTTTACTTTTATAAAACAATTTAAGGGATATTAGTTTTTCTCTGAAGGTTTGAAATTTACCTTAAGATAGTATTTGTTTTTTATGGTAAGGTTTGTTTGTTTTAAGCAATACAAAGATGGATTCTGTTTTCAAATCCAATTCTACTAATCTATGTCTGTTGATTTTAAAGTTGAGACTATTAATATGCAGGGTTACTATTTAAAGATTTATGTTATTCCCTACCATTTGGTTGATTTTGCATTGTTTGAAAACATTTTGGTCTTCAATTGTCCAATGACTATCAGCACGGTTTACATTTTCCTTTCTTGTGTTTGTGTTTATCTTTATCTTTAGACTGTAGAAACAATCTTTTGTGTACTGGGTAAAACTATTTACTTGTCAATATAAATGCCTTTGGCCAAGAGCTGAGGTAGGATTAGAAGGTAGGGCATCCAGCAAAAAACAGAGTATTCTGGAAATATTCAGGCACGAGATATTTGCCCCAGAGACAAGAAAATGGTCACATGAAACTGAGGACCAGATAAACAGCTACATGGCATTCATGGAATAGAATATGCAGGATATTAAATTAGGAGCTAGTTGGAGAATAGGCCCAATCTATTGGCCTAGGCATTACTTCACATATAAAAAGTCTCAGAGTCATTAAATCTAAGAACAAAGAGGCTGGGTGGAAAACACAAGGTGACAGGTAACACCAAAAATATTACACTGAAGAATTTTTTCCAATACCCTCTCAAGGACTGGCTTGATAGTTATGTACTTCTGTTTGTTTGGTTGGTTGGTAGATTTTGGCAGTTTTATCATAGTTTTCCTTTCTGAAAGTACAGAATGTATCCAAATGCATAGAAAGTAAACAGCAAACTATTGAATGAAGGGAAAATTGCATAAATTAAGAAGGAAATAAAATATTTTGCAAAATTAACTGAAATTGACATCATAACATAACAGAATATTTGCCATTCAATGAAGATTGTCTTACAAGGGACATGCATAACTCTAAGTGCCTACATTAAAATATCAGAGAGTTCTCAAATATATAAATTGTTGCAAACATAAGGCATTGGAAAAACAAAGACAAGCTAATCCCCAAAGCAATAGATAGAAACAAATTAATAAAATAGAAATTTTTAAAATCCCTAAAAGTAAACAATATAGCACAGAACTGACACTCTAAAAAGATAAACAGAATTTAAAAATCATTTGCTAAATTAACTAAAAGAAACAGAGTACCAAATCAACAAAATTAGAGAAGAAAAGAAAACCATACAGAAGATAATAAACTCAAGAGAATCATTAGGATGTACACAAAAGCTTCGTATGTTACTAAACTTGAAAACATAAAAGAAGTAAATGAATTTCTGGATGGATTTGACTGATCAAAGTTTAACCAAGCTGAGTTAAATGATTTAAACTCTTCTCCAGCTGGGCAGTAGTGGTACACGCCTTTCATCCCAGCACTTGGGAGGCAGAGGCAGGCGGATTTCTGAGTTAGTCCAGCCTTGTCTACAGAGTGAGGTCCAAGACAGCCAGGGCTACACAGAAAAACCCTGTCTCGAAAAAACAAACAAACAAACAAACAAACAAACAAAAGAAAAAACTCTTCTCCAGCAAACTGTAGAAATTTCCCAACTACAAAGAAGTCAAGGCAAGATCTGACTTCTCTCCTGCCATGTTGCCCAAAAGGCTAAAATACCTTCTAAGAGATATAAACAAATAAATAATTTGTCAATGTGAAATGTGGTTTGAAATATTAAGCAAGAACCATTATTTCAACTTTCAGTTTAAAAATGTAACATAGATGTTCACTGTATTCAATACTGTAAAAGTACACATTACTCAGGGATTCCACAGGGAAGGAGTCTGCATTATAAATTTCAACAAAAATAGTGTGAGATGCAGTGTAATTTCTCAACACAGAACCTAAACTGCTTCACAATTCCCTGTCTCCACTAGACACTTCCCTTATTGAACATAGTCTGGCTGGATTTGAATAGTGTGACTAATGGGCACTATCCCTGTAGTCAAGGTATTGACATAATCATTGACTCTGTTTCATTAACAGAATTCACTATGAAGATATGCATTATCATGTTATGCAGCAGCACTGAATGAGGCAGAATTTGTTCTTTTGAAAATTTCTATTTTCAAATAGGTTTTCTCTAATTTCTTGAAATACCATGAGTGTTTAGTAAAATGTTTTCAATAAGTTCTCTCTTTTACATCAGAACTGATTACATCTAATTAAGGAGGTTCCAATATCATGACTGGAAAACAAATGTAAGAACACATTTAAGTTATTTTAATCCTGTTCCTTGTCTATTTTAATATTGGGGCTGAGTGAAATGCTCATGAAGGTGATAGGTGTGTGCTTTGCGAGATGGCAAGGGCAAAGGGCAAAGATGAAGACAGCAAAGAAACAGAGAATTTAAAAAAAGTCTTTTCAATGTCGATTGATTTCAGAGAGCTTATTTCACATAGTTTGATGCTAAAAAGATCATGTTTTATTAAAAGTATTAGCACTTTAATCAGAAATCTTGAGAATCAATGAGTATACATATTTAAATGCACAATCTGCTGCAAAGTGAGTTTATCAAACTAGTTGTTACCCTCTCTTGGCAATATGAGTCAAGTCTAGATTGCTTTAAGAAGAACTGTAAAAATGCAAATTACTAAGATCTGATTTGGTCTTATTGCCTCCACTAAGTTCTAATACTTAAACTTAAAATATATGGCTGCTGTAGCTAATTGATACTTGTTAATTTACATATCCAAGAGCCTTACAAAGTACTCTTTCTAAACTAATATGAAATGACTATTACAAAGTTCATGAGACCATTTACAAAGTAAATAGGATTGGATTTTTTGCCTTCCTTAAATTATGTTTCAAAAAATATAAGGTTTGACATTTTATTTGGTATTCTGTTCTGCATTCCTTACTGGTGCACTGCCTTGTAAATAGATAACAGGACAGTTTAGAAAAAGATTAAATAATTTAAATAGAGAGTACTTTCATAAACATAGCATAAAACTTTAGAAGTGATCATGTTCAAAAATGATTCAATTATTCATTCAAATGAAGAATAAACTAAGATTTGGAATATATATTTGTTAATAAACTATAAGAAAGTATATAGCCAAATTAATTAATAACATTGTAGAAATGAGATGAAGATAGCTATATTACAGTAATAAATGTAAAAGTAATTCTTTATATGATATCAAGATGAGTTATTGTAGCTTTCATAATGTTTTTTTTTTTTTAGTTTCTTGGGGGAAACACCTTCATAGAAGCAAGGGGATGGGGGATAAGATAGGGGATTTCAGGGGGGAACTGGGAAAGGGGATAATATTTGAAATGTAAATAAATAAAATATCCAATTAAAAATAATAATAAAAAAGAAAATTACAAAATGATTCTATGAACACAATTGTGTATTACTTATATATGAAAGCATTTATATAATATAGTATTTATATGATATATAATATTATTTGTTATATAATAATATTAATAATGCTACATATAGTATAGATCTAAAGAGGGAGGAGAAAATCAAACTACACAGTTTTCGTTTGAAGGCTATAATACTGTTGTATGCTAGAGTTATGAAAGCACCTGGAATCTAAAGTTGTATTATGTCCTACTGCTCTGAAAGATCCTAGCTTTCCCTTGCACAGTGTTCTTCGATGGATAGCTTTCCTTTTTCTTCGACATTCTCATTACATCTTGTCCAAATTCAAAGCGAATGGCTGGTCATGTTGTTTGTGTTCAAATAAATTGAAATATATCATTTTTTTAGTTAACAGTGATAACATAAGATATTATGGACTTAAGAAAAAAACATCATTATAAATATATTAGTGGTAAATGGCAATTTTGGGGTGTATTACACATTCATCAATGTGTGTATATGATGTGTATGTACAGAAGTATATGTACTGTGGCACATCTGTGGTGGTCAGAGGACCACTTTTGACATTAGTCCTCATTCTACCTTGTTTGAGGGCGAGTCTCTTGATGTCTGCTGATGTGCTTGCAGAACCGCCTAGGTGGTCTGATGTCTTCTGCCTTTACTTCCATTCTTACCATCAGAACATTGGTTATTTCCTCTCCAGCTGTTATGAGGTTTCTACAAATCTGAATGTAGACTCTTGCCCTTTCACAGTAAGCGTTTTACTCCCTGAGCTATCTCTTCTGTGTGTAAATAAAAGTTTTAATGCAAACGTGTTAATAATATCCTAACAATGCTATGCTGTCTACCTTATGAAAGTGGAACTGTGCTCCTATCTAACTACATCAAGCATTTGTTCACAACTTCTCCAATGACCTGAGAAAGTACAATGAAGGTGAAGTTTTCAAAGTTTTTAGGCTGTGCCTTCAGTTTATATATCTATAATCTGTGTGTATCCGTTAAGGTGGAAGGGAGGCAAAAGGTGAGCAGGATTACAGGAAGAAGATTCACATTTGTAATAGTGAAAATGTTCCCTAGAGGAGGTAATGAGAGCTTACAAAAACAATAATATTATCATAAGCTTCAATAATTATACTTGGATTTTACTTTGAAAACACACCACAATGTCGAATTAATTGAGTTTCTCAGCCACGTCTTTGAATTATGAATGTGCAGTTCTGGCAGGAGAAAAAACAAAAAAGATGCTGGTTTACTTTCCATTAGTATTAAATACATCTCATTCTTAAATTATTTCTCTGAAACTGTAAAGCTATTCCACAACAGATGAAAAACCTGCTCTTTAAAATGGATATTGGAAAGCTAGAGAAATGGATCCACATTCAAGAACACTTGCTACTCTTGCAAAAGACCTGAATTCAGTTCCAACACCCACACTGGGTAACAAAACACCTCCTGGAACTCCAGTTCCAAGAGATCTGATGCCCTCTTCCTGCACCATCATGCATGTGCATTTACATACATGCGTGTATACATAATCAGGCTCATGGGTGTACACACATGCCTGTGCACAACCATACACACACACACACACACACACACACACACACACACACACACGAATAAATACAAATAAGCATTTAAAATACATTAAAATGGATATTTGGGGGGAACTTATGTGTCCTAGCCAAGTTCTCTATAAGTGAATCAAATCCCCAGCTATTGACTTTTTGAGATACTCAAAGGAAGTAACTCAGACTAGCATCAAATTAATATTTGTGATTATTCTGCTTCTGGGTGATGGGATTGTAGACTTTGGTCACTATGATCATTTCTGTCACATATTAATCCTTCCTTCGATGCATCAACATTTCCCAGGGCTTAAATTTTATTCCACTGAAGAGCAAAACACCCAGTTGCTAGATATTCTAAAAACTAGAAAATCAATTCTTTTTGGCTAGGGACAAGTACTCTTTCAACTTCTCTCAGCACTTCAATCAGTTATGACACTCTACATTGATTCTTCTCCATGGTAAAAGTAAGTCTTTTCTGACCAATGCTAAGAGCATCACAAGTCTATAAGTAGAAGCATAAATATTTAGAAAACACTAGGATACCATTACCTTTTCAATAAATATTTTGTTGATTTTAATATCAACTTGCCACAGATTAGAGTCATTTGTGAACTGAGTCTTTATTGTTGGACTGTTCTGTTTCCATTGATCAGAGAAACACCCTGGTTGGTACTATATCATCTGGTAATAGTCATAGAAAGGTTACCTGCCTTTTGCACACTTGGCCTCCTCTTTTGCCACTGAGTTGGTATTTTCCATTGTTGTTGATGAGGACTCCTTCGCTGCTATCACAGATAGCATTTCCAGGCTTCCTGGTAGACTAGGGACCAGTGGTCCTACAAAAGCATTCCTAGTTTTGTGTATTACTAGTTTTCAGATCATGACTGCCAAGGTACTCTCATCTTTGTGGGCCAGATTGTCTACTGAGACTACTTCATTCACTTCATCATCCAGCCTCAAGGACAAAGGAACTACCAGCTCCCAGCCTCCTGTGTGTGATTCAAATGTTGTTACTATTTAAATATAAGCTGACTTAAGAAATCTCATCCATTTCTCATTCCTTTGAGAATCCTGATTATACAAGTATTTTCCACACTAGATCTTATAAACTCCACCGCCATGGGATTCTGACCAGGCCTACATTACAAAGAAAGAAATCCCTCTGTGGTGGTTTGAGTAGCATTAGCACTAATAAGTCATGTATTTGAATGCTTGGTCATAGGAAGTGGAACTATTAAGAGGTGTGGCCTTGTTGAAGAAAGTGTGTTTTATGCTCAGGCTCCACCCAGTGCAGAAGATAGTCTCCTGGCTGTCTTCAGATCAAGATGTAGAACTCCAAGCTCCTTCAGCACCATGTCTGCCTGTATGCTGATATGCTTCCCACCATGATGATAATGGACTAAACCTCTGAAAATATAAGCCAGCCCCAATTAAACATTTGCCTTTATAAGAGTTGCCTTCGTCATGGTGTCTCTTCACAGCAATGAAAGCCTAAAACACCCTCCTATGGAACAGGACTTAAATCTAATCAGAAAATCATTGGTTACACAGCCATGCTACTGTTGCACCAATAGGTGAATCTTGCCTGGCAAATTTGTAATGTAGGCTGCATATTCCAAAGTTGTTTAATGCTATTGATGTCTCTTCTTCCACAGTATACTTTATACTATCTTTTAGAGGTATGAAGGTGGAAAGCAGGAAGAGAGCTTCTTCAAAATAGATTTCTATCTCCTGCAATCTCCTGCAATGTGACACTTTTAGAAATGTAATCAAGAGAAGTGACAATATCTTGTGTTATTTTGAGGACATTTGGGGACTCATTGAGCAATAAATCATAGTGAGGATCTACATCTGGGATTAGAGTATACAGATCTGTGAATGGTAGTTTAACAGGGAGGACAGCGTCAAGAGCAGAAGTCTAAGGAAAGTACAGTCTAGCCAAGAAAAGTGTTACACTGTGAGTTTGAACATATCAGTTCTATAAAGGTTCAGAAATACCTTCGTCTTACAAACAAGAATTAAATCATCCATAAATCCTTTGTGGAGACATTGCCATCCATCCCCTACTCATGGAAGATGGAAGTAAATGGGGGTATTGAATGCTCCAAACTCACTCTCACATTAATGCTTTAGAATTTAATTGTGCATGATTGTGAAAACAAGCAAAATTCAGAAACTGGTATAATTTTTGACATTTGTATTTTATTTTGAGATTATAATATAATTATATAATTTCTCTATTCCCCTTTCTCATTCAAGATCCTCCCACATCTACCACTAATTGGTTTCTTTCATGCATGTAACAACAACTAATAAACAGGGGTAATGAATTAATGAATTGAAAGAGACCATTGAAATTTCAGCAAGAGTAGAGGAATCTGAGTATAAATTTCATTTGAGACTTTTTTGATGAGTAAAGATACTCAGCATTTGTCTTATATTATTTTTGCATACTTGAGAAGTTTAGGTTCACTGTATTTGTCAATTTATTCACACAGAGAGAAAGAGAGATAGAAAGAGAGAGAATGAGAGAAAGAATGCAAGAGAGAATGAGAGAATGTGTGTGAGAGAGAGAGAGAGAGAATGAGAGAGAGCTCTTTATAAATTGTAAATGTTAACTCCTGTCAGATGAGTAGCTGTGAAACATTTTCTGATACCTGCATCTTCACTTTGTTATTTTCTTTGCTGTACAGCTTTTTAATTTTATGTAATCTCATTTGTAAGTTCTTAGAATTACTTCTTGCCCTATTGTCTTTTATAACAAGTCACTGGTTGTCGTTATATTTTGAAGCATTTTCCCTATGTGTTTTTTCAAGTACTTTTAATGCCCCATGTCCGACATTCGTGTCTGATACATTTTGATTTTAATTTTTTTTCTAAGAGGGATGGATAAAAATCAATTTCATTCTTCTACGTGTAGTTATTCAGTATTCCAAGCACCATTGGCTGGTGAGGCTGTCATTTCTCTAATGTATTTTTTAGATCCTTGTGAAAATATTGGGTAGCTGAAGCTGTGTGGATTTTATGATATGTTATCCACTGTTTTCCATTGAACTACGTGCCATTTTTGTGACAGTACTGTTGCAAGACCTAGTGACAGTGAAAATTTTGGGTGCATGACAAAGTGCAGGAGCTCTTTACCCTAGAATGTAGCTGAAGTTTCTTCTCAGCAAAGAAGCAATAATTATAACACTATTAATTGGTCAAAGCTCTCCCTCTTCCTGGCTGAACATCATCTACCTAGGAACCTCACTAGAAACTTCTTTTACACGGGATGAACACATACTAATTATCAGTTTATAATTCTATAAAATAAATCCATCCAAGGTAGCAGCAGAGACATATCACTTTTATATTTAAGAAATAAAAATAGACATAAGAAGTTTCTTAGCTTGGACACTTGAGACTTCCCTTGAGGAGCACATACCTACATTTGAGGGCCATTTATTTACTTCTCAGAGAGGTTCTTACTCATGCTTTGGATTTGACACTATTTCTGAACAACTTTCTCTTTCTCTTAACTTTCATGGTTAAGCTTATATTAAACTATACTTAAAAAAAATTTCACATACTTTATATAGTTACTTGTTATGAAATTCTTTTTCACTATAAAGCCATAAATCCTACCTTAAGCAGATTATAAGTTGCATAATGACTTGGGGGACTTGTCAGGCTGCTAAGGATGACAGTAGCTCCCCCATCAATGATAGTATGTAATTTTTATTACTATAGCTCTATAACATAATATGAAATTAGACAGTGTAATGATTTCAACATTATTATTTTTGCTCAGAATTCCCTTTGCTATTTGGATTTTATATTTTCCATATAAACTCAAGATACATTTCCCCTAGTTTTGTGAAGAATATCCTAAGAACATTGACAAGAAATTTATTCATTTTCATTGACTCTGTATCCATCTATTTTTTTCAGATTAATAATTCTGCCATTTCATAAGTATAGGAGGTCTTCCCTTCTAGTGTAGTTTTTCATTTTTTTCTTTGATCGTATATTGTGATGGTCATGAGATTGCTGATCATATGTTTTTGGGTTATTTCTAATTATGTTTTATAATTGTCATCTTATATATGTTGGATCATTCTTATGCTCCGGTAGCAAAATCATCTTTATCACAATTTGTTCACTGAATTTTATTTTTATGTACTTTGTGAATATTATTCATAAGTCATGTTTATCAATGATGTTTATCTACAGTTTTCTTTTATAAATAAACTCTTACCTCATTTTGGTATCAGAATAGTATGACCTTAAAAATTCAGTTTTTAAGTTTATTTAATAATTTCAGGAATATTTAGGCTAATTACCTACTGTTAAAAATATATTAAATATATCAGTGAGGCCATTTGTCCCTGTCATTTTTCAGTTTAACATAGACTGATTTTTTTATAGAGCTATGTAAATTTTCCATCCTCTTTGTTCATTTCATGTCTAGAAAATTACTTATTTATTCAATATTACCTAAGTTACTATTATGTGAGTTTTTAATGTATCCGTGGATATCTTCTCATTTTTATTGTTATCTATTGTGATGAGGGTCTCATGTCCAGGCTTATTAGTTTGTTCCATGTTTCTCATTTTGCTAGTTTGGCTAAGGGCTTGTCAATTTTGTACATGTTTCCAGAGAACACACTCCTTGCTTCATTGAATTTATTGTATTCTTTTTTTCTCTATTTTATAACTTACTACAACACTTATTTTTAATATTTATTTCTACTTACTAACTTGGGCCTTAGCAATTTTTCTTGTGTTTCTTGAACACTTGAATTATATCATTAGAATATATTCTAGAGATTTATCTCATCATTTTAAATAAATATATTCATGTTCAAGAACTTCTCTTTTATAACATCCTTTATTTTTATCCTAAGATTATGGTAAGTTGTTGGTAAGTGGGTTGGTTTTCATTTAAATTCAGTTTTATTCTAATCATTTTAAAAAAATCTCCTCTCCGATTTCCTCAGTGTACATTACTGATCCCCATGTGTAGCTCTAGTTTCTGGGGTGTGTTTTGTTATTGACTTTTAGTTTTATTCCATAATTATCAGGTAATATCATTATAAGTAAGCTGATTATTTGGGTTCTTTGGAATTGTTAAGAGCTGACTTATTATCTGACATGTTTTCTATTTGGGAGAAAATTCAATAAATTAAATATTCTTTAGCTGCTGCCTTTGACTAATTTTTGGTTGGAAATTGTTTTGTTGGGTACAGAAAAGGAATTAGTCCTGTGGTTTCATGTTTCTGTTGATTTTCTGGCTTATTTTCTTAATTAGGTTCTAATTTAATTGTTCTTGATGTTGTTACTTCATTTGTCTGCTCATGCAAATTCTCTTTGAAGTTGTTCAACATTCTTAAAAGTAAAATACTGAAGTATGGTCCCTGCAATTCAGTTATCTCAATATCACTTATTTCAGATATTGAGATATTGTGAGATTTTGGGGGTGACAAATTGGCTTGACTTTATATATTATTTGTGTGTTTCTACGTTGTCATTTATAATTTCATTGAAGTACTTGTGTCTCTCCTTTTCCCTACTCATTCTGTTTGCTTTATTTTATATAGATTTTCATACTGGGATGTCTTCCTTGTTACATAAGGTAACAAGAAAAGTATTTCTAAAAATCCTAATACTAAAATCAAATAAAATTTAATTGGTTGACTAAATTGCATATTCAGTAGTGAGGTTAGAAAAAATAATTAACATGTTCTTAGAAGCATGTTTAATGATATCAAAGCTATATAACATAATAATAATCAAGATCTAACAGAATGGGAAAGAAATAGAAAATAAGTATCGAGATGGGAAATACATGGGTTAGAGATAAGCAAAACAGTACCTGGCACCACAGGGTAGGTGTAAAGCACCACAGAACCTCCATAAAACAAAATCACACAAAGAGAGTAAATATTACACAGGAGTGTAAATTTGCAAATATACAAATAAAAGAGAAACTGAAACTGGAGTAAAATAAAATATATTATATCCTCCATTGGAATAGAGTCCTCTGTACAGTGGATGAGGACTCCCTCTCTAAACAAATTGCCTGACGGGATTAATGCAGCTGCTTTTGGCTCCAGTTCAAACCTGTTAGAACTGATATTTAAGTCTACAGTGTCTCAGTGTATTTTATTCATGTTAGCTTGACTGCTTGCCCAAGATCAGGAGTTTCCCAGCTCACAGCATGCGAAACAGCCACAGAATAATTTCCATCTAAGCTGCTACTCTCCTTCCTATGTTTAGAGTGATCCTATATTCCCCAAAATGACCTCAATATACAGAGCTCTGAAGAATTTAAGCCTGCAACTATCATTTACAATTTTAGCTACATATCCTTGACCTAGAAGAACTCATGCACCTTTTTCGTCATCTCCCACTATCCTAGCTGGCACATTGTTTACATCTGTTGAGTTTCAGGTCAAGTTGACTCCCATGGCATGTTCACAGAGAACATGAACGTCATTGTACCTCATGGTTTTAGTCAATACAAGTGCTCTTTGAATATTGGAGATGCTCTAATACTGTTTCCTCTAGTCTCCACAGAACAATTGATTGAAGAGTTTGTCATGAGGTTTTCTACGTTGTATCAGTGTGCTAGGCTGTCTAATGCTATACTTTATTATAACACTTTTGAGAAAACTCATCTTATTGCCTGGTAGCCAGTACTACCAAATCAAAACCCTTGGAATAAGGGAGAAAACAGAAACATTGGGGTTCTGAAGCTCAAGGAGTGGAGACACTAGTGTGGACTGTCTTCTTGGTAAAGGTTCATGAAGAAAAAAATGCTGTTATCAATGCTATAGAGACTGTTTGCTTATGTTTTACCTCTAAGTCAATTTGACAAACTATCTAGTCTTTGTATAAATTAGTTAATTGCAAGTAAGACATTCAGAGTTTTGCAAATGAAGTTAATAAGTATTTGTTGTGCATGATATGATTGTACATTTTGTGTGACTAATTAAATAAAGGATAATAGGATAATAATTAGTCATTGATTTCCCAATTTTGATTACATATTTGCATTTGACTTGAAAAAAATTGTTTTCTTTGAGTCATTTGAATATCCTTGCTTGGAATAAGCCTTTTATTTTAAATGTCTTGTTTTTAAAAAAAATGTGTCTAGTAACTTAAATATAAAATATTAAGGACATTAGGTTGAGGTCAGAGGTCAGCCAGTCTAGCCTATAAGTGAGATCCAGCCAGTGAAGAGACTCTAATGTAGAAGCAAAATAGAGAGCAATAGAGGAAGACACTTGGCATTAACTAACAGCCTGCTTTTCACAGATACACATGTATGCATTCATGAGCATGTTCACATGTGTACATGTGTGTGCACACAAACTTAAAAATTAATGCAATATGTAATGAAATATTTCATAAAATATTCAGTTAGCTAATATCACAGAAGGGTAACCTAATCTATATAAGAAATGCTTTTAAATTATCCTTAAAGCAAGGAGTAAATATTTTTACAGACACATAAAGATACAGTTGATTCCCTATGGCCAAATATTGATACCTTAGTTGCTGTGTCTGTTGTGTTGGTTACATTGTGACCAAAAGAAATAGCAAAAAATCTTTAAAAGAGGAAAATATTTTGTTTCTTAGATTAGAGATTTTGGCCTGTGGTTGGCTAGGTTGATTATGTTTAGGTCCTGTGTTGGCTCAACATCATGGCATAGGGAACAATGGAACAAGCTACTCTATTCACAGTAGAACAAAGAAAGGAGAGAGAGAGACAGAGAGAGAGACAGAGAGAGAAATGAGGGATCAAATATATTTTTCAAAGATAACTGCCTAGGGACCTATGTTTTCCAGTGAGAACAGTAGGTCCTCTAATATCCTCATCAGCATGGAGTTCATTTGTCATTTGATTAATCTATTTTGGGATGAGCTTTCTATACATGAATTATGGGACTATTTTCTATCTAAGCCTTAAGGCTACATATTTTAACAAGACTTAAATATATGAGTAACAATATGCTCATAATTTTCCATCACTATGTCAGAACAAATATAAATCTTTGCTATATAAAGAGTCATTGGCTCTTAACCTACACTAATGTTGTTATTAAATATAATACACAGCACTGCTATATCATGACTAGACCCATCCCAGATTCATGATACAACTGAGAAATGTATTTTGCCTCATTTATTTACCATCTTTATTTCCTAAACTTACTATCAAGGTCACTTTCCTATTTTAACACCCAAACCCTGCCTCATTGAGATGCTAAATTTCTCTATTCACCATTGTCTAATATCGCAATCTCTCTGTGTAAATGAAAATGATCTAAAAATTCCCTAACTAGCTGAGTCTGCTGGTGTACAACCACAGTCCTAGCATTGAAAAGGGAGCAACAAGAGTACTACAAACACATGGATTGCTTATGCTCCATAGAGCTAATTTATTTCAAATACTAGAAAATATACATGAGTAAAGTGAATGAATAAACATAGGGTAAGTATTAAGGGAAAATCATGTGACTGTATAAATCAGCACTATTTTCAAAATTAATATTTCTGCCTATTCAGAATCATGTCTTTATTAAAAAGTCCTTTTGTATCTAGTCTATCTTTAATGTTCATTCATAATTGTCTACTACATACGCATTTTCACAGTGTCTACCATCTATCACAGCCACTTTTTGTATTGATATTTTTTATTGATTAGCTTATTTATTTACATGTCAAATGTCTCCCTTTTCAAAGCCATTTTTTTTTCTCCAGCATTACATTAATGGGCTAAGTTGAATACAATACATGCACTCCTTCAAGTTAGAGATCACTTACTAACACAGTTAACTGGTCTATTACATGAATGTTCATTTATTCTGTGAGAAAATGACACATCTTTTTCTCTTCAATTCAAGGAATTTTCCTTAGACTAAAGCTTTTTAATAACACAGTTCCCTCCTTGTCTTCTCTCTACTACTCCACCTTATCATTTTTAATGATATAACTATTTTCCTTCTACCTAATGTATTTACATTCTATCCTACCCCCATCAATTAATTCGTTTTATCCAAAAAGGCCTCAAAGGCATTTCTCATGTATAGGTCTGATACATCATGCTTAGCTCAGATTTCCCAGTACCTGCTCTGTAACTTTGCTCATAGTTCTTATGTTGTGCTATCACTAGTGAACCTGACTGTAAGTCCAATATATCATTCATTCAATCATTCTCCAGGCACATGGAACAACTTTTATTTCTATCATAGCTTGCATTGTCTGGAGTTTTTCTATTTTAATTCCTGTATATTATTAAAAATTAGCCAATTTTATGAGATGGTCCTATATTTATCTTTCAACTTGTCTGAACATTTGTTTGTATCCTAAACTCTAATGTGGTCTGTGACATTGATTGTATGTACCATTTCCATTTGTGTACAATAGAGATACAGGCACCACCACAGTGCTGACTGAATTTAGATACATATTTCTCCAAATTAACTTTAAAATAAATGTTATATGACCACATTTACATTTATCTTATTTAACATCTCATATTAAATTATTAATATTGTTATATTTTCTTTAATGATTGTTCAAAATGAAAAACATCTTTTTATATGACTTGCTATGTACCATGTTTTCTTAGCAAGTTTTCAATATTTATGGACTGATTACCATTAATGTACAAAATTTCAACTATGGATCAAATTCTGGCTGAGATTCTTGGTCAAAGTATCTACAATACCTTGATATGTGGTAGGCACTGCAAAGGTCCCAAAGAATAGTTTGTAGATTATAATGATGGAGTTATTTATATATAGAAAAGTCTATATTACATTAATTTTCTTGTTATTATAGTTAGTCGTTATTTTTATTTTTTCAACATATATTTACTGATTTCTTAATCTATGTTTGGTACCCATGTTAGTGTATAGCTATGTCCTAGTTAAGTAAACTATCAAAGAATCAAATAACATTTATATTTTTTATGTTTTAATTTTACTAACTTATTTTTGACAGATTCATATATATATATTAAATTCTGATTACACTTATTTTCCATTTCCATTGACAGGATCCATGAATATCTAATGCTTAATTCTGAAGCCTAAGTTTGCTTCATCTTTCTGTTCTCTGCATGAATTTTCACCCTGCTATCCCTTGAAATGTGAAAATAGTGATAAACAAAAAACATACAGTTTTTGCTCTCTCACATTGCTAAATGCATAGTGAGAATAGCAGATATTTATCAAATAATCAGAAATAAAATTTAATTTCAAACTAACTGGAAATGAGTACAGCAGTTAGCTCTCCTTAGAGTTATGCCCTCTCACTCTCTCTTTCTAGAGGAGACTTTAAAAGATTTGGTAGGAATTATAGTTTAATTTGGTTTAGACAGGTGAATATATATGAGCTGACATAGAAAGTTCCAAGAAAGTTAAAAGATATTAAAATCTACATCAACTGCATTTGTTCAGTCTTCCTAAACAATCAGTAATGCAAACAAAAGAAGTATTTATTTTTATCCTGTAGGATACCAACAACATCAAAACTAAAATACCATACAGGAAATCATCACACTGTTGGGCTTTCATGGATTACATCTAAGGCACTCAGTGTTTCTTAATTTAGAAATTAGAATATAGATAGCTATAAGATCATTAAAGTTTAATGAGATTAAGACATCTGTCTTTAATGTTGAAGAAAATGCTACTTTACACCTGTATCATTGATATTTCAATGTTGATTTTGGAAAGTGGTTCTCATGCTGATCCTCTACAAAATCCATTGCTTCTTGATTTAGAAATTGAAAACAAAATGTCAAACTAAAAAATAATTATCAAAATTAAATTTGTCAAAAGACAGAAAGTATGAAATTAAGTGGAACACTGTGAAATACTCATATTTGATTATTATGATTTGTATGAGAAATACCTCTAGTAGGTTTGGGTATTTGAACACTTTATTTACAGTTGGCAGTGATGTTTGGGGAGTTTTAGACAGCATAGCCTTGCTACAGAAAGAAAATTACATGGGGCAGACATTGAGATTATATAGCCTCACCCACCATCCAGCTTGCTCTCTCTGCTTTGTGCTTGTTGTTGATATGTGCAACCTGTTAATACATATGAATATTGAATTTAAGTTTTGTAAAATATTATTTTGAATAGTTAAATAGTTAATATGTCTATTGCATGATTTTAAAATATAATCTATTTTTGTGTGAATGTATATGTGCATATTTGTGTACATGTGTGTTTGTGTGCACAAGTGCATGCTTGTGTGTGTGTTGGGTTAAGTGTACAGTGTGCATATTTTTATGCAAACTAACCATGGAGAGCATGTTAAGATCAGAGTATAACTTATAGGATTTAGTTCTCTTCTTCCACTATGTGGACCCTAAGAATCAATTTGCCATCAGGCTTGGTGGCAGGTACCATTACTGACTGACTCATAATATCTCTGGAGCCTGCCATTCTTAAGGCCACACTACCACCTGTTTATCCAATTTAATTTAATTAAGTAATTTATATTTTCTATCATCATATTTGTATTAAATATTTTCACTTCTGAATTGGAGTGATTTTCTAAGTATTATATACCCAGGGAGGAAAACTAGTTTTTTGCTTTTGTGAGTTTAAGATGGCTTCTGGGCTGTAGAAGGGATTTGTGTCCACTTCCGGTCTCAGCAATCTGGATTAGATCCATGGAGACCTTGTGCGTGCTGCTACCATTTCTGTGAGTTCATATGTATGCTATTCCTGTTGTGTCTAGGATGATTTATTTCCTTGGTGTTGTTCATCCTGTATTGGCTCTTACCTTTCCACCTCATCTTCTACAGAGTTCCCTGAGTCCCAGTGGGAGATATTTGACAGAGACATTCCATTTAAGGGTGAGTGCTCCAAAGTTTCTCACACTCTGTATATCTTCCAGTTGTGGGTCTCTCTATTTATTCATGTCTACTGCATGAAAAAGCCTCTCTAATGATGGTTGAGCAATACATTGATCTGTGAGTACAGAAGAATGCTACTAATAATCATTTAGTAGATACATTCCTTTAACACAACAAACAAAACTATAGCCAAGGCTATTGAAAAAAATATTTAGATGGTATTATATTTCCCATCTTTTCAAATCTAAACTTTACATTCTTAAGATTTTTGTGGTGTTTACTTTTAAATCAGCTTTCAGTAAAATGGACTTAGAGGATGCTACACATCTACATTCCATGCACATGCAAAAATAGATTTTTTCACATTTTAAAAGTGAATTTAGCTTCTCTTCCACTAATTTCATCAGGAATTAATTATCTACTACTTCCTACTAGTTTTATCAGTAATTCAGTATTCATTTTCATAATAAACAACTTAAATATACCCATAAAAAGGAAAAAAATGAAACAGTAATTAAAACCAGGAAAAGCCTATAACCAAATGTATTTACTGATAAATTCTACCATATTTGTAATGAAGAATTAATACCAGCAAGTCTCAAACATTTTCATAAAATATAAAAGTTAAAGATACTACCAAATTCCTTTTACAAAGCCAGTATTATCTGGATACAAAAACAAGATAAGAACACTACATAAAGAGAAAACTACAGAATAGATTTCTTGATAAACAGATATAAAAATTCTTATTAAATTATTTGCAATCTGAACTCAAAAACATATTAAGATCATATATCAGTTACACTGAATTTCTAAAGGATGCAAGTCTGATTCAATATAAACTAATTAATAAATGCAATAGAACAAATCATTCTAAAACCAGGAACCACATGATTATATTACCAGACATGGAAAAGGCATCTGATAAATTTCAATACTCTATGGACAATATATATCCTGAAATAATTAAGAATAAAAGGTAAAAATTCTCAACATGTAAAACTATAGTCAAAATTAAGAAAAGTAAAACCAAAATCTGTTCTAATGTCTGAACAGAGACAAGGGTGTCGATTCTCAGCACTTATTTCATGTAATGTTTAATATTCCAGTCAGTTCAGTAAGACAAATGAAATAAATTAAGTAAATTGGAAAAAATAAGCCAAATTGTACAAGCTACCTCAAAACAAACAAACAAACAAACAAACAAACAAAAAACCTCTTAAATATACACTTTCATTGAAGTAAGAGAATATACACAATCTGAGGAGGTTTTCACAATTGATATCTGCTTGGGTAGCCTACTCAAGCTTCAGTAAGCAGTCCTACATCTACCCATATGCATGTAGCACTAAAGAGATGTAATGGTTTTAAAAATAAAACACATGAAATGTGAGAGTGGCATTGAGAGAAAGCAATAGGAATTTGAGAAGAAGTCATGGAAAGTAGATTTGATTTAAATTTCATGAATATATAAAATTCTCAATAAGCAGAAAAGATTTTAATAGTTTAAAAATTAGAAAATATTCAACAGGCCCATATCCCATAGAGGAATAGAAAAAGTCCTTAAAAACATACCAACCTAAAACATCCCAGGGTCTGATGGATTGATTGCAGAATTATACCAGACCTTCAAAGAAGAACTGATACCAATATTCCTCAAACTATCCATAAAATAGAAACAGAAGGAACACTACCTAATTTATTCTGTGAAGCCACACTTACTCTGATACCTAAACCACACAAGGACTCAACCAAAATATGGAACTTCAGACCAATCTTACTTATGAATATCAATGCAAAAATACTCAATACAATTCTTCCAAACCAAATCCAAGAACACAACAAAAGCATCATTCTACACAATCAAGTAGGCCTCATCACAGGGATGCAAGGTTGGTTCAATATATGAAAATCCATTAACCTAATCCACTAATCCAATATATATATATATATATATATATTTGTGTGTGTGTGTGTGTAAGAGAAATATCACATGATCCTCTCATTAGATGCAGAAAAAGCACTTGACAAAATACAACATTCCTTCATGTTAAAAATATTGGAGAGATCAAGAATTCAGGTCCATACCTAAACATAGTAAAAACAATTTACTGCAAACCAATAGCCAATATCAAAGTAAATGGAGAAATACTGGAAGAAATTCCACTAAAATTGGAGAGAGGACAAGGATACCCACTCTCCCCATACCTATTCAATATAGTACTCAAACTTCTAGCTAAAACAATAAGACAACAAATAGAAATCAAGGGGATAAAAATTGGCAAAGAAGAAATAAAGGTATCACTATTTGCAGATGATATAATTGTATACATAAGCAATCCCAAAAATCCTACCAGAGAACTTCTCCAGCTGATCAACAACTTCAGTAAAGTGCTGGATATAAATTAACTAATATAAATCAGTAGCCTTCCTTGATACAAATGAAAAACAGGTTGAGAAAGAAATTATGGAAACAACCCCCTTCACAACAGCCACAAATAATACAAAATATCTTGCGGTAACTCTAACCAAACAAGTGAAAAATCTGTATGACAATAACTGCAAGTATCTCAAGAAAAAAAATCAAAGATGATCTCAGAAAATGGAGAGATCTCCCATGTTCATGGATTGGCAGAATTAACATAGTAAAAATGGCCATCCTACCAAAGGCAATCTTCAGATTCAAAGAAATCCCCATCAAAATCCCAACACAATTTTTCAAAGACATGAGAAAAGCAATTCTCAAATTCATCTGGAAAGGTAAAAATCCCAGAATAGCCAAAACAATTCTTAACAAAAAAAAAAAAAAAAAAAAAAACAGCTGAGAAAATCACCATCCCTGACCTCAAGTTTTACTACAGAGCCTTAGTGATAAAAATTGCTTGGTATTGGTTCAGATACAGATCGGTTGTTCAAAGGAATAGAATTGAAGACCCAGAAATAAAACCTCACATTTATGGTCACTTGATCTTTGAAAAAGAAGTCAAAAATATACAATCGAGAAATGAAAGCATCTTCAATAAATGATGCTGGTCTAACTGTCAGTCTGTATGTAGAAAAATGAAAATAGACCCATATTTGTCACCTTGTATAAAGCCCAAGACCAAGTGGATCAAAGACCTCAACATAAAACTAGATATGCTGAATCTAACAGAAGAGAAAGTGGGAAAGAGCCTTGAACTAATTGGCACAACTCCAATGGCTCATGCGCTAAGATCAAGAATTGATAAATGGGATCTCATGAAACTGGAAAGCTTCTGTAAGGCAATGGACATAATCAGTAAGACAAATCAGCAACTTACAGATTGGGAAAAAGTCTTCACTAACCCCACATTCGATAGAGGGCGAATATCCAAAATATGTAAATAACTCAAGAAGCTAACCACCAAAATACCAAACAACCCAATCAAAAATGGGTTATAGAACTAAACTGAAAATTCACAACAGATGAATCTCGAATGGCTAAGAAACACCCAAAGAAATGTTCAATGTCCTTAGTGATCAGAGAAATGCAAATCAAAATGACCTGAGATTCTACCTTACACCAATCAAAATGGCTAAGATGAAAACCTCAGGTGACAACACATGTTGGTAAGGATGTAGAGAAAAAGGAACACTCCTCCATTGCTGGTGGGATTGTAAGCTGGTACAAGCACTCTGGAAATCAATCCGGAGGGTCCTCAGAAAATTGGAAATAGATCTACCTGAAGACCAAGCAATAATGCTATTGGAAATATACCCAAAAGATGCCCCATCATGCCACAGGGGCACATGTTCCACTATGTTCATAGCAGCCTTAATTGTGACAGTTAGAGGCTGGAAATAACCCAAATGTCCCACAACAGAAGAATGGGTATAGAAAATGTGGTTCATTTACACAGTAGAATACTACTCAGCTATTAAGAATGAGGACATCCTGAGTTTTGCTGGAAAATGGATGGAAATAGAAAATATTAACCTGACTGAGGTGACTCATACCTAAAAGGACATGCATAGTATGTACTACAAATAAGTGGATATTACTGCCCAAAAGTACAGAACACCCAAAATACAGTCCACAGAACTCATAAAGGTCAACAAGCTGAAGGGCCCAAGTGAGGATTCCTCAGTCCCACTTGGGAGAGAGAAGAAATCATCCACAAGGGGGGAAGGGAGGGACCTGGGAGGGAAAGAGGACTAGGGTCAGGAGGAGAGGGAAACATGATCTGGTATTGGGTCAGGAGGAAAAGGACTAAAGCCCTGAGGGCCAGCAGAAAGTATTGAAACAGGCAACCTCGGGAGGTAGGAGGTTGAGGGACCCTCCAGAAAGTATCAGAGACCTGGGAGGTGAGAATTCTCAGTACTTAAGGGGAGGAACTCTCGATGAAATTCCCTATACTTGGGAGAGGGAACTTGTACAGCCCACTTCCAGCAGAAAGTCAGGGCATCAAGTGAGGGATGGGGTTGCCATCACACAGTCAAAACTCTGACCCATAATTGTTCCTGTCTGTAAGAACTGCAAGGATGGAAATGGAGAGGAGCCTGAGGAAAAGAAGGTCCAACGACAGCCCAAAGTAAGATCCAGCTCAAGGGGAGGCCCAAGGTCTGACACTATTCCTGAAGCTATGGAACACTCACAAAAAGGGACCTATGATGACTGCCCCATGAAAGACCCAACAAGCAGCTGAGTCAGAGGCAGATATTCGCACCCAACCAATGAACGGAAGCTGCTGACCCCTGTGGTTGAATTAGGGAAAAGCTGAAAGAAGCTGAGGAGGAGGATTACCCTGTAGAAGGACCAGCAGTCTCAATTAACCTGGACCCCTGAGATCTCTCAGACACTGGATCACCAACCAAGCAGCATACACCAGCTGATATTAGGCCCCCAACACATATACAGCAGAGGGCTGCTGAGTCTGGGTTCAGTCAAACAAGATATACTTAACTCTCAAAAGACTGGAGGCCTCAGGGAGTTTAGAGGTCTGGGGTATGGGGTTGAGTTCTATGGATTATAGCTTGGTTATCATTAACTTAACAGTTAAAATTCATTTATCAGTGAATGCATATCACATTTGTCTTTCTTGACTTTCAATGAATAACAGTGGCCGTGTAAATAAAATTGGAAAGAGCTATCTAGAAAGTCAAAAGTAAGTGTGTGTGTGTGTGTGTGTGTGTGTGTGTGTGTGTGTGAGTATCTAAAGGAATTAGGGGAAGAAAAATGAAGTTAGACCATCTAAAACATGGATACATGAACTGAGAAAAGAAAGAAGTGAAGTAAACAAACCTGTGGTGTTAGAACAATAGAAATGTGCCTTTGGCTTCTAAAACTGGGGTACTGCACATCATACATACTGTTTTGTTCAACATTTTTCAATATCTGTTGATAGTTAAAGTCTCCCTAAAATTCTCAAGACGACAGTAAGATACAGTCATTATTATTGTTCAAGTAAACATGTGATTAAAATAAAAACTTATGTTAACTGGCATAAAATTGATTTCTTAAATTAACATTTTTGCTTTGAAGTTTGAGTTTGAAGTTTACATGGAAGAATGACTTTTAGAAGAAATTTCATGAGATCTCAGAAATAGCAATTAAAAATTCTTCATTACCTCTCCCTTGTTTCCAATTTGCACTTATGACTCAATTTACCTCTTACTCATAATCATTTGCTTTATAAGTTCAGGAAAGAATTTTAACATTCTGCATCTATTTTCTTTATGAATTAAAAGGAAACATAAGTAGTTGTTCAACTTCAGTTCTTCCTCTTGAATATGTAGAATTGATTAGAAGCCTTTCATAATTTTTTTCTGTTTCAAATTATTACATTTATATTAACAGTGTGCAAAAATCATGTCAATACACTTTGAAGTAATTTATATGAAGACTTACATTGAATTTATTTCTACAGTAAATAAAAACTATGTCATAGAGATGAAAATATTTCATGATTTTAAATGTTTTAACTTTAATATTAAGTTATCTTCATTTTGAATAAACTATATAGAAAAGTGTAAGTTGCAATGATCCCTAGAACCAATGAATTTGAATGTTTCAATTGGTTTTTATTAGGCACAAGTAAGCAGAGTTCTGGTGAAACATACACTGACAGAGTGTCATAACAAAAGTGTTTCCAAGGCATTATTTTATGTAGTGAGGAGAAAAAAAAACCTAAAGTGAAGATATCCACCACAGAAAATTAATTTAAAAATTGTATCTACAGCATTATACTCCAGTCTTCTCCACTAGGGACCTTTGCAACTGACATTTAGTCCCAGGTAACTTTAGTTGGTATAAACTTGATAAATAAGATAAAAGTCTAAAAGAAAACTAGCCAGCACATTTGGATCCTTGTCAATTTAACAGGCAAGTACATTATAATCAAACCATAATTGTTCTTTCTCTATCCCTATGAACTCATGTTAATATCATGATATAAAACATACTGTAACTTTTAAAGTCCAACATTCTTTTAATAATCTGCACAGTTTAAAAGTTCAAGTTCTCTTTTAAAAATGAAATTTCTTAACTATGGGTTTCTTTAAAATCCAAAACAAGTTGCATACTTTCTAATCTCAATATGGACCAAGAAATAAATGCAATAAAATCAAAGAAAGCATCCCAAAATCCTACAGTATAAAAATTTCAATATTGGATGTCTGGGACTAACTCACTGAGCTCCAGAAGACTTGGGCATCTTGTCTTCTAGGCTCAAAGCCAACCCTACTCATCACCTGCCACTGGCCTTGGTCAATACCACAAAGTCCCAGCACTGCTAATATGCTGGGTATTCACAGCAACAGAGGCTGCATACTTACTAAGAGCTGCCACTGACTTCTTCACAGAAGCTAACCTTGGCATATGACACCAAGCTTCATCTTTTCTCCAGACTTCTTCATTCCTGTACATTTTATAGCAACTGAGGCTGGACCATTACCAGTGGACTCTCTTGGTACGTCACAGTGGCAACTCTCAGCTGCTTGCCATTCCCATTTCCTGCCTTTAAAGCCAGTAAAACATCAAAAACTCTTACATGTTGCCATGTTCAGCTGTCAGCACAAGATATGGCCTTGACCTCTTCTGGATCAAAGCTTCGGTGTGTTAACACTGAATAAAGGTTTTCACTTTAGTGATGTTGGTCTTTTATTCATCACAATTAACTCTTTTGTTTTGTTTTGTTTTTTGAGACAGTTTCTCTGCTTAGACCTGGCTGTGTTGGAAACAACTAATTCTTAAGCCCCTGCTAACCAGTATAAATTTTCCCAGTAAAACAAAGTTTCTAATTCCACAGATTTGTAATCGGAAATATCTCAAGAACAGCCCAAACCAAGCCACATGAATAGCATGATGTTCAAAGACAGTCTTTGTTTAATTCTTTGAACTTTCACATTCTGATTTCCATTGTCTGCAACTCTCTAAACATTCCTATGTTTAGCCTTTTATAATGGCTCACTAAGCTCTGATTGCTCACTGTTCTTTTCTAACCCAAAGGTCCAACAATTCTTCCATGTACACACACACACACACACACACACACACACACACACACACTAGATGGATGGATGGGTGGGTGGATGAGTGGATGGATGTATAGATGGGATAAATGGATTGATGGATGGATAGATAGACTAATAAGCATGTGACAGACAGGCAGGCAGACAAACAGGTAACATGATCAGGTAACTCACATGAGCATCCCACCCTCTGGTACCAATTTCTGCTGTACCTGGTTTTATACTGCATTGACAAAAACACTAATAACAACAAACTTTCAGAGAAAAGGATTTATTCAGTCTCCTGGATCTATCAATGAAGGAAACCAAAGCAGGACTCTGGACACAGGAACAATGTGAGAAATGCTGCTTACTGCATTGTTCCCATTGCTTACTCAGTTTGCTTTTTTAAAGAAGCTAGGACTGCCTGCAAAAGTCTGATGTTGAACACAGTAGGGTTGGCCCTCTTGCATCAATCAACAATCAAGACAATCCCCATGGATGTGCCTTCCTGAAAACCTGATAGAGAAAAATTCTCCGTGGAGTTTCCTCTTCACACGTGACTCAAGTTTGTGCAGAGCTGTAAAATGAATCAATACTCCTGCTAAACATCATTTAATTCACCTGATCTGACAGATTATGTTTTATTGCTAGGATGTTGATAAAAAAACCAAAAATACCATTATAATTCTTCGTTGATGGGTGTTTTAAAATGTACTTCTGGGGCTAGTAAGATGGTCCAGCCATTAAGGTCTATATCAACCCCCAAATGTACTTTTGAAGTTTATTATGCTTCAATAATTTAAATTCATTTATTGATAAAATGAAAAGAAATTGTTACAAATAAGGAAAGTATTGCTTTGTTGCATAGAAGATGAAACATATATACAGACTTCATCACAGATTAATTTCTAGCTGGATTCTCATGTACATGTTATTTCTGATGTATTTCTGACACTTATTTTTATGTTCCTTTGTAGCTATTTCCTTGTAATTGAAACATCCACCACCTCAAAAGAAGAGGGGAGCTGGGACTCTGGAAGTAAAGCAAATGTACATGATTCAGGATGGTCTACCCAAGGTTATGGAAACTATAATTTGTTTAGATTCCCCACTGGCCCATGAGTCTTTAGTTTGTGAGGGAGCTTGAGCGGTGCAGCCTTAGAGACATCCCTTATGCTAGGTTGAGTTTTCCTAATATCTATATGGCTTTGAGTCACATGTATACTTGTTAGTAAAATCAATAAACTCATTGGTTCATTAAGTTGGATCTGGGTGGAAAATGTCTTTGGTCTACTATTACTGCCTCATATGGTGTCATGTAGCTGTTTGTTCAAGTATCCCTGGAAAAGTCACCTGACATTTACACGTAATATATTTCATTAACTCAGCACTTTAACAATTCATATAGCTTATAGCTTATAGCTTTTGTAAGTTCTGTAATGAGCTATCCCCTTCTACTGACTCTTAGATGTCTAAAAATTCTACCTCTAAGTAGATTCAAATTATA
This sequence comes from Rhynchomys soricoides, assembly GCA_019843965.1. Classification (NCBI taxonomy): domain Eukaryota; kingdom Metazoa; phylum Chordata; class Mammalia; order Rodentia; family Muridae; genus Rhynchomys; species Rhynchomys soricoides. The sequence continues at coordinate 9,122,311 of JADRCH010000031.1, forward strand.
GGCACAAAATTTATCGTACTCCAGGAACAAGCATTATTAATCTGACTTTGTTTAACTGTACCAATAAGTAGTATCACCTCAATCTTTCCATCTAAGATGTGTGGCTTAGCGCAAACTCTTCAACCTTTGCTTCTTCCCTCTGCCATTTTTCTCTTCTAAACCCCAAGCTTTGTCCTTCAAAATGTGTATCATGCAAAAAAATAAATTAACAAAGTATTGTCCACTATACTTAAATGTAATGATGTATAGCTTATGAATAATGCAGTATGAGTGTGTAGTCATTTCAAGGTCATCTGGGCCACATTTTGCTAATAGGGACTATTTGTACTATAGTGCCACATGCATCCATCCATGCCTGTCCCTACTCATGCAGCCTTCCATTACTGATTAAAGCAATGAATCTGATACATCTTGGGGACTGAGTTCAATACTTAATAAAGAAACACAAAGAAACATTTAAATCATGAACATCTGGTATCTGTTTCTATATTTAAGTTTATAAGCCTTTTTGGGCTAATTGTAGAAGATACTTAGAGATGAAAGTAGCAAACACTGGTTTTAATTTTACCTTGCCATTATTTTAATATATATTTGTTTTAATACTTACATACATACATACAAATCTCTATGAAATTTTTGTTAAGTTTTATTCATTAAGAATGTAGATAACTCTGGAAATGAACTTTGAGCCTTTTCTCTAGTAATAGTCCATAGTGTTCACTATTCACTAAGTACATTTTTAAACGATATTTTCTTCTTGAATACTTTGCTAGTTTCAATTTTAAAGGCCAATTACCTTTCTATAACTTTTTTTTCTTAGAATATGTTTGGAGGAGCAGGCAATGCTTTATTCATCTCTGTGAGTGGGATACATACTATATATCTTTAGAATAAATATAATATTCACTTAAACACTTAAAATGTAATTTTATTTCTTAGCATTAAGCGAACCATCTACCCAGTATCTGTGTATTAAATTACCTGAATTGTTTACTTACAGTTAATTTTAATAATAGTAAATATGCAGTACCTCATTTCCATCTTTAGTATTAGAATATTAGAGTAAGGATTTTTTTTTACTTTAAACATAAGATAAATCAAAGCACAGAGTTCATTCCATATATTATGTTATTTATTAATATTTTATTCTAATTTAGATAATATTACCATGAACAAATTATTTCACTGGCTTTTTCTTGTGGTATAATACTGGAATTTAAAAGTATCTATGTACAATAAGTTTATATTTCAACAAATTCTACAATATTTCAATTGGAAGCATACCTCAGCATAGCCTCTAGCATCACTTAACTTAAAATTAATTAAAGTAAGCTTATTCAGATAAAACCAAGAACTAGCATTTTCAGCAAAGTCAAATGAATAAAGAGATTAGAATCATTGAACACCTACTTCTGTTGGTGTGTATCAAAGTTCTGCACATAGTGGAAGATGCAATTATTTGGTGAGCATGGTGTATTCAGGAAATCCTCAATAAAACACAAATCAGGTGTTTTTGCAATTTAACACATAATAACTAGTGTTGGCTTCTGAGATAAAATTTATTATTTTCAGTCTTAAAAAACTGACTTCTCAACCACAACCTTCCAGTTGGAGTTATATGATACTCTAGGCAAATATGTAATTCCATCTTAATTTACCTCTCCCCAAATCCTTTGTAAATACCCACAAGATCATTTCTGTCTGTATCTGTATTCAGTATCATACTTTATTCTGAAACCCTGCATTTCCAAGACAACTCAAAGTTCAGTTCATTTTTAATCCCTTCTGCAAATCTCAGATTACAAACAAATGTGTGGTGGTATATTAAAATAAGAACATCTCTTACATTCAAGGATACTGGAACTTTTGCTAGACCATCCAGTCAGAGTTAATTATGCACATTGAGGTCACTTATGTCCTACTGTGCACTTGGCCTCTTTGTTTAATTTCCCTTTAATAGAGCAATGTAACAACTAATGGTACTTGCCTTGGATTTCCTATGAAATCAACTTTTTCAACCCCAGCTAAATACATAGCTGCAATTTTATTCACTCTGCCAGGCCCCTGACTTGGAAAGCAAATACATGTGTGCATGTATGTATGCTATGTTAATCAACAGTGAAAACAGCAAATAAATTTGAAGAAAATTTATGTAGTAAATATTTTCCACCAGTGCTAGAAACAAAATTCTGACATTACTTGATGCTGGTATTTTATAATTATTTTAGTTATCTGGATAAGTTGGGGTCAATTAAAGTGAGCAACTTGATCCTCCTTGAAACTCTGTTAAAGATTTCTATATATTTACTCTCATCTTTTTCAATAGGATACTTTCTTTGCTTTAAATAAATACAGAATAAAATCCATTTTTAGGGACAAAACAAGATACTTAAATGTCAGACAAGCACATATCAGATACATACAAAAGACAGATAAATGACAAAGCAAAAGCCATGAGCTACAGAAAGCCTGAATAAACAGATAATACAGAGACAGAGTAGACAATTTGCATCTTGACTTGCTCTTGGTCAAACTATTCTAAGGAATAGTGCTTTAAAATTTTTTCATTAATGAAAGATTGATACTCTTGAATACTTTGAGGTTATTACTAATGCATTTTAATAATTACTATTTGAAAACCTCCAGAATTTTTAAAAAATGAGTACAATAAGAACATCATTATAATTAATTATCTTACTTTACATTTAGTCTTCTTTTCCCAATTGTTTGGCTCTTGAATATCAATTGACTGAGCATACTATCCATTCATTAGATGAATGTCTGAAAATATTAATAAGTATTTACCATGAGTACTCAATATGTATTTACTATGAACTCATATTCTAGACTCAATAAATTAAGGAATGAACACAAATCTTCCTACTTCTTAGAGCTACTGGAATGTACTCGTGAAGATATAAATAAATAACAATATATGAAGATGAAATATAATTCTGTGGATCTACACTATGGAAAATTTAAAATGGGCAGAAAGAGTATTGGCAGGTTATATGGCAAAGATTCTATGGGGAGTTATATACTTAAATATTTGTGTGCTGAGAGACAGAGGACAGAGGACAGAGGTCAGAGTATAGAAATCAAAGAACCATAAGCTAAAGTAAACTATAGCAGAGTAAACACCAAGGAAAAAACACCAGAAACTAGAAAAGGGGTATAAAGAGAAACAACTGGTCAGGGTAGGGTACCATCCCTGAGTTTTTGTGTCTCAGTTCCCATCAGTTAATAGGATTTACTCAATAGTAATGCAAGCTAGGTACTGGGGGCAAACAAAGTTGTGTTTGAACTTTATCTTTAATTTGTTTAATGACCTAGAGCAGATTCTGTAGCCTGAGGCTTCAAGCCTTTGATCAACACTGCTACATTTGCCTTGAAGATATTAATAAGACTAGATACTAAGTCAAAGAGAGAGAATTTTTGTAGAAAAATATGGATATAAGAGATAATTAGTTGAAAAGTTTTCTACTTTTTTGGCCTCAATTGACAGTAAAATATTTAACAGTACTCAAAAATTAGTCAAGGTTGTTGAAATGTTTTATCTAATAAACCTTTGAAAACTCTAGTGTTCTTCTGTAGTGAAAATTAGCTATAAGAGATCTGTCTTTTATTCACAAGAAAGTTGATGAGCTATCCCCACTCTTAACTCTGGCTCCAGTTTGCTTACACATTTGATGTGGACTAAATTCTGATATGAAGCTGGAACACTGTTGGGTCCATTCTTTAGGTATTCTTTCAGCTGATTTAATGTTACTAAAAAGTTGAATAGGCTGAGATATAAGGTTCATTAGGTAAGGATATTTACCATGCCTGAAGACCTAAGTAATGAGACAAAAAAGAATATCGCATACACAACTTGTCTGCTGATGTCCATTTGCACAAATGTACACAAGCTCATGTGAGTGCACACATGTATGCTCCCAATAAACAAATAAATGTAACCTTACTCAAATTCTTTAAACTATATAGCTCAAAATATCAAAATCAATACTGTGTCCATTTAACAAAAACTTTTGTTGAGCCAGGCAGTAGTGGAACAGGCCTTTAATCCCAGCACTCGAGAGGCAGAGGCAGATGGATTTCTGAGATCGAGGCCAGCCTGGTCTACAGAGTGAGTTCCAGGACAGCCAGGGCTACACAGAGAAACCCTACCTTGAAAACAAAACAAAACAAAACAAAGAAAAAATAACCCTTTTGTTGAATGTTATAAAAGCAGTTATGCAAAGACTAATAATGTGAAATTTTGTATGCTGATACTTAGGATTTTCATATATCATTCACAGTGGATTTCCTAGTCAGTTTTAATATTCTATCTGTTGTTACCATATTTTATGCATGATTACATTTATTGAACACCAGCAGTGATATACAGCCCTGCATCAATAGATTAAAATGTGTGTATGGATCAAAATTTATTAAACAACAGAATATGTACAAAATGAATGTCATGTCAGAAAAGTTACATAATCATGAAAGAATTTATGTGGGATTTACTAAGTTAGAATGAGTCTTAAACTATTATTAATATAATTTTGTATACTTGATACAGTAAAGAATAAAATTTAAAATTCTAAATTACTAATGGGAACTTAAAATACTAAGCACTAATTTATTTGTGGATATTACGAAAATATCTGATGAACTTTAACTGACATACATAAAATTATAAGTTTTTTTGATCATGTTATGTGACCTGAAAGAGTTTTACTGTGTTTCTTAAAATAGCAAGTCTTTCATTTGTCCAAAAATGCTTAGATTTTATTTTGATTGATTGATTGATTGGGACAATCAGATAAAGACATTTCTGTTGGGATTTAATATAAAACATACAGTTTATTCATTTAAAATTAATACAAAGTCATCAAAATGAATTTTTTAAGGCTTGTCTTTTCCTCTCCACAGGGTTGTCTTTTTTCAGAAGTCTAATAGACACTAAGAAACAGAATGTATTGGAGGAATAGAAATGCTTAATCCAGAGAGTTAGGTGGGTGTTCTCCTGGGGCAACCACATTGTTACAGAAGTCATAGTTCCAGTAAAATCTGTTAATTTGGCCAAGTTAAAGACAGAATATGGCTTAATTTGTACTGCTGGTATATGCACAGAGTATGAGACATTATTTCAGCACTTTATATATATCAGGTAAGGTGGTTCACATACACATATCTTTGGTTGACATTTTGCTACACTAAAATAAACTCTATTTAACATTACATCCAAAACAGTATATACATGTTTGTGTGTACATATGTGTGCATGTATGGATTTATATGCATGCATGTTGTTCATATGTACATATGTGTGTATGTATGATTTAACAACACTTCTGATACACTTAGTACATGTTTCTAGCTATCAAAATCTCTGTGATATAATTCACATCAGCCTTTCCATGATAAAGTACTCCAACCAAATTTACTCCTAGTAATGGGCAACCTATTACTCCATCTGATTACTTCAGGGGAAAATTAAATTGATTTATAGGCACTACCTGGATTAGGATAGTCTACATGTGTATTCATGATGACCTGATCGTTTGATGGGATGTATGTGTGTCAATATATTATATGGTACCCTATTCAAGTTTAAAATATAATGAAGAACAAACAAGAGTAATTCAAGTTATCATGATCAATTAATAAGATAGAGGTGATATATTAAGAAAAATTTCTTGATAAGTTTGAAAATTGTAATTCTCTCTTTGTTATTGGCTCACATTTCATCCAAGTGAAGTCAGTTCTTTTATCGAGATACTGAAGTTTACAATGAAGAGCAAGGGAGATGTTCTACTTTCTTGTAGTTGATGTAATGACTCCCTCATCCATTAAATAATGTGAAGTCAAATAAAGACATAGTAAATAATTATTTTCAACATTTGCAAAGATTTGATCTTATAGTTTTCAATTATAAAATAATCACTCAAGTCAAGTATCAGAAGCTAGGTGATTTATTAAAGTTGACATCATAATTATTAATATTACCAAACAGAAGCATAGAAAACCGATCTAATTGTATTTTCTTGAGCTCATATTATGAATAACATGTAATAAAAGTTTCACTTCCCAACAAGTTCTTGAATGATTCTTTAGTTGACAGAACATATGATAGAAGGATTCTGTATGCTTCAGGTCTGCTGATATGTTGTCTTTGGGCCTATGATTATGTAACAGATTATAGTGGAGAATGCTGCCCATGTACAGAATATGGAAGAGAGAGATAGGAAGACACTGAGAGCCTATAGAATTCTTGAAGTGCAAAGCCTTGTTATCTCAAAGAGCTCCCTTAAGCTCTGTTTAAGTTCTTTTACCTCCCAAATTGACAAACAAAATTTTTAGCAAATTGTCCTTTAGGTGACATTACAAGCCTCAAGTATAGCATCTGTTTAATCCAAATGACATTTCAAGTACATAAATTACATAAAATATATAAAGAGATATTTTATATTTCAGCATAATATATCTTTATGTATTTTTAAATGTATTTTAGCTTCTTTGATCTCATGTGTTTCTAATTTTCTTAGCAGTTCAAGTGATCAGTTTTGTATAATAATTTGGAATGTAAATTTCAGTTGTCAAATTTTATATTTTGTGTTTTGATTAAAGCTATTTTGAATTTATAGAATAATTTAAAGTAATCACATAACTTTCATAAATATAAGAAATGATTTCTGAAGAAACTCAATTCCCTTTTATATAAAATATATATAAAATGAGCATTTATGAATACCTAATATCATGTGTATCTCAAGGCAGAGACCAGCTCAGAACATAGTGGAGAAATAACAGAAACTTTCTAACAAGGGGGGAAAAGTTTCTGTTCTGGACAGTTTATGTCAACTCAACAAAATCTAAAGTTATCTGAGAGGAAGAAACTCAGTGAAGAAAATTCCTCCATAAGTTCAGGTTGTATACAAGCCTGTAGAGCATTTTCTTAATTAGTGATCTATGGAAGAGGACATGTCCATTGTGGGTGGTGCTATTCCTATGCTTTGGTGTCCTGAGTTCTATAAGAAAACAGGCTGAGCAAAGCAATGAGGACTAAGACAGTAATTAGTACCCCTCTGCATCAGTTCCTGCTTCAAGGTTCCTGCCCTGTCTAAGTTCTTATCCTTTGATGATGAAGAGCAATTTGGAAGTGTAAGTGGAATAAATCCTTTCCTCCCATGTTGCTCTTCATAAAAAGACCTGAAATACACATGAAGGGACCCATGGCTTCAGCTGCTTACATGGCAGAGGATGGACTTATCTGCATTAATCGGAGGGATGGCCAATGGTCTTGTGATGCCTTAACATAGGGGAATGCTAAGGCAGTGAGATGAGAGTGGGTGGGTGGGGGAGCATCCTCATAGAAGCAGGGCAGAGGGTTCGATCAGGGGTTTGCAGAAGGGAACCTGGAAGGGGACAACATTTGAAATGTAAATAAATAAAATAACCAATAAAAATTTAAAAAGAATCATAAAGAATATTGAAATATTGGTAATATCTTCACTGTCACTGACAATGAGAGAACCAGGACAGAGATGTGTGAATGAATTTGGGGTCAAAACCTTTTCACTCTGCTGCCTTGAATAACAAAAGACATATTTTTATCTTCTTGGAACAATGCTAGGTTTCTTTTTATAAACAAAGAGTATTTTTATAATTGTGTGCAGAGAAACTTTTCTTGGAATGTGAATTTAATGACTGTTTAGGGGGACAAAAGGCATGATCCAGCTTCTATTCCATAGATCATCCCCACCTTTTAAATAAGACAAATAATTCAGTTGGGAAGACTCATAGAAAGAGGTTGACAGATGGAATATGCAAAGATTTGAAAGATAAAGCAGAAATAGGAATTTCAGAAAGGAAGTACAATGTTTCATATATAATAGAGCAAAACAATTTCTTGATTCAGTTATATTGGTAGGGATTTGATTAAATGATAAATGACTAAAAAATTATGTGGAGAACCATAGTTTCAATTCCTATACATTCATAGAGACTCAATTTTAAAAATTGGACTATGGGAATAAAGAAATGGTTCAGAGTGTAAGAGCACTTGCTAGTATTGCAGAGGAAGCAGGTTTTAGCTGCAGTGCTGATATGGTGCTACAAAAGCATCTCTATTCCACTTTCAGGGAACCTAAAATCTTTTTCTAGCCTCTGAAAGCACTGCATGCACTAGGTGCACAAGCACATACAATGGCAAGGTATTTACACACATAAAATAAAAGCAATTCAATCTAAAACAAGTTTTAAAGTAGATTACTTTAAAAAATGTCCAATAGATTCTCCTCTTGGACCTAGTACCTTTCTAGCAACAAGTTGTAGATAGAATAATGATGGCATGTACAGATTTCATATGTAAACAAAAATTAGATTCAATCAAAAAGTGGTTGGTTTCTCACATGGTATTCATGCCATTATTACACCAGTAGGCATGTCTGTTCAGGACAGCCATTATTGTCACTGTAAGTTACATCTGTGTACAATCAATATTTATTTCCTAAAGTAACATGGTTAGTACTGTCCATCATCATAAAAGCTAGTCATTAGAGATTAAACATCTAGGTGTATATATATCATATGTTAGCTTAATGCAATCTAACTCTTCTTTCTTGAAATCCTCCCTATATTATTAGTTTATACTATACTATATATACAGTTTTGTGACTATAGTAGTTTTCTGACCTTCATGGATATTTCATATGAAACATGTTGAATCTGAAGATTCAAAGTTACCATCTTTAAAAGAGAAACATATATTTTCATAAACAGGCATATTGTGAAATATAATCTGAATGATTATCATTAAACCCATAAATTAATACATCTCTCAACCCTCATCAGAAAACTTTCTGTTTGAAATAGACAGTTATTTATACAGGAAACAACTGGCTAAGAAACAGAGGATAAATGCTGCAGAATGCTCAGCCATATCTGTAACATACTATATACCTTGTATCAAAGGCTCATGAAGAAATGGCAGGAAGATATGAAAAGCCTGAGATGTTAGACACCTACAAGCTACAAGCAAGGTCCTCTAGAAACAGTTGGAAAGCTTTATATATGAACAGGCAGAGCTTGTGATAAAATGTGCAAGACTTCTGCAACTCTAAACACAAGACAAATTACAGCATGGAGGGAGTAGTTTGGATTGCTGTCCTATCCAAAGCCAAGGTGCTATTGGAAATTCTTATGGCTGAGAGAGATAGTTAGTTTCCTCTAAAGGTGTAGGCTCTCATATGTTAACCATGTTCCAGTTGAAGACCTTACATCCAAAGAGATTGGGTAGCCAAACCTTGTTTTGACTGGTTAAAAGGGAGACCACTGAGTTGAGTGAGTAGAGAAGACAGCATGAATCTGGAAGGATTTCAGAGAGTGATTATTATCAAAACATATTGTATGAAATTCTAAGCAAGTTAAAGAATAATTCTAAAAACATATGCAGTCATTAGAAGAAACTAATTTATTTCTTAAAATACAGGCCTTATATAACTTTCCAGGGAGCAGTTGTAGGTAGGTCCTGTAGAGGTACACAGACACCATTAAACCAATGGAGAAAGAGCTGAAGGATCGGATCAATAGGATACACCTGAAATCTAAATAAAAACTCAAGTCACCTATAAGCCACTGTCCTCCCCAGTTTGAAGGTCCTTGTCTACCCTAGATGTATGGAATGCTTGCCAGTAAACTTTAACTTTGCATTGGGCTGTTTTCCTATTTTACTGACAGAGAAAAGGAACTTACTAGACACCCAATATCATTTGGATCTTCTAATCTATAGGGCAAATAAAGTATGTATTTTCACTTAGCTTTGGCACTTCAAGTCTCATCTCTGTAATATTATTAATAGTAGGTTGGTATGTTCACTGACATCTACTGCATAAAGAAGTTTCTCTGATGAGAACTGAGAAATTAATTTATTTACAGACATAACAAATAATTTGGCATTGCTTTAATACTATGACCATTTGTCAGAATAAGTAGGAGTAGATTCTCCAGTAGGGAAAATGACTTGTCTAGTCACAGGTTCTTAAGCCTATAATGGTGCCAGACATGGTTTTCATCTTGTGAAATAAGAATTAAACCCAATCATAAAATGGTTGGTTAGACACAGATATTCTTTCCACCATTCCACAAGTTGGTATGTCTTAATAGTTTAGTCATTTTTATAGCTTACAGGCTCTGGGTGAGCCATTTCCTCTGGTAGCACTCATAGCAACCTACAGCAACATAAAAGAAGATTTGATAAGTACCAGCTTGATTTTGCCATGTTCTTCATGTTCTATGATTCAAGTATGTGGTACCTTTAGCAGTAAGTTTTATGGTCACATTCTGCAGGGTAAAGGAGAGTCTTGAATATTTAGGGGTTTATGGGACCTCACTGGCCAACAGTGAGGCCAATCATGCCATTCCTAGCACTGAGCCTTTTATTTGCTAGGCTGGATTGTCTAAGAAGAGTGCTGCTTCTTCATTGTAGCATAACTCCATTTATATTACACACTCCACACATGGCTCTAGGACCATTTCTGAAGAGGTATTGAAAAATTTTTCTAAGTCCAAGGAGATGAGTAACTTCAAGTAAAGAATGAATTCCAGACACAGCAGGGTAGTTTCACAAATGAATTCAGTGTGGTTGTAAGAAGACCTGAGGGAGTTCAAGCCTGACAAAACACCCAGAATTGAGGGAAGAGACAGAGAGACAAAGACCCAACTCTAGCTAAGAAGCCATTTGCATTTCCTAGTTTTCTTTATGACTATGCCATATGTTGGTTGCATAGTATATGGACAGAACAAACTGGGTTTGAATTTGATATGTCTTGTTTAAAAGTCATAAAATTTATTGAATAAGGAAGATAAGGTTGATCTGGGAGAAGCTGGGGAAGGGGAGTAAATAAATAAATATTCACTAATATATATAACTAAATATAATATTTATTTATATCATAAATATTCACTAAATATATACAAAATTTTTAATGATTTTATATAATCATTTTTCAAATGATTTATATAATGATTTATATAATCATTTTTTCAAATGATTATATAAAACTATAAACATATGTATATAAAATATACATCAAATTCTATTTATTGATTTATTTTTAATACTTTATTTACATTTCAAATGTTTCCCTCTTTCCAGATCTCCCCTTTGGAACCTCCCCATTCCCTCCCAACTCCCCTTGCCGTTATGGGGGTATCCCCCCACCCATCCATTCTCTTCTTCCCTCCTTGGCATTCTTCTATACTGGGGGATCTAATACCCTCAGGCCCAAGGGCCTCTCCTCCCCCTGATGTCTAACAAGACCCTCCTCTGCTGCATATGTGACCAGCACCATGGGTCTTTCTATGTGTATTCTTTGGTTCATGAATCAGTTTCAGGGAGTATCGAGGGGTCAGGTCAGTTGCCACTATTGCTCCCTCCCTGGGGCTGCAAACTCCCTCAACTCCTTCAGTCCCTTCTCCAAGTCCTCCATCTGGGTCTTCACACTCAGCCCTACTGTTGCTTCAAAGTGACTCTTGGGTATTTCGAACTTTTTGGCTAATAACCACTTATCAGTGAGTACATACCATGTTCATTCTTTTGTGACTGTGTTACCTCGCTCAGGATGATATTTTCAAGTTCCATCCATTTGTCTGTGAATTTCATGATTGGACTTCAATGAAAATAAGACTCTGTGATAGTATCACATTATTTATAGTCATGTTTATCCTCTAACATTAAAATACAATATTATTGGAGCAGGAGAGATGGCTCAGCAGTTAAGAGCACTAACTGCTCTTCAAGAGGTCCTTAGTTCAATTCCCAGCAAACACATGGTGGCTCACAACCATCTGTAATGGGGATCCAATGCCCTCTTCTGGTGGTGTCTTCTGGTGTCTGAAGACAGTGACAGTGTATTCACATACATGAAATAAATAAATAAATCTTTAAAAAGAATAAAATATTATTGCAGCTTTAAAGTACTTTGTAAGTAAAACTTAGAGAGATGAATGTAAGGATTTTATAAATCACAGACTAGATATTTTGTTGTTAATGTAATAGCACTCATTGGGCAAATACATTCAAGATTTGTTGTGGCTTATAATTTTAAATAAAAGAATACACTTATCCAGTCAAGGAAATCTTCTGGGAGTATTCCCAATACAAACTTCCTGTGTCTTCAGGAAATATTGCACACTTTAGCATGAATACATGTTATCAAGGAAACTCACTACAACTTCATTGTCACAGGTTATACTGACATTACATTTTGAATATGTTATCAATTGCCTAATTTCACACTGTCAATTCAAGACTTCATCATGAATACTGAAACATTTTTTATCCTTTAAGGGATCCCAAGGATTTGGATATAACCTTTCTGAAGCCAGGAACAAAGTGTAAAGTTTCTTTGGCCTAAGACCAACTTCTCTATTATGTATTCTGTGTTCTATAAATGTTAGTTATTACACTTAAAATGTTTAGAAATTGTGTAACATAGTCAGTTTTCTAAATATTTTCCAGTCAAACTGACCCCATTTTGGCTAAAGCATGTTAATATCACTTTCTTATTCTGTAAGCTCATAAATAGAGAGCCTGATATAAATATGATCAGGATAACATATAAGTGGAGTCCTGAGAAAGTCGAACAATTTTCTACTACAAAGGGAAAGCATGGAAATAAACAATGTTTTCAAAAGCAACTATTTCAAGGAATGAATCAGTGCACAGTGACAGCCAAGCAAGAAGAATGCATTTCATTAAGCTAGCACAGAGTCCAGTGAGAATGATCATGAGCCTCTGGGTTTTACCTTCAATTCCCCTGTTACACACCAGGTAAAAACCCAGCTCCACCAGAGGCATATGAGGCTCTCTGTGAAAATCAGCAATTTTACTGCAATAAGTATTGGTTTTTTTCCAGCAAACTGATAACATTTGTGGATTCAAAATAGGAACAGAAGAAAAATAGAAAAAAAAAGTCAAATTTACAGATAGAAGGTTTGGTCTCAGTTTAGGCAAATGGTAGATTTAGAGAGAATTTTATCAAAGAGACTGAGGAGTTGAGAGAAATCTGGAAATGCAGACATCATAAACTCCCCCACTAAGTCTTGAACAGCTAAATAGAATGTCTATAAAACAATATGAAATTACTACACAACGAATAAAATAATGCATTCTGCAGAACACACATGGGGCAATAAATGAAGGTCATACTTAGTCTCAGTAATGGACTATAGCCTTTTAGCCTGATTTCAAATCATTGGCTTACAAGTACAATCACTTACACAGAGAAACATAGACACACACACACACACACACACACACACACACATCAATGGCCTATTCATAAACATACATCCAAGTTGGATCAATACATCTGCACTGTTATTGCAAACTATGAAGGAGATTATGTCAGATCAATTCGGAAGAAAGCTTCAGATGTAGCTTTTCTGAGTTATTACCCATTTTGAAAGGGGCTTTTTGGTGATACAGTTGTCTTTGAGTAGCTCATTTTCCCATAAGTAAATTCACACACATCCTTCAGTAAGTAAACGAATAAACTTATTGGTTCACCAAGATATATGTTTGGACTTGTTTGATGGTATCAAGATAAATGGTAATATGTCCCTCAAAGTCATACAGAATGTATTAGAGTGTGCTTTAATGTCTCCTATTTCAACTATTAAAGGAAGTACAGTACTGTAGTTGAATAAAGCTAAAAGGTTTCCATGAGTTTAAGAAAGTCATCTAGACTTTAAAGCTTAACAGATTTAGAAATTCAGACTGAAGACTAGCACTGTGTATTTTCTTTCTTTAAAATGACATATTTTTAAGTATATACAAATACCAAGAGTAATAAGAGTTATATTATTATTGAAAGAGATTTCTACAAAAGTTTCAGAACAAATCTATAGAAAATCAGTGGCAAATTGTAGCAGAGATTTTTGAAAATGTCTTGCTGCATCTGATGCATAGATCATTCTTCTGAAGAAGAAACTCTTGTAATGGAAATTGCTACGCACCCCCACCCATTCCACCTGCCTATGTGTTTGATATTTATACACACTGATGTCTAGCTTCCTACAATTAGTAAGGAATATGTTTGGGTAGGGATGATAGTCTGTGTTTAAACTGATCTTAATAAAAAACCCCATATCAGTGAAATGTGATGAGAATTTTGTCTGTAGACTTTTAGATCATATTCTTTAAAAGAAGATAATTGATCTTGAGTTTGTCTTTGCCTTTTACATTGACAATAAGATAATAAAAAAACAGAAGACTCTCCTAAGTTCAAAGACAGAATTCATATGCCAAACACAACAGTGTGAACATAATAGCTTGGATCTGTGGAAACTCGCCCCAAACCTGTGGCCTTCTTTTGCAGAGAAAATCACTTCTACCAACATAAGCAACTGTGATTTAGAGCATCATTATGAAAACAGCTAGCTTTTCTCATAACTAATCCATCATTTCACTTGAAAAAAAAAATCCTAGGGTTTTGAAACTGTGGGAAGATGATTAAAGTTAAGAATGGAAATAGGAAATTGGGTGGAAAGTAGAATATCATGTTGAAATCTGTAATAGAAAAACTGTTCCCCAATGATCCCCCCAATAATGCCTGGTTTTCATATAATCTTGTAATCTTAGTCAGGGTTTCTATTTCTGCACAAACATCATGACCATGAAGCAAGCTGGGGAGGAAAGGGCTTATTTAGTTTATTTTTCCATGTTGCTGTTCATCACTAAAGGAAGTCAGAAGGGATCTCAAGCAGTAAGGAAGCAGGAGCTGATATGGAGGTCGTGGAGGGATGTTACTGGCTTGCTTCTCTTGGCTTGCTCAGCTGGCTTTCTTATAGAGCCCAAGGACTATGAGCCCACAGATGGTACCACCCACAAGGGGCCTTTTCCCCTTGATCACTAATTGAGAAAATGCCTTACTGCTGGATCTCACAGAAGCATTTCCTCAACTGAAACCCCTTTCTCTGTGATAACTCCAGCTTGTGTCAAGCTGACACACAAACCAGCCAGTACACTTGTATCCAATATATCAGAAGTTAGAGTTGTTTGGGAAGAGGGACTCTAAACTAAGAATGTATCCTTCAGAATGCCATTAGGCAAGGCTGTGTTTTTGATTGATGGTCGAAGTGGGAAAAGCTAGCACAGTGTGAGCAGTGTCAACCCTGGGTAGTTGGTTCTAGGCTATATAAGAAAAAAGAATGAGGTTCCTGGCAGGATTTGTGTTCTGAGGGCAGCAGAGGATGGCCTTGTTGAGCATTAATGGGAGAAGAAGCCCTTGGTCCTGTGAAGGCTCGATGCCCCAGTATAGGGTAATTAGAGGGCATGCAGGTAGGGGTGTGTGGGTGGGGGAACACCCTCATAGAAACACAGGGAGGGGGGTGGTACAGATGGTTTTTTTGCGGGGGTACTGGGGACAGGAATAACATTTGAAATGTAAATAAAGAAAATATCCAATTAAAAAAAGCTTTAAAAAAAAAAAGAAATGAAAAGAAAACAGACTGAAAAAGTCATGGTGAGCACGACAATCTCTGCTGCAATCATGGCTCCAGAGAAGAAGTAGCACTCTGATTGAAGGAGCAGAAAAGCAATAAATATTTAAATCAATTAAATGAATGGATACTAATACATCTATGAACTTTTAAAAAATTATGGGTGAAAATAATAAAGTGTTTAAGACACTTTGTTTTAACAAAACTAACAAGATGTTATAAAACAGCCATAAGCTGCATTATTGGTGTCTTAGTGAGAGTAACATAAATTCTTGAGGTACACCTACAAATATATCTATGACGGGTGTAAGTTTGTGGTAAGTTTTCTAATATTCTCAACTCTAGAGTAAATAATTCTGGAGTAAATATAAGATATGTAATGACTATTTGAAATAAAACATAACTGAATAGGAATTTTAGTATTAAACATAATGAAATTATTTAAACTCAATAAAATTTACTTGTAGGGTGAAATCAATGGAGTATCATGACTATGGACAAAACCAAGAATATTGATACAAGAACATACTGTATGGATATAACCTAAGGATCAGTAATAATTTTTCCTTTCGGAGTAGTTAAAGTGTGAAGTCATAATAAAACAATAAAATTTACACTCATATTTTGCAGGTATTGATTACATTTTAATTTCTATATGATTTACATTCCACATGTTATTTAACCTCAATGATACTGTATTTGTGAAAAAGGAAATATGAATATTTTGTGTTATTAATATTAGAAAATATTCATAAATTGTTGAAAGTACCTATCAGTAAACACATAAATGATATGAATGAATAGTCTTATCAGAATGTAGAACAGCTATTGTTGTTGGGATATGCTTTTTATGCAAGTCATGGTTGTGTTCAGGAAATTTTTTATAAAGTTGAAACATGTTTTTCTTTTCTTACAGTTTTAAAATAACAACTTGAAATGTGCTCTTTAAAAAATAAATGGTATGATGATTTCAACCGTTTGTTTTCTAAATGTTTCTTTTGATTTCTGGCTATTTCTCTGTAATGCCATCCCTCAATCTCAACACCTGGGTTTCAACATTGCCGTTCTCTTTTTCTATCCAAGAATATCTTATAGAGATCCATCCTACATCATCAGATGTAGTTCAACTACACAAACTTTTGGTTAATAAATGTATCTCGGGCATTAGATTGTTCAGATGAATGTGGATAAACATTGATGATTGGTTGTATTTTCTGTTTCTTACATTCCTCTCCTTGTCTCTTAAATAGACAAAAATTGGTATCTGTCACTCTCTTCTAGACATCATTGAGGCTATGTGAGTATGGCACTATTCTTAGCCCTGAAGTATTGCTGCATAACTTCAGAAATATTTAATCATTACCAAATTCAACACTTTGTCCTTTCCTGCTTAAAAGAATATTACTTGTGAGACTCTTTTATTAATCAAATGTGAATGGATGTCAATTTTACAAAGAAAAAGAATAGTACCACTTAAATTTCAGGCTTACAGATCCAGCTCTCACATTTTGAAAAGTTTTTCAGTCAATAATGAAGTAGTCTAAACATAAAAGTCGTATGAAATATTATATTGAAATAATTTTAGATAGATACCTACAAATGAAGACTATGTCTCCAGGAAGAGTTTACTTGTAATAGAATTTACCTTTACATGGCAACAGGAAAAAGTTCCCTGGGATGAAAACAAGATTAAATTTATGCCTGGTAGGGTTAACTGAGCCAACAGTTAGCTGGATCATAGAGACAAACCTAATATTATTATTATGGATATATAGTATTAAACTGTCCCCTAGACCTTATCTTTATACCCATAGATTAGCAAATTTTATTCCTTATGAGAGAAAAATTTTTTTAATACACTAATAATTACTAGAAGGAGCCATAACTAATTAACATTTGGGTTAACATAAGAGACTGTGGAGTATTCAACTATATGTAGTATCTATAGAGAATTAGAAGATAGGGAAACATAAAGATTGCGAGAAGTAGAGGTAGTGGATATTTGAAGTGAAACATTATTTTTTGGACTTGACAGACCATTGAAGAAGTGAATATACACACAAGACCTGTACACAATCAAGCCAACCCTAAATCCCACCATGGATTTTGAGTGGACTCATAAAGTCCCACCCTTAGCTGAAAAACTGTTGTTGGTTGATGCTCATGAAGGAGATTAAGTTTTCTTCAGGAATGAGATAACTAAAAGGCTACGTATTTTCCTGTAGATAACCCGACACTGATCAATAAATGGATTTAGTAGGTTTTAAACACAAATGAACAACTAAAAAAAAGGACATAGAGTTGGAAGGGGGAAATGGTGCATTTCAAAGGGAATGAGCTAGAGGAGAGTGAGTGGTAGCTGGATTTCATCAAAACAAATTATATAAATATGTGATTTCTCAGTTTATAGAAATAGAGGCTATCAGGAATTTTTCTGCTATAAAATGTGAAGGTTGTAAAAAACAAAAAGTAACATCATGGACAAAAATAGTTTTGAAGTATATAATACATGTATCAAATAGTGGCATTTTTATAAAGATAAGATCTTTTGTGTTCAAATCACATACCTGATGAAATAAAAGTGGTATGGTAAAAGGAAGGAAAGGAAGGGGGTCAGAGAGAGGAACTCTACAAAGAATTTCTTCAACTTGAAGAAAAACTACCTCCTCACAGTTAACAAAATAGACAAGTCTTCAAGTAATAGGAATAATGGGAAATTATAGGAAAGGGTATCTACTTTGTACAATGTATTGGATAAATAATTAAATTTATAAAAAAATCTATTTCAAGGTCATTTGGCTCAAATGAAAATTGTTATGACTTCATCAATTTTCAGTGTAGACTTACTAACTTGTTCTTACTTTAACTGAGTACATTTAATTATTTTAAATTGAATGTTTAAGGTGCAAATTTTCAAATTTTGGTATTTACATACATTGCATGGTGATGGCTCAATTCAAATTAATTGTTATACTGTAATCTCATCATTTTTGTTTTTACCTTTCTGGTGAGGGTATTTAAAGTACACAGTCTAAGAAAATTTCAGGTATATAACACAGAGTTGTTAACTGAACACTGGGTGATACATTAAATATCCAAGATTTGTCTACCTTTTGTAACAATTTATAATTTCCCCATTTCTCCATCTCTCCATCTTAGTGGACAAGCACCATTCTATCAGCTGCTTCTATGAGTTTTGTCAGCCCACAAATAAAAGAGCTCTGACTGAAATCGTGTAGTATTGATCATTCTCTGTATGATTTATTCATCTGATTGTCCCTCCAAATTGTCCCTATTGTCATAAGTCAGAGGATTAATTTTCTCCTTGAAGGACAGATTATAATCTGTGATATATATGTATAAATACTTGTATATTTTATGAAATAAAACTATTTTGTTTAGTAGTATAATCTCTTCACCAAACTTCTAATTTTTTGTATATTTTTATTACTGTCTCATGCTGAGTATGAAGAGTCTTATGTTTCTTTATGAATATTTTGGATATTTTGATTTAAAGATTTTTTTGTTTTTAATGTGTTTTTTTAGTTTTAATTATGTGTGCAGTGTACACATGCAAGTTTGAAATAGGCTAATTTGTAGAGCTGGGCACCATGGAGTAGGGTATGGTGGTGCTGGCTATGGATTAGCAAAGCAAGTGGAACAAGGCAAACGCATCACAGGTTTTCATTGCTGAAGGACTTTTAGTTCCTTGGGAATAAGATGTTTGCAGATATGCAGCAAAGATGAAGATGAAGGGATCTTTGCTACCCAAAATTGCTGGAGTATATCTTTCCCCTATGAAGCTTATAGTTCATCTAAACTCTGATATTTGTCTACAGTGGCTTTGAGATATCACTGACCGAACTTTTAGTATCCATTTTTTACAGAAATCTGCAGGTTTTGTGTTCTATTGGCTTGGTGTGGTTTACTATATTCCAGGTCTATACCTATAGTCCTGAAGGAACTTCTGCTGTTAATCACTATTTACTTTTTGAAGGCCAGAGCATAGGCATGCAGTCAAGCTCCTAGTCACTCACCTTGCTGGTAGCAACAGAATAGTTATGAACTTTCATATAGGATAATGTTACATATGTCCAGTAATTGCTGGGTTGAAGGACAATTTTATGTCTGGCTTCATAATAATGGAACAAAATGGAAATATGAGCTAAAGTATGTTCACTTTTCATTTGTGTGTCTACTTCCATGAGATTGTCAATGTTAGCTGTCAAGCTGAGTGCATAGATGGAAGCCCAAATAGCTGGTGAGGCTCTGCCGATGGATAATTTGTGAGAATCTTTTAAAAGACAACATTTTAAAGTGTCTATAATACACCTCAATACAGATAGTGGTAATTCAGTTATCTGTAGTTCCAAATGGAATAAATGAATAGAAGAAGTGAGAAGTCCATCTCTTCTGTAGTCACATATGCTTACTTTCCTGCTCTTACACCCCATTACTCCTGTTTTTAGCTTGAGTTTATCGTTGGTTGATTTGTTAGTTTGGTGCATGTTGACATGAAACCTGTATCAATTATCTTTCAAGTCTTCATCTTTAGATTATTCCATTGTAATTGTTGTTCCTTCTCTGACCTTCCATCTAAAACTGAACCACACCAATGGATTATGCAATGAGTTATAGGTATAATCTATCAACTAAAACACATAATTCTAATTGTAGATTGTAAATCATAGTCTAGGGATTTTAACACACTCATCTTGCTCCTCTCTATTATATTAGAAAAAGGGTACAGTTCACTTTACAGTACTAATATGGTCAACGTGTAAAGATAATTTTGTTTGCCCATCCCAGAAAGTTTTAGCCATAAAAAGAGAACTACAGTGCTCCCCCATCAAGTATGGAGGCTATTTCCAAAGCTATTGTTTACCCTCTACAATCTGAGTATGAGATCCTGTTGTGAAAGACATCAAATACTTAAGGCATAAAAAAAATGGAAAGCTGGTAATCAACTGGAAGCTTCACCTCTACTGACTAGTGTAATACTAGAAGGTGCTAACTAAACATGCTATTAGAAAAGAGAAGTTATTATTAGTTTCATTCATCTACATATGTGCTACATGTGTGCAAGAGTGTATACACATGCAAGCATACATGCGTGTGTGTGTGTGTGTGTGTGTGTATGTATGTATGTGTATGTGAATTCTTTAAAGAGAAAGAACCTGAAGTTGAGTGGAAAAGGAGGAGGAAAGAGTATCTGAGAAGAGACTGGGGAGGAAAGAATATGATCAAAATATTCGAAATTCTTAAAAGTAGTTAACATTTTTTTTAAAAGAAAGACTCAATAATAAAGACAAGGAATAAGGATGTTAGTAAATATATATTCAGTGTATGATAAAGAAGACTCTGGTACTAATATATTCTGTATATAATCATAAAACCCAATGAAAAAATACAAATAAGTTTAATAAAATAGCTGTTACTCCTTAGTCTGTGGGAATGTCAGAAAGATAATTTGTAAGGTAGAAGTAACATACTTGGCACAGTTTTTCATCATGTGCCTGCAAGAGTAATCCTTAGATAAACCAAATCCAAGAGTAAGAGGGATAAACTTGAATTACTATTCAATTATGCAACTAGAAAATATATTCTAAGTGCGACAAATTCAGCTTCCTATCTATAAGCCTTGAAGATAACACTTATTACCTTAGCATAGACCTGACACATGTGAGTCTAGATTGGGTGGGGGCTTTATTTTGGCTCCTGGTATCAGAAGACATGATCCCTCAAGGCAGGGCAAACATGGATTGATTGTAGCATGCAAAGCTGGCTTTAAAATTACTTCACATCTTGACAGATAAGTACACAGAAGCTACAGGGCAAAATATGCTGGCCATAAGCTCTGAAAACCTGTTCCTAGCTTTCTACTCTCACCAGCTTGGACCTAAAGAGAACTGTTAAAGGTGTCACAGCCTCCCCAAATAGGTCATTATGTAGACAGGATGTACTTGGACACAAGAGCCTTTGAGAAAAACTCAATATTCAAATCATAACAGACTATTACAATTTCTATGGAACTAAATGTCCCTTCATTTTTAAAGGAATAATAGCAGAAGCAGTTTAAAAAAATGAAAGAATTATGTTAGAGATGAGCCAGGGAAAGAAGACATAGAGACACTTTCAGCAATGGCTGTGACAGGCTGGGGGTGGGAGTGGGGGGTGGGAAGCTTCATTCTCAGGGAGAGACTATTGCATCACAGAGACAGATATAGCTGGAGTATAGATAGACATTTATAGATGTCGTCTTCTAATTGGTGAGTTGTTTCTTGTTGTATTTGAGCAAAGGAAGACATAAGTACAAGGAACATTTATACCGAAATTACTTAGTAAGCAGTCTCTTCAAAATTTGCTTCATTTTAGAGACACGCATATGGTATTTTTTAAAGATGAGTCAATGTACCACCTGTCAAGACTGTTTCTCCTTAATTTTTTTTATTTTAATGAATTTCAATAAGGTGAAAAATAACACATAAATTATAAATAATTTTTTATTAAAAAATTGAGGATGTATGGCATCACACAGAAACTATTGTTGACAATCACTTCTTGTATCTGGTAGTGCTTTTATTAATTTATTTTATGAAAATCACTTTATTTTTGTGAGGCTTTTCTAACATACACAAGCATTTCAATAACTGAAAACCTTCTTTTTTGACAGGGAAAATATATTCTCTTTGTGTCTCTCTATCCACAGCCACTTGTTAAATGAGAAAGCATAAATAATGTACATAAAGCACTGTACTTATAATTTTTCTCTTCGGTTATAGTTTACAACAAGAAACAGTGAATATTCTTATAAAAAGTTAGCTTTAAGAAACATACATGCAATTTCCCTGATTCTATTTCCAAAGGTTGATCTATTAATCTTTCAAAATATTCATCATTCATATCTACTTTGTCTTTTGCCTTACATAGATATTTAAAGGTGAACTTTTAAAATTTAAAATATTTTAAGACAGGGCATATATAGGTAAGAAATAAATGACTGCTTAATTTTTTATATATTGGAGTAATCTGTGTATTTTATTTCAAACTTTAGAGAGAATCTGTATTTTAATAGAATAAATATCATTCTGTATTAAGTAGTATCATGAATTTTTACCTGTTCAAATAAGATAGAATGATATGATCAAGTCTTACCTATGATTATATATTCTAACATTTACTTATTAAAGTTGGTGCTTGAATGCATTGTAAAGGAAGAAAATCAGTGAAATCCAATTTCCTATCACCTCTTATTAAAGCTGTTATTCCATGCTTATACAGAAAGTTTAGTAAACATTTCAGAAACTTCCAGTTTTCTACAAACAAACAAAAAACAAGAAAATAGATGTGTTCCACATGAAATTTTCTTAGTCATACTTAAAATTAATTTTAATGTCAGAACTATTATTTCTTGGCTTACCTAAAACATCCAAGACTCTTTAATTCAATGAAATAATTCCAACCATTCACCACAAAGCAACATAATAGATCCCCATGGGGTGGCTAACATGATATTGCCCATATTTTATGTCTCTTCCTTCAGAGCATACCTTGCTTTGAAGATGAAGATTGTTAAATAAAAATTAAGTTAGGTAGCTCCTGTGCCTCTGATTCTAGTACTCAAGGTATGCAAGTCGGAGAATCACACGTTCTAGACTAGTCAAGGCTCCATCATGAAGCTCTGTCTCAAAAAATATGAAAGATATTACTGTGTGCTTATAGAATTATTTTATTAAAATTAGTTCCTATTTTGCTTTTATTTGAACTTTCAAACCATGAAGGGATAAACATTGCACAATACAATAATAAATGAATTTGACCAGGACAGGTTTCAACATTCTTACGTTGGGGCTGAACTCACATCTAATACATTGCTTTGTTTATTTCACTTCCTGATCTACTTTACATCCAGGTTTGGTTTCACCATATAATATGTGTTGAGCCTTTTGTAGAATTCCTAGCATCTAATGGAGCAGTTCAATGAGATTCTACTCCATAGGCTCCAATAAGTAAACACTTGGCCCATGGCTGTCATTGCTGTTTATGAAGGTCAGATGGTGTAGTCTTGCTGAAGGACATCCATCTTCTTGGGGAAAGTTTAAAGCCTTGTCTTGCATTCAGTTTATTCTCTTCAGGATGTGATCTCTAAGCTTCCTCTTCCCAGTGCTATATCTGCCACCTGTGGCTATGCTGCCATGATGGACTCTTGGCCCTTTGGAACCACAAGACAAAATCAAATCCTTCTTTTTGTAGTTTATGGTCTTGATGGTTTATCGCAGCATCAGAAAGAAACTAACATCCATATGCATTCCTGACAAATCCATCTTGATACCTCCCCAGGTTCAGGTTCTCTATATCTGTTTTGTCTTCCACATATGCTATAAATGGGGTAAGTTTTCTACTAAAAATATAAGGTGTTTTTTTAAACTCTTGGGTATCTTTATAGCGATGGTTTTTTTTTTATATATCCCCTTTCCTTAATATACTCATCTTCTGTTCTCACTATATGTTTCTTTAATTTGAAGCACTGTTTATATATTGTGCCGATAATTTATTTTTGTATCACTTTCTCTGTAATAGCTTATAAGTTCATTGAAAGAAGCTACTATTATGTATTCATCTCTAAATAGTGAGAAGACAGAGTGCTTTGTGGTATTGTATGAGAATTCAGTTCATTTCTTGAATAGTGCATAAATGAAAGGATGAGGAAATTGTGTGGGTGCAGAGAGAGGAAACAATGCAAAACCATGCTTCTCACAGAGTATTTATTAAAGACAATTTTCAAGCAGTGCTTGGGTCTATAACTTTTACAAGGCAAATGGATGGATTTACAGCTCATGTTAAGTTCTTAAGGCTGTTTAGATCATAACATTTAAAAACTATGACTAAAATAATTGTTCATCAGTAAGTGACAAATAGCAATATTTGAAAATGAGATTATTATAATATTTTCTTTAAAAATTTGAGACTATGCACTAGACATTTCTCAAAGAAAACAATTTTATATCACCCATAAATAAAATTTTTGGTACTATTTTGATAAAAATACAGAAATGCTCTTTTTCAAT
Organism: Rhynchomys soricoides; assembly: GCA_019843965.1. NCBI lineage: Eukaryota > Metazoa > Chordata > Mammalia > Rodentia > Muridae > Rhynchomys > Rhynchomys soricoides. The sequence continues at coordinate 9,146,871 of JADRCH010000031.1, forward strand.
CTTAAATCTGCCTTACACAGATTAATTTGATATGATCATCCCTGCCCTGAAAATATGAAGCTCAAACTTCAGAAATAAATAATCATGAGTTTGAGTTGTATATCATTCAGATAAGTATGACAAAATCTTACATTTATCTCACTCTGTCTTGGCGAGGATTAAGGTATATCCTTGCTCACTATATCCATTCTAGTATGGTCTCCACCTATTGGTCATACAGTAGTGTTTCTCTTCTATCAGATCAACTAAGGCTGTCTTAGTACCTGTCTGTCCCCAGTTGCAACCTGATGGTACACCATAGTGTCTATCTTATTGAGTTGATTCATCCCATTTTTAAGGATTTGTGCTACTTCACATCACGACAAGAAGGATGAGCACAGTATAATATATTTTGAACAATCCATATCCACATAATTTGTGGAACAACATATTTTTATGATTGTATTCATTTATTGTTACTTTTCATTCATAACTGTGACAAATTTATAAATTAAAGTTTAACCTCATCATATTATATATAGAAAAGACATATACAGTATCTGACATCCATTTATCAATATAACGCCATGAATGACTTGTGAGTTGCTATAATAAAATGAGCAAAATATTATGTTTGTTGCCAAGTCATATCTTTATTTTACTTTATAAAAGCCTGTTTATAATAGCTGTATCATTAAACCAAAAGCAAAAAGAAAAGCAAGAGTGGTGTTTTATAAATTATGATATATGTCCTAGGACTATTCAGAACTAAAATTGTATTTATAAATAATTGATACAATGGTTAACACCTAGCATTTGTTGAGTTATGTATCATTTATAGGACATAATCGATAAAAAGTATAGTCAGAATATTGGTTCTAAACAGATAGAAAAAGAGAAACAGAGTGTACAATCCACTCTTTTGATGCCAAAGTTCTCAAGATTTAAAAATAGAAGCAGTTTCAAATAAAATATATAACATGGAGCAAATCAAATTCTGCACTGAGGAGAGTTAAAACTAAATAAAAGTTATTGTAGCTGATCCATATTAATATGTTGTTAAGAAGAACACCCAGAATACACATACTTAAATTTTCATGTTAAAAAACATGTCTGGCAAATATAAACAACAAAAAACTGCATAATTTAAATTCTGGTGATAGGTAAAGGTCTGTGAGAACACTGCCATTAAAGATGATCACCAAGAAAAATTTGTCTTTAATTGTAAATTTTGCAAGATTATAAAAATGTGAGAATTAATGACTTATTAGTATTCTATCAAATTATATAATATGGAAGTTAAAAATGACAGAATTGCAGTAAGAAATATCTATACTCTAGCACAATGAGATACTAAAGTACTCTGTTGATATGTGGCAAATATTGGTAAGAATTAAAGTGAATTTAAAGAAATTACCCAACTCTAAAGAAACCAAAACTCAAAAACTGAGAAAATTCTCTTCAGTAAGTCAATGGCACAAAACGTTTTCAACAATACACAGAACCTTAAAAAAACAGGTTTGGGCCAGCAGGTTGGATAGTTTACCACTCAAGCCTGAACTCCGGAATTTGATCTCCAGACTCCACATAAATGAGAGAACCTATCCCAAAAAATTTAAGCCACCTTGTGGTTGCTGCAAACCAAACCCATAGTCTCTTCAAGAACAAGTACTGAGCCATTTTCCCAGCTTCAAAACTGGTAATTTAAAAAAAAAACTACCTGTAACAATTAAAATAAATATTTCTAAATTTCTCAATATTTTATTTCTCAGTAAAGTCAGTCATCATCATATAACTAAAATAATTAATACCACTATAATTTTGGGTTTTATGGCATTAAAATTGCTACTTCTCCCTGATTGTCTCGATATCATAAATCTGAAGTAAATATATTCTTAGGATGAAAAGCTTTACTAAGACAGCACCTGACTAATAAAGATGCAGATACTCACAGTCAACCATCAGACTGCACCCGGGTACACACAATGGAAGAGATAGGGGAAGGACTACAGGAACTGAAGGGGATTGCAACCCCATAAGAATAACTAACTGGGCTCCCCAAAGCTCCCAGGGACTAAACCACCAACCAAAGAGTACACATGGAGGGATCCATGGATCCAGCTACATATGTAGCAGAGGATGACCTTATCTGACATCAGTGGGAGGGGAGGACCTTTGACATGTGGAGGCATGATGCCCCAGTGTAGGGGGATGCCAGAGGAGTGAGGTGGGAGAGGGTGGGGGCTGGAGGAGCATCCTCATAGAGACAAAGGAAGGGATAGGAGGTGGTGTGCAGAGAGGAGACTGAAAAGGAGACAACATTTGAAAGGTAAATAAATAAATAACCAATAAAAATGTGAATTGTCCTGAATTTTTAAGACCCTGGATAAACTAATGTCACAGAGTACATCAGAGTCAGAGATAAAGTTCAATGGCTCAGGGCAGCAGCTACATTACCAAGAGGATTAGAGTTTGGGTCCCAGCACCCACAAAGCAAGGCACATTTCCTCCATAAATTTGTAACTCCAGATTGGAGGACTCTCCTCTCTGCATATGCAAGCATGCACACATGAGAAAAAGTATTCACACTCTCACAAACATAAGTAAAAATGATGTATCTTTTAAAATGAATGTTTCTTTGGTTTGTTTTTTGAAAGAGGGTTTTTCTGTGTTGCCCTAGTTGTCCTGGAACTTACTCTGTAGAACATGTTGGCTTTGGACTTACAGAGATCTGCCTGCCTCTGCTTCCCAAGTACTGGGATTAAAGGATATATATATATATATAAATTATGAAAGAATTATACATAAAAAATTGGTTAGGGACAAATGTTTTCAAGAGAAAATTTTATAAATAAGAACTTTGCCCCTTTGAAACTTGTGAAATATTTAAAAGGAAAAAATGGTAAGCCAGTGGAGACATTAGGTCTAGGGAATTAACAGCATTTCAAGTCTCGATTGCTCTATGAAAAGCTTTCCACACTGAGTTGTTGGCCTCATTTTGCTTTCACCAAACATCTGCCTTGAGCACACATGCAGATGTTTTCAAATCCAACTCAGGCTACAAAGATGCAGTTTTCCATAAGATAGCTATGAGATGCATATACTTCCTTACAATGACATCAAGTCAGTTTCTAAACTACAGTAGATAAAACATCTTTTATTGTAAGGAACATGTGTTGACTCCAGGCATCAGACAATGACATTGTATTAGAAAATCTACTAATAAGATTTGTTCAGACAATCTACTAATATGATTTATCACACCAAGAGATCTAAAAGTAAAAAAAAATATAAGTCTCCCAAATGGTGACATAAAATTTGTATCTACTTATGATAAATGGTTTCTGGTCTTTCCTTAACATTATATTTTACGGTAAGACTCTGCTACTATTTTCAACATATTATATTTGTACAAACTTTGGGGGAGTATTTTGTCTTATATCTTTTTTTTTGTAAAATGACAAAAAGTCTAATTAATTGGATTAACTTGGGTAATGAAATGAGCACCTTCTTTATTGAAGGTTATAACGCTATAAGATTTTATGACAGAAAGTAAAATTGTTTACATTGGTGACGACTACAACTCTGTAGGCTTCTTCTGGTTAGGCTGTAGGTTGTACTCCAATATGAAAGATTCTCCCCATAATAATGGAAATATTTTAAAATAACAAAAAACTCAAGAAAATTCTGAAAAAAAATTATTTCAGAGTAAACCATGTCTTATGTAATAGAAGTGACAACTTATAATTGAGGTGAGTCATGAGTTGAGATGGCTAAATTGAAGAGATAACAAATAGGCAGCTTTCAGGTGACAAACTTCATAAGGAGCTGAACCATAGACATAATAAGCAGCTGTTATGGAATAAAATTAGGGAAAAATCTAATGTGTACCTTGGCAACTCTGTCCTACCTATGAATCATTCAGATATCACCCATGACCTTGGAACAGGGATTGGAAAGTACCAAGAAGTTGCAGGATCCTTTCCATTCTTAAGACTTGGAATCTTGGACTTCTACAGGTGATATATAAGCTGAATGTCAGTGTCTCCATTGACTCTCCATTGTGCACATGGGTTAACACCAGTGCCACACTAGGGCATAGTGGTGGACCTATGGACCTGAACACAGTTGACTCACTACAAGAAGCTCAATTTAAATTGAGAGAAATAACTAGAATCGATAGCATCATATCTGTTACATCAAGGAAGACTTGTAGTGTTTTTAGCATACACAACAGACCAGACAACTATTCCAAACTAATGTTGTTTTGCAATCTATATCTAAGATACATGGATTAAAACAACAACTATTTCATTCTTTTTCACATTATGTTGTATTTATATTCATTTTAAATGAAAGAGGCTCTTTAAAATGTCTTGTGAACAGGTTGAATATAAAAAAAACCATGAACTTAAAAAGAAATTCTAGGTTCATAAACAATATATAGTGACAATTTTTGGTCTTGTTTAAAATAAAATCCCTTAAAACCTTTTATTATTAACATTTTAACTTAATAATTTCAGATAAATATAAATATAAAATATAAAATATATTTTATTTACCTAATCAGTATTACCAAAGAACATTCTGTAACTGCTTTTGGAATTAGCATATAGCAGAATAATATCTTGAAATAAATTCATAAAATTTTATTAGTTTTAATTATTAAGAGTCTAGGTGTAATGATTAAAAGTTAATCTTATTCATTTAAATTCTTCAGTTTCACAATTTACACAAAATATTGTTTGCCTATGTTCCTGGATGTATTAGGCTGGAATCTCCAGCTCATAAAAGATACTCCTCTGCTTATCTACATAATGATCATCCTGGGAATCTTACTCTCACTCTGATGTACTATTATGTTTTTGTCTAATATGATCCAGTTGTGTTTCTATGCTTTCTTGTACTTAGTAACTTGGTTGCTAGCTCTACAGGCCCTGTTCCTCATGAAACACAATCTTTATATGTATAAACTACTTTGAAGTACACCTTCTTCTCCGTTATATACAAATTTTGAATCATAACAACATGTAAAGTAAATGACATTGAGTACAAAATATTTACAATTGTGTGTGTCTGTGTGCGTATGCAGGTGGGCACATGCACACAATCTCACACACACACATACATAAAGACATACACACACAAGAGTGCAGCCATGTAGAAGTCAGATAACAGCTTTGTTTCGTCCATTATTTCCTTCCATTGTACATTCCAGGAATCAAATACAAGAGGTTTATTGCCCTTCTCATGCAGCAAATGCCTTTACCTACTGAGCTATCTTTCCATCCTGCATACACTTTTATAAGAGAAATTTTCTTTCTGAGCTATATAAGGGAACAGATTCCTGTGGGGATTTTGTTTTTGCAATCATCTACAAACCCAAAATATGTGCACACCTTTCTGATTGCACCCTTAATATAGTCATGTATTATACTGAGAATATAACCAAAGGTATGAGTGGCTAATAACCCTTTGGGGCATTTTCAGTTGCATAATTGACATTTAAGCATACATAAAATATTCAAACTATCATGAAATGTGTGAATTAAGATTGGTAGCAGCCCTGGCATTAGGTATATTAATATCATTTTTCTGAAGTTATTATCCCATATAAAAATCTCCTGAGAAAGACAAGGAATGAGCTGTATAATGCAAAAAATATAGACATTGTACAATTGCTTCCCATGAAGGCTTTTAAATGATTGCTCTCTATGTGAATATTTAAGTGGTTGTAGCTATTTCATTAAAAATACTTAAATGTAGTAAATTTAAAAGTTTATTTTATCCAAGGCGAGTCTGTAAAAAGAACCATGCAATGAGTTGAGCAAGGAAAAAGTTTTAAAGGTTTGAATTAAAGTAAGGAAGCAGGTATCACTTTTTAGCTTTTCAATATTTTTTAACTTTTAGATTGACACCTTGTTGTTGCTGCACCAAAGTCTTTGAGGAGTATGGGTGGCTTTCTCATTTACAAATGGCAACATAAATTAATTTTCTTATGGCAACCTTAACAACTCTGCCACCACTTGAAACAAATGGTACATAACATCTTATAATTTTCTATGAAATGGCAACAAAGAGGTGACACCATATTAAATTACTGCCAGCAACACTCCCTGATCTAATAGTCTAGAGAAAAGTGAGGCAGAATTGGATCATTGTATCCTGATGAAGGAATGCTCCTGTATCAACAGTGGGCATTTGGGCTGTTCATACAGTAATTGTCAGCATATATAAAAGAAAACAATAAGGTAGATGTATCTCTGAGTTCCAAGGATATTTTATAGTTTTTTGAAAACTATAAAAATACATAATCATACATGGTATCAGTCAAATTCTTGTGGATGTAACTAAAACTCCTTTATAATGAGATAATTTGTAAGTAAAATCCCATTTTAATACACCTCATATATAAGTAATATATAATTAATTTCAAACTACATTTTTCTTCAATATTTTGTCTTCCAAATAGCCTTGTGAGGTAGGTTCCATTTTGCATTTGGCAATGAAGGAATTGAGGTTCAATCATGTTGATCACCTTATTTTATCCAACACTGACAAAAAGCAATTTAGGAAAAGAAACTGATTATCTTACACTTCCATGTCACAGTCCACCTCAAGGGAAGGCAAGACAAAAATTCAAGGTAGGAAGCTGGAGGCAGAAACTGAAGCAGAGGCCGTGGAGTGCTGCTTACTGGTTTGCTCTCCAGGGTTGCTTGATCAGCTATCTTGCATATATATTACTGGCCTACCTATAGAGTGATGGTACTATCCACACTGGTCTGGATTTCCCACAAAAACAATTAATCAAGATAATTCCCTCACAGACATGATTACATGCCAAAGATATACAGATGGAAATGACTCCTTGTTTAATGTTCCCTCTTACCACAAGAGTCGAGTTTGTACCAAGTTGACAAAACTGAAAAGCATAGCACCTTTTCAAACATTCCAGTCATTGCCATAGCATGAAAGGGAAGAGTTTTGATGGGATGCAAGGACACACTAATGTTCTAATCACACTCAGATGAAGTCCTTAAACTCTGAAAAAGATGCAATGTACTGGTTTTGAACCAGTACAAACGAATATTTTTGAGAGCATGTGCTGGTATCATTAAGGAAGCACACATATGAACTCCTCCTCAAAAACAAAGAAAGATCAAAAATATGCTTCAGTGGGTAACATACTTGCCACTTGCATTAACAATCACTAGCAGAACAGTATATATATGGTTGTAAAAATCCAAAATAACTGTCTTATCAGAAGTCAAGAGTTGATAGAGGGGCCATGAAGTACTGCCTTCTGGCTTGTTCTACACAGCTTGCTCACCCTGCTTTCTCATAGACCAAATGACTACCACCTGTGGGATGGCACTGCTCATAATGGGCTGATCCTTCTGCTATTGATTACTAATAAGGAAAATGGCATAGAGCCAAATTTTCTCAACTGGGGTTTTCAGAAGACTGTAGCTTGTGTCAAGCTGACATACAACTAACCAGCACAATCAATCCCTTATCAGCTTGACACACAAACACATCACTATTGAACTACAAGCTTCCCTTTTTTGTTCATTCCCAAGATTATACATTAATAGATTCATCACAACATAAAAAATTTTACCAAAGTCCCAACCTTACAAATTAAAATACTGTAAAAGTTTTTTATAAACAAAATAAATAAATAAATAAATCCTGCAGGAGGACCAGCAGTCTCAATTAAACTGGACCTCTGAGATATCTCAGACACTGGATCACCAACCAGGCTGCATACACCAGCTGATATGGGACCTGTAGTGTCTGTTTCTGGTTGTCAACTTGACTGTATCTGGAGTGAATTACAATCCAGAATTGGAGGGCTCACCTGTGATCTAGATCTTGAGTCTGGAAGACAAAAGTTTCAGGTGTGGTGGTATGCACACCTCTGATCTGGTTCACACTTGCTGCTGGAGATCTACATAAGGACATTGGAAGGAGGAAGTTTCAATCTTCTTCACCTGCGAGCTTTGTGGGACTGAGCGACTGCTAGATCCTCGGATTTTCATTCACAGCTACTGCTGACCATTGTTGGGGAATTTGAATACAGACTGTAAGTCATTAACAAATTCCCTTACCATATAGAGACTACCTATATGTTCTGTGACTCTAGAGAACCCTGACTAATACAGGATCCCCAACACATATACAGCAGAAGACTTCCAGGTCTGGGTTCAGTCAGAGAAGATGCCCCTAACTCTCAAGAGACTGGAGGCCCCAGGGAATTTAGAGATCTGGTGGGTTGAGGTGGGGTGGGGTGGGGTGTGGACATCCTTGTGGAGACAGGGGTCTGGGAGGAGTTATGGGATGAAGGAACAGTTGGAGTGTAGACCAGGTGGGGAATAAAATCTGGAGTGAAAAAAGAAAGAAAGAAAGAAAGAAAGAAAGAAAGAAAGAAAGAAAGAAAGAGAGAAAAAGAAAATAAATAACAAAAAAAAATATATGTAATCCAATTTACTAAAAAAAAATCTTTAAAAGGGAAAAATGGTCTGTTTTAAAATCCAAATTCTCTTTAAAACTCCTAAATATCTCGCTTTCTATCTCTCTCTCCCTCTCTCCCCTCTTTCTTTCTCTTTTCCTCTCTCTCTCTTTCTCCCTCTCTCTGCCTGTCAAAAGTGGACACTGAAAGTAATAATAATTAATAATAATAATAATAATAAAGTATTTTTTACTATAAGAAGGAAGAAGCAAGTCACAGTCACATTCTGAACCAAACAAAATCAAACTCCAAAAGTGTAAATAACTTAATGTCCAATATCTGGGATCCACTCACAATCTTCTGGATTCATACAAAGAGTTTGAGCCACTTTTCCATCTCCTCCCTCTATAATACACACAGTTTGTCTTCTAGGCTCCTGCTGGCTCTATTTTATAGCTGATGATGTTCATGGTGGTCATCCCATGGTTCTGACATCAACAAAATGCTGGTGTCTTCTGCTCCAATTGGGCTTCAACTTCACCAATACCCTCTCATAGGCTCTCTTCATCGTGCCCATCCTCAGCTGTTCTCCATGACACCTTAATGTCTTCAAAACTAGTACCACCTAGACAGCTCTTACACCACCAAATCTGGCAGCCAGCATAAGGTTTAATGTAAGTCACCTCTGTGTAACATAAGGAACACAGCTTCTTTGTGTTCTTTGGAATCACTTCCCAGGAGATTTTGAGTCAGTGATGATGGTCTCTTCTTAATGTCCTCTAATGTCTCAGCTTCTGAAAACTGACATTGTCTATCTCAGCAAATCAAAGGTTTAGCTTCAGTAGTTCAGATAGTAGCTGACTCTTTAGTCCTAGCTAACAAGAACCATATAATTTTAATTCTACATTAACAAAAGGTCCCGATAGTCTTTAAACTTCCTTCTAACATTTAAAAAGTCAGATCTCCATCTTTTGCACTACTTTCAATATTCTTGTCTTCCAAGTTCCTAAAGAACTGCTCCCCAAACATTGAACAATCAGTTGCTTTTTTGCCCAAGGTTCCAAAGTCCTTCCACAATCCTACCCCAAAACATGGTGTTCAAGTCTGTCACAGCAATTTCCTACCAGTCAATATTAACTTTTCTTTATTAGGGTTTCTGTTGCTACTAAGAAATAGCATAACCCAAAAAATAAGTTTGGAAGAAAGTGTTTATTTGGCCTTTATCATTGAATGAAGTCAGGGCAAAAATTCAAACAGGGCATGAACCTGGCTGAAGGAGCTAATGCATGAGGACTGTTGATCACTGGCATACTCTTCATGGCTTGCTCAGCGACTTTCCTTGTAGAACCTCAAAATACCAGCACAGGGATGAATGGGCTAGAACCTCCACTATCACTAAATAATAAAATGCCTTACAGCTAAATCTTATGTAGATATTTTCTTGGTTGAGGTTCCCTTTCTTCAGATGACTCTACCTTGTGTCAAGTTGAAATAAAATTGTCTAGCACTCCTTCATTGACTAGTTCTGGGTTCAAATGAGAGACTTAACTCAGGATATGATATGGAGAGCAATCAAAGAAGAAACAAGATTTCAATTGCTTCTCTCCACTCTACCCACTAACATACAATTTCACATACATGTACACACACACACACACACACACACAAGGAAAAAATGCAAAATCTAAGAGTTATTCACACGCCTTCTATCCCAGCAATGAGACTGGATAATCATGAATTTATAGACAGCCTTGACTGAAAAACAAAGAAAAAAAAAAAACAGAAAGACAAATGTGCAGGTACAAGAGCATTCACAGGCTAGACCAAGGCCCCCAGCACTTATGTAGCAGATGTGCATCTTAGTCTCCATGTGGGTTCCTCAACAACTGGAGTGGGTGCTGTTATCTATCTGTGGAATAGGTTCCCCAACAGGGCTGCTTTCTATGGCTGTAGTGGGAGAGGATGTGCCTAGCCTTGCAGAGACTTGATGCACCAGGATGGGGGTATACCCAGGAGAACCCCACCCTCTTAGAGAAGAAGGGAAGAGGGCTTGGGGTAGGAACACTATGAGGGGGTCAGGAGAGGGGACAGCAATTGTAATTTAAAAAATAAATTATTTTTTAAGAGAAACACTTAAGGTTTATTCATGATTTCTTAAAATTTTCATGCATGTGTTCAATTTAAGGTGATAATATTTGTCCCCTAATTCCCTCTCCAACTTCTGGTTTAATGGGGTAATAACTGACATAGAAACCTGATCAAGTCCGACTATCAAATGTGCAGTTATTTCTGGAAGACCACTCATTGATTCTGTTCTGTTGTTACTACATTTGGTCAAGGGAGAATTTGATTATGTCTCAGAGGGGGGAAAAAGCAAAATCAAAAGGAGAAGGCATGCATGCTACTTGCAAAGTCTTTAATTTTTCTTTGATTTAATAAGTAACTCAAGTTATTTAGAGAACATCAAAAACATTGCTTTTAGAAGTTAGCAGTCTAAGCAGACAAATCAGGAAAATTATAATTTAATTTACATTATAATTTGATTTACTGTCTTTGTGGTACCCTCAGCTCTTTGCTGATAGGAAGGAGGTAGAAATGGAGACAACAAAGGAAACTGAATGTGATTTCGACACAGGCTTATGCCTTTAAATGAACATTGACCATTTACTATCAGACCAACCATTGTGGCCACATGAATCACATCCATTCTTTAATTTTCTCTTTGGTTTTGTGTGAATAAAAGAACATTGATAAGAAACAGTGCAGAGCTATGCACCGTGTTTCAAATATCATGGATGCTGGATTCATTGTTCACACAATTTGAAATAAATAGGATGGATATCAAGGTACTCATAAAGAATATATAGAACATCTAAGGGCAGAAAGGTAGCAGCAAATGAGAGAAGAGTACAAGAAAGAGATGTTTTGCAATGTTTGGGGAAGCATGTTAACAGAGACGATATATGCCAATTGCAGTTTTATCAGTGACACAGACTGGAACAAAAGAACAAGGGGTATTGTAAGGTTAAGGCATATGGCTCAAATAGAAACAAACAAAAACGTGGACCAGAGGGAAGAGATGCAGAGACACAGAGAGAAAAAGAGATAGAGAAGAAAAGAGCTGTTGAGTTGTCTTTCATATGTTTAAATAAAATTTCTAAGTTGGGAGAGAGATGAAAAGAAATATTTTAATATTTGAATGATAAAAGCAAAAATTCATATATAAACAATGAAACATATCAGACTCCTGACTAATATTACATAATCTGAAACTAAAGAGAACACACACACTACCATATGTGTTCATGAGGTTATGCCTGAACACACACACATACATACACATGCACACACACACATACATGCACATGTGCCCATGCACACACACATACACCCATATACATGTGCACCCACATACCATCAACAACACATACCACACATACATCCTAATGCTCATGTACACTTCCCCTCATACTCAAGATATTCAGTGAGATATTTGAATGGTTAAAAGACAAAGGTAAAAATCCAACTCTTAAAATCACCTAGTAGGTGTACTGGCTAGTTTTATGTGTCAACTTGACACAAGCTGAAGTTATCACACAGAAAGAATCTTCAGCTGAGAAAATGCCTCCATGTGATCCAGCAGCAAGTCGTTTTCTCAGTTAGTGATCAAGGGGGGAGGGCCCCTGGTGGGTGGTACCATCTGTGGACTGGTAATTTGGGTTCTATAAGAAAGCAGGCTGAGCAAGCTAGGAGAAGAAGCAAGCCAGTAAGGAACATCCCTCCATGGCCTCTGCATCAGCTCCTGATCCCTGGCCTGCTTAAGTTCCAGTCCTGACTTCCTCTGGTAATGAACAGCAATGTGGACATGTAAGCTGAATAAAACCTTTCCTCCCCAACTTGCTTCTTGGTCATGATGTTTGTGCAGGAACAGAAACCCTGACTAAGACAGTAGGAAACAAAAGATGAGTCATAAAATACTGTAAACAAATAAACAAAAATCAGAGACACAACAGCTTTCTGTGACAAAATATACAAGGTGGAAGAAACTAGAACAATAACTTGCAGAGAGGAAAATTAATTTCCACCAAGAAGTATCCAACCAGAGAGAATTCCTTTCAAAAATTGTCTTTTCAATAAATTACAAACGGAGATAATTCATTATCAGCACATTTGAATTAAGATCCATTCAAGCGTACATCTATGGAGATGATCTGGGGTGAACATATATGACCTCTAAAATGCAATTGGATTATAAAAGCTAATATTTAAAGTAGAGAATGTTTGAAAGGGTATTCAGAAGTGTAAGTGCCAAGTATTCAAGTGGAAAAAGGAATAAGAATAAATTAAATCATGATGAGGTAACGCCACATACTCAATTAAAAGGAAAAATAGAAAAGCCAACAGTGTAAAGGGCTGGCAAAGAGGCAATGCAAAACTCATATACATCTGATGGGGACATTTTATACTTGTAGAAGAAGAGCAGAAAGGTTCTAAAAGCCCACAGCAGTGATGAGTGCCACGAAACAGCAGTTCTCAGACCTAGCAAAGCAGTTGGACATATAGACTCAGAGTAGACAAGAAAGTATGCACAAGATCTGTACATTTGCAAGACTATGGTCAAGCCAGAACAAAACACTGTCTTGGACACAAAGCCCTTTACTAGTTGGGGAAGTATTGGCAACTGATAGCGTCTAAGAAAGGGAAATTTGGTTTTCTTTTAGGGTATGATCTCTGGAAAGTCAACCATGTCCCAGTGGAATGCTATGTATCCAACAGAATATCTCCAGCACACACTATATTCAATGTGACTTTTTAATAGATAATATTTCAAGGGTTGGTAAGGAAAGGCAGTTCTGGGAGGGGTTGAGGGAGGCAGGTGAATATCTTTAAAATGCATTGCATGAAATTATCAAATAATTAGTTAAGGTGAGGGAATAAACAAAACAACACATATGCAAATACACATAAGAGTTTTTAAATTAGTTTTAAATTTAAAATCAGATACTTTTCTTGTTATTTTGTTTTAGGCTACAAGGATGAAATATATGTGTGAATATTACTACCACTTTTACTTATAAAATTTACATCTAATGATCAAATTTTTATATTAGAATGAAATTATTAAACAAGCTTTTATTCATTATGTTTATTTTGCTTCTTAAAAAGAACTTTAAGATGACTCAGAAAGAAAGCAACAGAATGTACATGCATGTATATGAAAATGAAGAAATAATCTAACAGATAAAGAAATGGCATAATTGATGATTGTCCAGTGCTAGAGGCAGAAGACATGATTGGGAGGAACAAATAGTAATTTTATGGAATGAAAGAAATAAGTTATATCTTCATTCTTATATTATATGGTAAATAATTTGTGAGAATTTACCTGAATGCACTCTTGATGTACATTGCATAGTACGTGTACTATGTTTCACATTGATATGTGAAATGATGCCAGTTTGGGAAGATTCTGACTTAACGGATAATGTTAACTTGATGAGGGTCTTTTAGAACCTGAGAATCTTAAGGAATTTAGGCAGAGTACTTTCCACATAAGATCCATTTCACAGATGGATAAAATTCCTGAATTCTTTAAAAGTTATCCCCTCCCCACCATGGAAACACTGCATTTGAAACAGAAGTAATTAATCAAGAGTTTCCAATATACAGGAAAGCAATCAAGCAACACACTGAAGATGTCAGAGTGCAGGAATAAAGGTTTTCATAATTTTACAAGAACTTCAGATATTTAGCTCAGATAATATATTGTTTTAAATTTTTATTAATTGCTTTCACTTAAGAAATTTATTTTTGCTTTTTTATTTATTTACATTTCAAATATTATCTGCCTTCCCGGTTTCCCCTCCACAACCCCCCATCCCATCCCCCTTCCTCTTGCCTCTATGAGGGTGCCCCCCACCTACCCAACCACTCCCACCTCTCTGCCCTAGCATCCACCTATGCTGGGTGGGGCATCAAGCTTCTACAGGCTCAAGGGCTTCCCCTTTCACTGATGCAAGATAAAGCAATCCCCTGTTCATATTCAGCTAGAGCCATGGGTCCCTTCATGTGTGTACTTTTTGGTTGGTGATTTAGTCACTGGGAGCTTGGGGGGGGGAGTCCAGTTAGTTGATATTGTTGTTCTTCCTGTGGTATTGCAATCCCATTCATCTTCTTCCGTCCTTCCCCAACTCTTCCATTTGGGGGCCTCTTGCTCAGTCCGATGGTTGGCTGCGAGCATCCACATCAGAATTGATCAGGCTCTAGAACAGCCTCTCAGGAAACAGCTATAACAGGCTCCTGTCAGCAAGCACTTCTTGGCATCAGCAATAGTGTCTGGGTCTTGTGTCTACAGATGGGATGGATCCTTAGTTGGGCCAGTCTCTGAATGACCTTTCCTTCAGCCTCTGCTCCAATCTTTGTCCCTGCATTTCCTTTATACAGGAACCATTCTCAGTTAAAATTTTTGAAATGGATGGGCTGGGTGGTGGTATCATCAATCCCAACACTTGGGAGCCCAGCCTGGCCTACATTGCTGGTTCCAGGAGAGACAAAGCTACATAGAGAAACCCTATCTTGAAAAGACACACATACACACACACGCACACACACACACACACACACACACACACACACACACACACACCACACACACACAAATCAAGTCATTCAGACCAAGCACTGCCATATTTAATATTTGATGAATTGTTTGTGTATGTTTACTTTGAGACAGCTCTTCTTAAAACTCCTATGCAGCCCAGGATTACCTTAATTTCCTTCAAATTTCTGACTTTTCCAATTCTACTTTCCAAGTGCTGGGTTTAGATGTGTGTGACCACACCCCCTAATTGCCTTTATGTGCAAACTTTAGGCTCATGGTCTGATTATGAACTCCAGAGTCAGGTAGTTTAGTTTTCTCCTTGATCTATCTATACTCCCAGTGTCACTGGGAGAGATTACAGAATATCTGTATCACTTAGGTTTCCTGTCTTTAGGTTGTGGGTATGACATCATCTACTTCATAAAGATACAGAGAATTTACCACATTAACACATATCATCGTCTTAAACCTGCTCTTAGCATTGATAACCATTATTACTAACAACATCATTATCACTGGACTCCTTCACGTCTATGAATACAATACTCTCACAAGACAAACCAAACTTACCAAATCAGTAGTCTGTTAAAGGGAATAGTATGGTTATGATTGTTATGGCAAAGAATTACTAGAAATTAATTTGTTTTAAATTTTGAAATGTAATAATAAATTTGCATTGATTTTATTTTATTGTGGACAGCTAATATGCCCTCTATTTTAAACTTGGCATTATGTATTTAATTTCAGGAAAATATCACTTTTTTATATTTAGAAAGGGTATACTGTGGAAGCTGTGTGTGTGTGTGTGTGTGTGTGTGTGTGTGTGTGTGTGTGTCTGTGAGATCATCATACATGGATGCATGTCAGAGGCCCAGTCAACCTTGCTTGTTGTCCTTGCAAACCATCTTGACTTTGGTTGAGGTAGATCTTCACACTGCCTTGAAACTTGATGATTAAATTAGGCTGGCTAGCCAATGAGCCCCCAGGGATGTGAGAGTATTTGCCTTCCTACCCCTGGGTTAATAAGCATACATTAACACACCTACCGTTTCTACATTAATTCTTGGGACTAAACTCATGTCTTTATTCTTGCATGGCAGTCACATTACAAATTCAGCTTTTATCACTGCCTGGAAGTTTTGTTGTTTTAACTTCAAGGTTAGAACCACTCTGTTTAAGTGGAATCTATTTGACATTTATTGTCTTATGGGCAAATAAATGAATAAAACAATTTCCACCATCTTAATACAGAAGGTTGGAAACAAACTATTATTCATGTTTAACAGGAAGTTAATTGAAATAACAGGCTGGTTTCATTAAGTACCTTTTGTACATATTTAAATCCTTTGAAAGTATTGAACTTGGCTGTGATATAAAGAGATTGCTTCTGTTAGAGACATGAATAAAGATACATTTATTTGTGTTTAGAGGAGGGCCTTGTATCAATAGTAATCTCACTGAATTCAAATCACAACTCTGGTAGAAAATGATTGTTGCATCCTTTTGCATAAGACATTGAGGAGGCATTTTCTTGTGTCTTTCCTTAGTTTGTTGCTCTCACCAGGCAAATGTGTAAATTCAATACATTTCCAAAAAGGATTTGAAAATATTTAGCTATAAGTGTCTCTTTATGATAATAAAAAAAAAAGTTTCATTTTTTTCTTCTTTTTCTAGTGATCTGAGTGGATGATTTTCTATTTTTCAGGTTGGTAATTTATGATCAGAGTTCATGGAAGACATGTTTCCGAGAAATCATGTATCAAGGTAGGACCGTAAACCATTTATTCATATACTAACTTGCAGGACTCACATGAAGTAACCCTTCACACTGAAGATTCATCTGGCATTGCTATACACATGGAAACAAAGATTCTTCCTGGAGAGTGAGATCCTACCCATATTGATTTGAAACCATCACTACCATAGTAGCATATAAACACTCACTCGTCTGTAAAATAATTACACTTTGATAAAATCTTTTGTAAAAGCTGGAAGGCATTGAGGTGGTTGTATCTTTGATTCATATGTATAGTGCAAAGGATAAAAGTAAGTGACTAATGCATAAAACAGAAAAATTATTCTACATAGCAAAATTAGAAACATTTTCATCATTTTGATAGTTGTCCATTGATCAGAAAAACAAACTTTAGTTTATTGTAGTGTTCAATAAGCAAACAGATATTAAGAATAAGTGGAAATGCTTCTACAAAGATAAAAATGGGGACCATTGAAGCACAGGAAAATTTGTTATTTGAAAGTGGAAAGCAAATATACTTATATGTAAGATAAATGTAAAACTATGAAGACTAATCATTGTACACTAACAGAGAAAGACAAGAAAACTAGGCTAACTTTACAAAAATGTGTGATTGGTTGTCATGTCAACTAGACTGCATTTAGAATTACCTACCTGATTAAAGAGGAACAGCTCTGGGAGTGTTTGCTTTAGCCTCTTAAGAAAGGATTAACTGAGGAGGCAGTATCTGAAGGTGAGAATCCTGGACAAATGAGAGAGGGAAGAAAAGAAAGAGAGCTGAAGGGCACATTCACTTTCTCTTTGTACTTCCTAGCTGACACAAAGTAAAGAGTTCTTTCTAGCAATGATCTTCCAAGTGTACTAAGCCAAGAAACCAAACTGAACCCTCTGTGACCCAAAAAGAAAAAATCCTATTCCTCTAAGCTTTTTTTTTTTTTTTCTATTAGGTATTTTGTCACAGCAATGAGAAAACTGACTAATATAAAGAATCAGTTAGAGTCTGTTAATCTGGGACATCAATATGCTGCCTAATTTTTTATCCAATAAAACAATTGAAGACCATTTCAATAGTATAATTTTAATAAGAAGGATGTAGGGACCCAAAGAGGACAGGGACTCCACAGGAAGACCAACAGAGTTAACCATCCTGGACCCTTCGGGGCTCTCAGAGGCTGATCCACCAACTGAAGAGCAAGCATAGACCTAAGTCACCTTAGACATATGTAGCAGAAGTGCAGTCTGGCCTTCACAAAGATTCCTCAACAACTGAATTCTGTTGCCTGCCTGCCTGCCTGCCTTGTGAATCACATTCCCCTAAGTGGACTGCCTTGTTTGGCTGGCCTCAGTGGGAGAGGATGCACCTAATCTTTCAGTGAAATGATATGTTTGTGTTGGGGGTGGGTGATACATGGGGGAAGGCTCCCCCTTCTCAGAGGAGAAGGGGAGAATGGGGGAAGGACCTGTCGGAGTACTGGTAGAAGAGGGGTCTGATATTGGGATTCAAAGTGAGTAAATAAAATAATGAAAGAACATTATATCTGTAAATTGCTGTTGTATTAATTAGTATGATGGATTAGAAGGTAATTAGTGAAATTATAAGCAAAATATTAAATGTCAACTTACAATCTTTCCAAAACTTTAGCTTCTTGCCAAATTAGGAAATAAATATCTTTATACAACTTTGAGAAGTGGCAGACTCAATACTATACTTTTCTTATCATTATATTGGTTATTGACATAGTTACTTAAAAACTCAGACATTAGAATTCTCAGGTCTAGGTTATCTATACCTATGGAGGCTAGAATTATATTTCAATATCTCTAATCTGAAAATTATTCTTTGAAAACAATTTCTGTAATTTTATTACTTGGTTTGCTGAATATATATTCTTTACCAGCTCTAAGTAAACTTTTACCAGTTGTAAGTAAACATTGTTGTTCCCTTTTTTGGAATTCCAACATCATGATGTGTGCCCTAAGGAATAAAACCAATTTTTAGAATTTCAAAAATAATAGATCTTCTTTCAAGTCATAATAATGTTGGAAATTCAAGTAAAGATAATAAATTGATGAAGCTGTGAGGATTCAGGTTTCAAAGGCAGGAGAAGCTAGGGAGGCCAGGAAACAGCTCATATCATTCAGCATCAGAATAAGTTCACAAAGCATTTGAAACAAATTATAGTAACTTTAGTTATGTTAACAATTTAATTCTCACAAAAAATATGAAAGTGTTTAGTCAAGAGAATATTTTAAGAGAGGAATTAGTTTATAAATGCAAAATGAGGCAGTATTTATTTATTTTAATGCATCTGTCAGGCTTAATTCATTCAAAAAGTTCTTCTTACTAAAGTCAATTGCCTTCTCTTATTAACCTAATTCAATAGAGTCTCTCAGCACATGATTCTTGAATACCTAACAAAATTTAGTGTTTGACCAGATTTATGCTGCCATTCTTTCTGTCATTAATAATATTTCCATTTATTACTCTTTCTGCTTTTATCCTAATTATGTTCTCAATTTCAAAGTCTCCTTTTCTACCCAACATATGAGTATTTTTTTAAGCTGAATGACTTAATCAGAAGACTGAAGCAAACATATTTTAGAAATGTCCTTAGACTACCTGACTTAGCTTTACATCCTCATAGAAAGTTCAGTGTGACCTGAGAGTCTGCTTTGTTGTCATGTCTCACTGCAAGTGTGGAAAGTCTTGCAACATTACACTTGAAGGTATCTCTGAAATGAACAGATCACTCAGCATGCGATTCAGAAATTTAGCAAGGATGTGATTCTAAGTACAGTCCTCTCCTAATGGTTGTGCAAACTGGCTAAATATTGTAAACTATGTCTTGCCAGAGTACCCTCCTGAGAAATAGCCATATACATCTTACAATCCCTGGAGAAATATTATCCTCTTTTATTACACTATCTTGCTAATTTGTCCTGCATTTGCTTTTCCTTTTCCTTAATTCCTCTTGGTCTACTCTCTTACTTCCTAGAGGTAGCTTTCAAATACATGACTAGCATTTGCTTCAGACATTATTTTCAGGAGAGTGAAAACTATAACAAGTAAATGCACATTCTATGGTGCTTGTGCAGTTTCACATAATAATAGGAGACCTCTGGTCTTCCCTTTTGGTACTGCATGGATAAACCAGATATATTATATATGCTCTCATACAATAAGGAGGAGAGGTGAGATAACAGAGATAACAGGACTATAGTGTGCCTTCTAAGCCAAGGCTTTCAATGGACCCACAGAAAGCCAAATTAATTTAATGTCTTAAGAAAAATCTCTGCTACAAGGTAAATTCCCCTGCCCCTTAGCAATATTATTTCTGATCTTCAGAGTTTGTCCAAACTACAGACACTTAGTTTTCAAATGCTTTCCCACTCTCCTTATTCCCTTTCCTTTTCCCTTCAACTTTTTCTCTGTGTTCATATGATTATGGGTGATAAGGTGTTACATTATTCTCAAGCTGACCAATATAGTAGGGCTATCTTGATATTTCCTTCCTCTTGGGGATAGGGTTTCAGCAGGTCCTGCTGATCCTGAAATTCATGAACTGAAATCATCACTTATTTTTGCCATTTTACCTTGCCTTGCATAATTAGTACATACCTGTAGAGGCAAACAATTCACAAGAAAAGAAATTAATAAACTCATTCATGTACTAAGCTATTTATTGTACTAAATAAAACCATTACATGAACTCTATCTTTCTATTTCTAGGTTGACTTCAATGATCCTTCAAATACTTCACTATTGAACTCTGGGAATCTACACGTTCCCAGACTAATATAATCTTTAGACTAAGGACCCAGGGGATCTTTATCTTCTATTACAGAAACGTCCATAATTCTCCCACTATAGTTAGAAAATAATCTCATGATTAGAGCAACTTAAAAAAATTTTTTTTGAATTGTTCCTTTCTCATTTTCAACCCAGATGTGATAATGAAGACACTATTAGATCTTGTCACTTTATCAACTTACTCATTGGATATATTGCTTTGAATGACTCAGTTTTTGTAATAACTATTATGAGCCATCACTCTTAACCATAGATTCAACCTTTCCCATAACTCTGATTCAGACAATAATCCAACAAGTGTGTCAATGTTTTTCTCAAATTAGGTTTCCCATCTAGTGAGTAGCCAAAGTCACTGTCTATACCCAGGGACACAACACACAGAATGTAGACATAGGTTATGGAGAAACTTACTTCTAACCAAAAGAAAAAATTAAAGAGGACATATTATATCCATGCGAATATAATGCTGAGGATATTCTGGATCTTATGAAGAGATTCCAAAGAGAGATGGATCTTGACTATTTTAACACCCACTGAACCCCCTAAGGGGTTTCATTTCTGGGGTAATAAAAACAATAACTCAAATTTCATCTTCATTTCAGATCACCATGAAAACTCTCCACCTGTGTTCTCAGATGCACTTCATCTGTGAATAATTATTCATTGGAAAAACTTGTCCTATGTAATATTTTAAAACATGAATACCATATTTTAATATAACACTTCAATGTAATCTGGGACTGAAAATAACTAGAATCCATATGGTGGCCTCCATTAAAAAAAGACACACTCTGGTTGGGTCTTTTCAGGAAAAGATAATGAAAGTTAAGATAAGAAAAGAATTTAGTTAAGATAAAATTTCTGATGATCAGGCCTCTGTACCTCTCCCAAGACTATCCATTCACCAACTAGTCAAGCCAATGCAGAGAAAAGGGGTACCAACTCAGATCCTGACATTTGTGTATGGTCCACCCATGATTCACTCATAGATGCTCCCTTGCCACATCCTTCTCTGTGCCTTACCAACTGCAAAGCTAAGAATGTGCACAGATAACTTCTATCATAGGGTTTCATTGCTGTGAAGAGAAACCATGACCAAAGCCACTCTTATAAAGCCAAATGTTTAATTGAGGCTGGCTTACAGTTTCAGAGGTTCATTCCATTATCATCATCGTTGGGAAGTATGGCAAAGTGCAGGCAGACATGGTGCAGTAGTAGAAGGTTAGAGTTCTACATCTTGATCCAAAGGCAGCCAGAAGACTCTCTTCTGCAGGCAGCCAGGAGGATGGTCTCTCTTCCACCCCGGGAAGAGCTTAAGCATAGGACCTCAAAGCCCACCCTCACTTTCTCCAACCAGGCCACACCTATTCCAACAAGGACACACCTACTGATAGTATCACTCCCAGTGGGCCAAGCATTCAAACACATGAGTATATTAGGGGGCAAACCTATTTAAACCATCACAGCATCTGAGATCAACAGTATAAATTTCCTTGTTTGGTTGTAACCCATCCATCTCATGCTCTCATCAACAAACAAAATAAATGTCTTGATTTGTAACCTTTTTTGTTGTTATTCTACTTCTAATAGAAGCACTTCATGAAATAATTACATCATGGGACATGGAGTTATGGGTAATCTGAGTTACAAAGCAATGTCACTCATACTTGGCTTAAGGATAAACTATCTCATCTTTGAGAAGTTTGAGGAGGAGGCTGTGTTGTTACATCAACTGTTTTTCCCACCTGAACACAAGGCATAAAGGACAATACACGTTCACCAGGGGAATAATCTGAATTGGTACTATGTGCTTGCATAGAACCCATATACACAACCCCCTAGCATAGTCTTCTTAAGTCCATGTGGATGAATTCTCAGTTGCTCAGTCCTTTTGTGGTTTGTTCTATGATTCCAGAACTTAATATTTTGTTTATTCTAATTTTTGTTTCCTTTCGGAGTACTTAATTCAAAGTTTTAGCACTGAGACTGTCATTCCTCAGCCAAACTCAAGAAGGAAAAAATATTTAGAGAAAATCTACCATTTGGTACTCCAGCTGGCCTTATAGCTAATAATTGTAAACTTGCAAGTATTAAAAAGTACAAAAATATAGTTAAAGATAACTGGTTTTATGACTTCCTCATTGAGAAATATTTGATATTGAGTAAATATTTTTGCATGCTTAACAATGAAACAAAGGTTTATATAATATTTTTACAATGGCTGAAATTCAATTTGTCCCTAAAATTTTAATAACTGATGAAGAAAATCTATGTTTATTTCACAAAATTATCATTCCTTGAATTCCTAATATGTTTGTGTGTGTTTAGGCATGCATTTATATAAACATAAACATTTCTGGGTGACATTTAAATGCCACTGATTCTTACAGAAATAAGAAAAATATTTAAGGACCTTATCTTACCCAGCTATATGAAAGATATGGCTTCAGAAATTTAGAACTAAAAAGAAAGCACGTAAAAGGGTGATGTTTTTAGGTAAAAAATAATTTTATACATTTTTATCCTCATGCCAAAGATCATTCCAATAAAATAAAATAAATAGAAGAAAGACAAGGAGGTTAAATGTATGAGAATTTTTTTAAAAATATTGGGGAAGATGCTTTTAAATTTGTTTTCTTTTTCCTTACTCTGTCATATAAGACAATCCTACTAAAATCTCCTCTCTTTCTCCTCCCTCATCTCCCTTCTGTAATAGACAAAAAATTTAAATTATTTGAAAATTTGTCCTAATGCACAACATTTTTACTGTGTTTGTTGTCTTTAATCCTTTGGAATAAATGATAAAAGACCACCACCATAGGAAAAATCAATTCATTTTAGTTCCCTTAGTTGAACAAACTTCTACCAGTTCTTCTGGTTCTAAAACACACACCTATTAGAAAACTTCTATTAACATCTTGCAAAGTTATACGCTGTTAATTTTAAAACTGTATGAGCTATGTAAAATAAAAAGAAATATACTTTTATAAATGGATTTCATCATAACTACACATTCAAAACCAATTATAGAGTCCATAATTAGTCTCCAGGAAAAGTAAAAACTAGTGAATGTAAGTGAAAATCACATGATTTCATCCATGGAAACTGGAAGCATGAAAAGCCTTTGTCAACTAGGAAGGAAAGGACCCTATCAGGTTCTTCTAAACATCTGCTTTACTACAAAGTCTTCAAATGTACCCAAGTGCCATACAACCTTGTGGAATGCAGAGAAACTTGGTGATACTCTACTTCAACTGTGGAGACATCATTTACCCCAAATAACTACATTCAGAATTCCCTCAGTATTTGCAAGTTTCACTCTTTAATTTCTTAAAGTGTTTTGAGATTTTATATATATATATAAAACTGTCTCAGATATATGAAAGGAATTCTAGTGTTCCAGATGACTGCTGTTTCTCTGAACCTCATCTGCTGTCTCTTCTATCTTACTTTCAATCTCTGGGAATATACTTCTCTCATTAGTCAGTGCTAAGAACACCGTAGTAAATGAAACAGATGTGGTTCTTAAAAATGAAGAATGGAGGTGGGCATGAGGCTTTGGAGGACACGGAACAGGCCTGCTGTTTGGCCTGTGGGGCTATCAGAGAGGATCTAGACAACATAACCACAAAGGCCATAAATGCCTACACGGTCCTTTGTAGAAATTGTTCATTGCAAGACTTGGCCTTGAATATGGAATTATATGAGGAGATACATGTACCCTCTGGCCCAATGACTGCTGCTTTCATTAGCCAGGGTGAACTTGGGGACATCACGGATAGAAAGTTAAAATGGACTCGAAAAGAAAAGTCATGGCTAGAAAAAGAAAAGAAGGTGAAATCTATAGAAAACATGCAAATGATAGATGGGGTTATCCTGTAGGAGAAAGGATGGAATATGATCTAGAAACAAGGAGCATTAGAAGGAGAGTACATGAGGCTTTGGGATTTCTATGATGAGGAAACAAAGATTAGAGAATTAAAAGATGATACACAAGCATATAAAGGTGGTACTTTGCTCTCCTGGCTACTTGAAGGATTGGAGATAACAATGCCTAGAGAGATAGTATAAAGAACTAGCTGCTTTACTTGCATAAATTTTAAAAACTTTGTAAGAAATCATTTTAACCTTAGTAGCCTGCTACCTTTCTATTCTTATCTGAAAGTAGTTAGTAAGACTGCTGACTGCTGTCCCAGGAAGCCGCAAGAGCTGTGCCCAGCTACCCATGAAGAACAGGCTGTGTAAACCTATAAGGAAATATGCTTTTGCTCTGTATTTCGTTTCTCTTTTAAGGAAGCAGAGTTTGGGGCTAATGATCCATGCTCATAAAATTTATATAAATTTAAGAATTTCTTTAAAATATCATTAATAATGATCAAAGCCTTGATGATGTAGCTTTATTAAATAAAAGGCTGGGTTCAGTCACTCTGGTTGGGAGAAGGCAAAAGAATGAGAAGAAAGAAGGAAGAGAAGAGAAGGAAGAATGATGAGAATCCTCAGGAAACAGAGAGAGTACTTGATCTGACAGCTTGCATCTACTACTGACTCTGAGTCATTATTAAATCAGTGCAGCTCCCATTCCCATCTTTCTCAGGACCCTCATCATGCTGAGGCTGGACGTTGGCAGTTGGCATCATTATTTGCCACAGTTTGTTCAACTGGGTCCTGGAAACCTTACTGAGAGTGACAGAAGTGTAAGAAAGAGAGACACAAGTAATGCAGAGCTGGGGTCAGGTGGGCTAAGCACTCAAATGGAGATGTACTAACAGCCCAGCATGTTTGTTGTATAGAGCATGAGTGAGCAGGAGGGTTAGCTCATCTCAGTGAGAGGTCTCTGTAGGGAAGCAATCTCAGGAGGAAATAATCATTCAGTCATCCAGGACAAAGAAACAGCTGTCTCTATTCTTGTACATACTTTTTTTGATCCTAAAGGTCAAACATATGTCAACATCCACACCTAGACTAAATGAAGAACTTATTCTCCTGAAGCAGACCCAAAGAAAACCTTGCCATTCTTGTGAGTCTGAGACACTGAGGTCCCCAACATGGCCATGCTTATGTATGAACAGTCATACCTACCTGGGTATATTTACTCTCTACAATTATTAATCTTGTATGATCAAAATATTTTCTCAAATGAATTCCAAAGGTGCTACTTCATTGAATTACCAAGATTGCTTTATTAGGAGACAGTTCCAGTGCATAGATTCCACTCTTCTGGAAGTCCTTGATTCTTCATTAAAGATGGTGCCGCTGTTACAACTATCTGAATGTTGTAACCAATTCAGCAGCATTCAGTTCATAAGGAAGCATGTATATTTTCTGTTTACAGCTTGATCTGCTTCAGGCTTCTAGCATCCTTTTTTTTTAGGAACCATCCATGTAAGAGTACTAACATGCCAGCTTGGTCATTCTGTTGCTATGGTTTCCCAGCGGTCATGGATATGCTTTGCTGCTTGAAATTATGCTTCAGCATGTCCTTATAGAATTTCATTTTTCTACAGTGATTTTGGTTTGCATAAAGCAGTTATTTAGGAAGCCATTGTAATCCATTTGCTTTTACTAAGTTTATTTGACTCTAGAGGAAGCGAATGTGTTTCCAAGAATTTGTTGGTTCAAAGTTTATGGAGGCTTGTCATGTTAGGCAGACCTTACTGCAAAATTGCTAGTGTGTGGAGTTGAACAAGTGGCAGGATCTCAGAATCTGTTTTCATGCCACCCTGAATCTGGGACACACTATTTACCCAGGAAGAGATTCAAGGTGACACATCTGTCACTTGCACCTGAGGAGTTCCCTTTTGTCCACTGTGACACGTTGGAAGTACTGACATTTAGAATAACATCTAACTCTGTGGCTCACAGTCAAATTATAAATTGCACACTAACACCATTCTATGGGCTATTAGCTTGGATAGGAGCATTTTGCTCTGTTGGTGACATACTTTACTAGCTAGCCTTTCTGAGAACATGCTGGCTTTCTTTATTTTGTTCTCTATTTCCTTGACAACATGCTGTGTAATGATATTTTGCCAAAATAATACAATTCAATAGTAGATTTTATTTTTCATCTCCAGTAAAGAATTTGTTCCTTTACTATGGTGTAGTCTTTTACCTCTGTAGATGTTAGATTTATCATCAAGTATCTCTTTGAATAGTAGTCAATAAATATTTATTCAAGTAATTTTATGAAAAACAAAAAATAAAAGAGTAAAATCTGTTTCCTGAGACATTGTCCTGTTCTGTATCCCAACTCAGGCTGTGATCAAATATACTCTGCACCACAGGCTAGCCTCACATGGTGTTACCACCTTAGCCTCCTGAGAGATGCAATTATAAGCATATCCCACAATTTAATTTATTTGATTTTAATTTTTGAGTCAAATTTATTTTTTTGTGAATTACTTTTCCTACATAAACTTTACACTAAAATTGTTGTGACTTAAATTTTAGAAAATTTTCAATTCTAGAAAATAAGATGTCAAACAAATAGTAGCACAGATGAAAATACTTGATTAATCTTTATAAGCAATTAAAGCCATGATTGATCAAAGTTGTACTTTACACACATGTATACTTTCGTAAATCTAGGGAATGGATATTCATATATTTCATTTTATCTCAAATATTTTTATATCCAATGCATGCTAAATGACATGTAAGGTACATTTTTTTCCATGAAGCTTACAAGACTAATTCTAGATATGATGAAATAAGCTTACAAATTTCATTCTCTTAAACTTAGCCATGGCTACAGACTATAATACAATTATTGATTTTTTAAAACCCTTGGAAGGAATAGTAATTATTTGACATGGCTAGTTGAACAGAGGACTCTAAAATCTAACTTGTAGAGGAATTTTAATCCAGCAACATGGCTGTTCTGGATATGGATCACATCCAAAAACATCCTTTCAACCCAATATTTGTTGTCTCTAAAAAATTTATATAGGGACAGGGAAGAGGATGGACCAGAGACTGGGAGAATGGCCAACTAATGAGAAGCCCAACTTGAGACTCATTCCATGGGTGGGCACCAATCTCTGACACTATTAATTATACTCTTTTATGCTTACAGACATGATCTTATCATAACTGTCCTCTGAGGGGGGTCTACCCAGCAGCTGACTGAAACAGATGCAGATACCCACAGCTAAAAACTTGATGGTAGTCAGAAACCCTTATGGAAGACTTGGCGGAAGGATTAAAAGCCTAGAGGGGGATAGGAAACACACAGGAAGACCAACAGTGTCAACTATCCTGGAGCTCTGGGAGCTCTCAGAATCTGAGCCACCAACCAAAGAACAAACACAGTTAGTAATGAGAACTCCAGCACATATGTAGCAGAGCACTGTCTTTTCTGGTATCAGTGGGAAAGGATTCTCCTAATCAGGTAGAGACATGATATACCAGGGTGGGAGGATATGGGGGCACCCTCTTCGAGGCAAAGAGGAGAGCGTATTGATGGAAGGGATTCTATGAGTCAGGGCAGCTTTTGAGATGTAAAGAAATAAGTTAATTAATTTAAAAAATGATTCAATAAGTCTTTCAGTGTCAATTTTTATATTCAGTTGGATTTTAATATTATGTATTTCACTATGGAAAGCAAACTTATTATAATATTGGTAGTTCCAATATGCACAGGTTTAAGGAAATGTATTTAGCACTTTCAATGGTACATTTTGGGCACACTATCTTTTCAATTGACAATAGATTATCAGTCATATATTCACCATTAAAATCAATTTATCCTTGAGTATTTCTTACGGTGTAAAACTGAATCACTCTTACATGACCTTTAAATGAACTACTTTAAAAGCTTTACTGTCAAAATTCTAGAGAAATATTTAGACACTATTTTAACTACTCTTTTATGATTTAACTCAAATTTTACTGAAGTCATTCATGTATTTTAATATACTAAGCTATATAAGTGCTATATATTTATGTTTTTGATAACTAGGTTATAAAATATATATATTGGTAATCTGTTTTTAAATTGACAAACCCAATAACCTGGCTAGACAATGAATTGATCAATTCACAAATTTATTTTGGTAATATTTATTTTGCTCAAAAAAAAAACCTACTAAGTAGCTTTATTTTAAACAACTAATCAATATATTAACATGGATTTGGATTGAGTTCTGATCCTGGGGATACATTTTTAAGTGAGTAGATATGATATTAATTGAAGAGATGACCAAGTTTGGGTATGAGAAATAGGAGATAAAAAGACACCCTAAAAAATTTGCTACTATAAATTGAGTTTGAATATATGGTAAGCACTCATACTGTTGATTGAGCTGTGGATATAATTAATAAATGGTATTATGAAGAAATAATTAAAATTTATGATCCTTATTTATGAAGCCAAAATAAGTATTTGAAAGCAAGTATACACTATAATGCATAGGCATGGATCTACCAAGAGATAGATAGCGATAGCAGTCATTAGATGGCAATTAAAATCACGGATGTGATTGTGTGAAGAGACAGTTTTCAATTCATCCTTGAAGTCTCCTTTATTTAGAGGGTGTGTAGGAACAATAACGCTCAAAGGAGTCTAAAAGGTGTTGATGAGAAAGCGGTTTTCAATGGGAGATTAATCATGTGTGTCCAGTTAAATAGCACACTTCTAGCTGGGCCATCATATTTCAACATTATATATCTGTCCTCTCCCCCAAACCAAATTAAGGTTTCTGGCTTAATATTCACTTCTGTTCTTTGTATTTTAATTCATGTGTACACAACAATTCATTCTGTCATGTAGATTTTCTTTATTTCATCTTTACATAATATGTCTATGAAAGAAATTAGTCTGCTATTCATTTTTATATGCCCTACACAATATATTCAATATAATTCTGAAAATATACTTAGAAATAATTTTTTAATTATATCATATTATTTCTAATAAGAATGTCATCATATTCATCATTAAAATGCAAATGTAAATATGGATGAAATATTTAAATGAGTCTTTTATCATCAAGCCAATACTAAAGGAATATTTAAATTGTTACCCATCATTTTAAACTTTGTTGCTGACATCTACAAATTGTTTCCATGGTTGAACATAAATTATTTCATTTCTTTCTCCTAAAAAGTTCTTTCTTTGATTTTTAGTCATCATTTCCTGAAAACAGTTAAATTAATATGCTAGTCTTAAACAGAAAACATGCAAAGAATCATGTCTGCCTTGTACTTTTCCTTGAATATCCAAGAACAGCATGCACTGTCAATAATTACTCAACTTTCTTTCATTAAAGGTTGAAATTCGCTGGTGAGAATAATTGGGTTTTGTTTTTGGTTTGCTTTTTGTTTTTTGTTTTTTTCCAAAAAGCTTCTTTGCTCATTTGAACAGAAACAGGGGTCCCATAAAAAATACTCCACAAAGTGTATACTTGAAACTGTGTCATTTTATAAGCAAAATTCCTATAGCTCATTTCATCTCAGAGATCAAAATATTCATGGAAATTATCCCAATGGGAATAAGTTCTACTCTGTGAGTCAAGATAACAGAATAACAGAATAATGTAATGCATATGAAAATAAAACACCAAAATAGAATAGTAAAGCTTCTTTTATATCAGTAATCTAATGCATGTGTGTTTAAGCCCTACTTAATTAAAAAATCTACATGCAGTAAATAGTCTATCAATTCAACTTTATTTTCTAGGTTTCTAGTATCATGAAACTGCAGAATGTAGACATTAAGGTGAATCCTAATGGTTTGTAACTCAAACTTATTTAGCATGCAAGAACTTCTTCCAGGATGTTTCAGCTAGTCATAATTAGAATTCTGGGAAGAGCTTTCCAACCAGACTATTATTTTATCCATGAAACAAAGTAGATTTTAATGAAATATAAATTAATAATATCCTTATAAATATATTTTTATTGATCCTAGCCATCTCAAATACAGTATTAAACTTCATTCCTGTTTTGATAATACAGTTCCTGATATAAGGAAGTGTGTATTCTAGCCTGGGTGTTTTTAACTGTTTTTGGGTAAATGTCATTATCCCTCTCCTTGTTTAATGGTTCTGAATTGCCACCAGGTCTAATTGCCATGTCTGTTATAAAGACCTTTTGCTATGTACTGTTTCTATAAAGACAAAATCCAGCATCTCTGGGATGTTTAGTTTTTTTCATTTTTTTTCTTCAGGATGCACAAATTTACTATCACTCATTTTACATTGGGAGTAAACTGAAAGTGAGCTAATTATATCTCCCTACTCATAGAGTACTGTTGTAACACAAATACCATTGGGCTGCCCCAAAGTGGAGTCATTTCTCCTCATCAGAGTTTATCTCTTATGCTTGTTTTTCATTTAACTCCTTTTGAAAATTTTTTTTCTACCCAATCTTTAGCTCCAACCAGTTCAATGGTGCTCTGTGTCACTGTTTCAGCTCCTTCTACAGTAATGAACTTCTGGGTTTTCTTTCAGGGCACATTTCAAACTTGCATGATATTGTGCCATGCTAGATCCCAAGAGATAGGTTTTTATCATTCTAGGTCTGATTTTTTTTTTTAATTCTCCAAGGAACCAATGTTTCCCAGGTACTGTAGAAGGGTGACATTTTATCCAGTCTCCAGTGCCTAAACAGGAAGTGACCCAAAGCCAGACAGAGACACGATAAGATGAAAATAGTGTGCTCAGTGACAGGTAATGATTTAACTCTCCTCATTTCCCCTCCCCTTGGGTGACATTATCTTGCCTCAGGGAGAGACAATCTTACTCAGAGACATCCATCACCCTACATTTGCTGTCACTACTCATGAACTCTTTATGTCTTCCCCTGAGTTTCATGATTTGAAACTCAAGAGTAGCAGAAGTGACTCTTTCTGTTCAGTGTTTTGTACACTCTTCCTCTCTGGAGATATCACCCTATGCTTTTACTACCTAGAAGGAGGAAAGGTATCCACAGGATAAGAGACAATCCTGATGAAATGAGTGAGGACAACCATATCACAGGCTTTTTGAAAAGAATGTAAAAGCATTTACTCCCCTGAGATTGATCCAGTTTGGTACATTGAAGTTTCTGATAATAATGTGATTGTTACATAGCAGCTTACCTTAAATTATACTCATAATTTAGAGAGCAAAACAAAAGACTCTCCATTATATTTGACTTTGCAATGTATTATGATTAAAAATGCTAGCATATCAATCTACTATTAAAATTATCTCTATTAGGCCAAGTAAGAAGAGTGACAGGAAGAGTAAACGTCTCATGAAAATTGATCAATCATTAATTAAAAGGACAATTTCATGTATTAGTTTTAAAATGCCAACAGTGTCAATATTTATTCTTCCACATTTACTGGGAATTTGATAGGCATTGGGAAGATTCAAACTGGGTATAAAACATAGTATAAATCATATGTGACCTATATAAATCACACATATATGATGTACATATATTATTATATATGTAAAGAAACTTGCATTAGAATTGATGGAAATTTGCATGTAATAAATCCTTCTGATGTCTGGAGAATGCACCAAGCTCTCTCATGCTGTTACCCTGGGTTTTTCAGAAGAGATTAGCCATTAGACCGTACTAAAGGAAAGAAGAGAAAGTAATCAGTATCTCTAGTCTCTTGTCGTTACACATAAGAGCCACTCATTTCCAGAGTTACATAGAAATGTGTCTTAAATTTTCATACCACTGCAATAAGTTACCATGTGAACAAACAGTTATTATTTATAACTAATATGGGAATTTTATAATTCAAACAATAACTAGTTATAATACAATTTTAAGTTAATTATATATTTAGTTCATATCAATTAAGTAATAAAATTGTCATTTTACTTCATTTAAAATTTGAAAATTTTAACAACGTAAAAATTATTTATTTTTATTGCATATTTTCTTTATTTACATTTCAAATGTTATCCCCTTCTCTGGTTCCCCCCGAAAAAACCCCTATCCTATTCTCCAAACCCCTGCTTCTATGAGGATGTTCCCCCATCCACCCACCCATACCTGCCTCCCTGCCATGGCATTCCCCTACACTAAAGCATCGAGCCTTCACAGGATCAAGGATCTCTCTTCCCATAGATGCCCCACGAGACCATCCTGTGGCACATATGCGGCTGGAGCCATGGTTCCGTCCATGTGTACTCTTTGGTTTGTGGTTTAGTCCCTGGGAGCTCTGGGGTGTCTGGTTGGTTGATATTGTTTTTCTTCCTATGGGGTTGCAAAACCCTTGAGCTCCTTTAGTCCTTTCTCTAACTCCTCCATTGGGGACCCTGCACTCAGTTCAATGGTTGGCTGCAAGCAACCACCTCTGCATTTTTCAGGCTCTGGAAGAGACTCTCAGGAGACAGCTATATCAGGAGTATGTCAGCAAGCAATTCTTGGCATCCACAATAGTGTCTGGGTTTGTTGATTGTATATGGGATGGATCCCCAGGTAGGGCAATCTCTGGATGGCCTTTTCTTCAG
Source organism: Rhynchomys soricoides (assembly GCA_019843965.1). Classification (NCBI taxonomy): domain Eukaryota; kingdom Metazoa; phylum Chordata; class Mammalia; order Rodentia; family Muridae; genus Rhynchomys; species Rhynchomys soricoides. The sequence goes on from JADRCH010000031.1 coordinate 9,179,928, forward strand.
TCTCGGCTCCACACTTTGTCTCCGTATTTCCTCCCTTGAGTATTTTGTTCCTCCCTTCTAAGAAGGACTGAAGCATCCACATTTTAGTCTTACTTCTTCTTGAGCTTCATGTGGTCTGTGAATTGTATCTTGGATATTATGAGCTTTGGGGCTAATATTCATTTATCAGAGAGTGCATACCATGTGTGTTATTTTGTGAATGGGTTACCTCACTCAGGATGATATTTTGTAGTTCCATCCATTTGCCTAGGAATTTCATGAAGTCATTGCTTTCAGTAGCTGAGTAGTATTCCATTGTATAAATGTACCATATTTTCTGTATCCATTCCTCTGTTGAGGGACATCTGGGTTGTTTCCAGCTTCTGGCTATTATAAATATGGCTGCTATGAACATAGTGGAGCATGTGTCCTTATTACATGTTGGAGTGCTGTCTGGGTATATGTCCAGGAGTGGTATAGCTGGGTCCTCAAGTAGTATTATGTCCAATTTTCTGAGACTGATTTTCAGAGTGGTTGTATCAGCGTGCAATCCCACCAGCAATGGAGGAGTGTTCCACTTTCTCCACATCCTCAGCAGCATCTGCTGTCACCTGAGTTTTTGAGCTTAACCATTCTGACTGATAGCTCTAAGTGCCTCCCTAAAGAAACTGAAGAGATAGTATACTAGCAGCTTGACAGCACACCTGAAAACTCTAGCACAAAAAGAAGCAAATACACTCTAGAAGAGTAGACGGCAGGAAAACTTTTGGTTGAGATCAACCAAATATAGCCAATATAACCAAATATAAACAAAAAGATCTATACAAAGAATCAACAAAACCAGGAGCTGGTTCGTTTGAGAAAATCACTAAGATAGATAAACCCTTAGCCAGAGTAACTCCAGGACTTAGAGACAGTATCCAGATTAACAAAATCAGAAATGACAAGGGACACATAACAACAGAAACCAAAGAAATTCAAAAAATCATCAGATCCTACTAAAAAAGCCTATACTCAACAAATCTGGAAAATCTGGATAAAATGGACAATTTTCTAGTCAGATACCAGGTACCAAAGTTAAATCAGGATCAGATGAACCATTTAAACAGCCCCATAACCCATAAAGAAATAGAAGCAGTCATTAAAAATCTACCAACAATAAAAGCCCAGGATTGGATGGGTTCAGTGCAGAATTCTGTCAGACCTTCAATGAAGACCTAATACCAAAACTCTTCAAACTATTCTACAAAATAGAAATAGAAAGAACACTATCCAATTCATTCTATGAAGCCACACTTATGCTTATACCTAAAAATTATTCTTTAGCGCCTCTTTTTTGTTTTCTAGTGAGATTCAATAAACTATAGTTTTACTCTCAAATTAGAGCTTGGGATATGCATACACACACACACACACACACACACACACACACCTACATCAAGTGTGTAGTAAAACTTTACTCAGAATATTTTCCATTTCAGTTCAATCTACTTTCCCCCAAATTTGCCAATTTTCCTAACTTTATTCTTTTCATAGCAAAATAAAATTCTGTAGTAGGTTTATATTATATATTTTTCTATTAAACATTTGATGGATCTCTAGGATATGCCTCGCTGTCTGGCCCTGTGATTTATCAGTAAATAAACATGTCTCTGGAAGTATTGGATTGAATTCTTTGAGTTTATGTCTAGCAGTTGTATAACTGTATCATAAGACAGTTCTACTTTGAAATTTTTGAGAAATATCCACAGTGATTTCCATATTGGATGCAACATTTTACACTCCCACCAATAGTAAATAAAGTTTCCCTTATCTAAACATTCTAGTCAGGATTTTCTGTAACTTGTGTTATTTATTTATTTTTATTAATTTTTTATTTTTGATACTTTATTTACATTTCAAATGTTTTCCCTTTTTCAGGTCTTCCCTTTGGAAATCCCCTACCCCATTCCCCCTCCCCTGACTCTATGAGGGTATTCCCCCAACCACCCACCCACTCCTGTCTTTCCTCCCTGCCTTCCCCTATACTGGGGCATCTAAAACCCTCAAGCCCAAGAGCCACTCCTCCCCCTGATGGATAACAAGACCCTCCTCTGCCACATTTGTGGCCAGCACCATGGGTCCCTCCATGTGTATTCTTTGGTTGGTGGATCAGTCTCCAGGAGTATTGAGGGGGCGGGGGGTGTCAGGCCAGTTGCCACTGTTGCTGCCTCTCTGGGGATGCAAACTCCCTCAGCTCCTTCAGTCCCTTCTCCAAGTCCTCCATCTGGGACCTCACACTCAGCCCTACTGTTGCTGTGAAGTGACTCTTGGGTATTTTGAACTTTTGGGCTAATAACCACTTAACAGTGAGTACATACCATGTTCATTCTTTTGTGACTGCATTACCTCACTCAGGATGATATTTTCAAGATCCATCCATTTTTCTGTGAATTTCATGAAGTCATTGTTTTTAATAGCTGAGTAGTATTCCATTGTGTAAATGTACCACATTTTCTGTACCCATTCCTTTGTGGAGGGACATCTGGGTTGTTTCCAGCTTCTGGCTATTATAAATATGGCTGCTATGAACATAATGGAACATGTGTCTTTATTACATGTTGGAACATCTTCTGGGTATATGCCCAGAAGTGGAATAGCTGAGTCCTCAGGTAGTATTATGTTCATTTATCTGAGGGTCCACCAAACTGATTTCCAGAGAGGTTGTATCAACTTTCATTCCCACCAGCAATGGAGGAGTGTTCCTCTTTCTCCACATCCTCACCAACATCTGCTGTTACCTGAGTTTTTGATCTTAGCCATTCAAGAAACTATACCATTAAAGGTTTGTGGGTTAATTTTTGCTGTTATTTCTCAAGGAAACTGACTAATTACAAGCATTCTGATCTTCTACTTGCTATAATCTTTCTTCCCCCTCCTATCATATTGTTTATGTTAGGTGTAGGAAGTGAATTACAGAATTATCAGTTTGGGTTGGATACCTCAAGAACCTTTATCCTCTGCATTATATGAAGTTGTAGATCTCTGTAGTTATTTCCATCTGCTGCAAAAAGAAGCTTCTTTAATTAGGTGGGAGAGCTATGCTTATCCATGGATAGAAACATATATTTAAATTAAGTTAGAAACTACTTAAGTTTAGGGATATAGCAATAGTAGGTTCTTCTTTAGAGTCTATTCTCCCCTAGCCAGATAGTTAAGTAGTTTACAGTACCAGGCATGAATTATCTCTCATTGGGTGGACCTTAAATCCAATTGGACATCTATTACTTAAAGTGGAAATGTCTGGTTTCTTTGGAGACTATGTTATATAAGACCTTGAAAGGCAGTCTGGTTTTCTGGTTGAGCTAAGGTTTAAAAGCCTGGTGACCTAGCAGGAGGTCCCCAGCAGGGGATAACCTTGCAAGAGACAGTAGTCATTTTGCCATGCTCCTGGGCCCCAGGCTCCTGACACTAGGCTGCAGCTCTCCATTGGTCTGTGACCATCAGTCATGTTAGGGCAACTCCCCAAACCCCTACACAGGTAGAGGATTTGTGGTCACATAGCCTCAGGACAGATTTCCATTTTAATGAGGTACCTGGAGGCTTACCCAATAAGCTCTCCTTCCCAGACCCTCCTCCCAGCAAAAGATATTTAACCTCAGGCCTGCCCTGAGAAAGGGGGTATGGTTTTACTCATTGCCACTCTCTGCCATGGTAATAAACACCTTAAAATCATGGACTGTCTCTCTTCATCAGGATCTGCTGTGAGGAGCATTGGAACAGGCCTTTGTCTAAAGAGCCACATCTAGTTTCCCTCAGAAGGCCTCTCAGCATTCCCAGTCATGGCCTCTACCAAACCAAGCTGCCCTCTGATAAACCAAGCATTCAGTCCCCAACGGGACCCAGACAGGCTCCTGCCTCTTCTCCCTTGCCCCAGGCTAGATCCAGGCCATGGACCCACACTCCATTCTCAGCTTTTCCTTGGCATTCAGCGGCCTCTGGGATGCCTAATAGCCTGAGAACAAGATGGTCTTGGTCTCCTTGCAGGCCTGAGACCCAGGAGCCAGCTCTGTGTAGTGCCAGGCCGCACTCCTCCACCCCTGGGCAGTGTCACTTGGCTTCTCACAGAAGGACACCCGCCCAGCTTTGGAGCAGATGCTGGACCCCCCATTTAACCCAACAAAGTTAAGTTATATTGATGTTTTGCTGGGGCTCACAGGTAAAAGCATGTTTTGCTAAAGCAGACACTTGAACAGACACATGATGTTTAGCAGGAATATAAATATGACCCCACAGACAGTAGGAGCTTAAGCATTGTCTTGCCTTGCTCTGCCTTGCTAGTCTTTGCTGATGCCATCCACGTATTGGTTTGCCTTACATTGCATTGCTGAGTCACTTGTGGTGACTTCATAGAGAGAAACTTGCCAAAGAACTTTTAATGTGGTTACTACAGCTTCTTGCTGCTACCATAGACTCAGGCCGGGTGGTGGGCCTTACAGTTTCTTCTTGATTGAAATGTCTTTGCAGTTTTGTGTGTGTGATGTCTGCTGAGTAGACTAGATTACAGCTGCTGATTCATGTTTGGTGTTTGCTAGTGGACTGTACAAGAACAATGAAGATTGGAATTGCCCCAAAGGACAATTTCTAAACAGGCCTACTTCCCCTGTATCTCAATAACCTTTCTTCTCCACTACCTCTGGTAAGTGGTGGGCTAGCAGATAGGTTGAACCCTTATTAAGGTACACTGTAGAAGGCATATGCCTATAGTTAGTTACTCCTAAGATAAGCAGTGCCGTATTGTATCATTTGGGGATATCTTTCAAAGCCATCGTTATGTTATTGTGCTTCATAGATATCACAGCTAGGTAGGAATACTTTGTTGTTCTACCATGGCCCCTTACATAGAACTCTCTGATATAAGGAGGCTTCCAGGTCAGTTCCATCTTGATTCACTAAATCCTGTGTTTTAAATGTATATTTTCTTGAACAATGGGATCTTAACCCTCCCGTTCTGGAAAGCAACTAAGCCATTGGCAATATCATCTATTGTCTAGAGTACTCTTTATATCAAAAACTGGTGTGTGTGTGTGTGTGTGTGTGTGTGTGTGTTTAAGTAAAACTACAATATAATATTTCTGAAATAAAGGAAATAACAGGAGGAAGACTTGGCTACTCTTAAAGTGTAGAGACCCAAGGGCATTCTCCTATACTGGGAGGTCTGAAGGTGTTAGATCCCCCAGTATAGGAGAATGCCAAGGAGGGAAGACAAGAGTGGATGGGTGGGTGGGTGGGGGAATACCTCCATAGTGGCAGGGGGAGGGGCAGGGAATGGTGAGGTTCCAAAGGGGAGATCTGGAAAGGGGAAAATATTTGAAATGTAAATCAAGTATGAAAATAAATAAATAAAGTGTAGAGATTTTTATTGTAGATATTAGGGAAAAAGAAGTTGGAGGGAAGAATCTAGGCTGAACATGGTAGGCAAACTAAACTGTTCCATGAGAGGAGAGAAGGGGAAGGAAAGCAAGACAGGAGCTGCCAACTGAAAAGCAGCCTGATCCAGGAAGTCAAGAGATCAGCATAGCCAAAATGGCTGGATTACATAGTGAAGAGAACCTGGGGCAGCCCAACCTCTGGGCTAGAGAGTTCAGAAAAGGAGACAGGGGACCCTATAACAGGTAGGGACTAAGAGAAGCTGGGAGAACCTGGCAGCCAGGTCTGCTTTGATATGTTAATAGGAATTTCACCCATTTTCTAGGGTGTGGTATCTAAAATGTTCCCTGTATGGAAAACTGTGGCTTTTCCAAGCATTGTTACTGTTATCACTCCTTACTTCTTACTACTCCCTGGTTATCATTCCTCACTTTTTTTTTTCCATTTTCCCTTTTTACAGGACCTTTGTTCTATTATCCTTCTATAGAGTTCTTCTGGTAGTCCCCAAGGTTCCTTTTTAATTTTCTGGATTCTGTTGTTATGCCAGAATATATACTCATATCTTCAATATTTGGAGTAAGGGTCCACAGATGAGAGAGAATATACAGTATTTGACTTTCAGGGTTTAGATCACTGATAGATATTTTCCACTTCCATTCATTTAGCTTTAAATTTCAAGATTTTATTCTCAACTACAGCTGAATAGGATTCTATTGTGTACTACATTTTCACTCTCTGTTCATTGGTTGAAGATGATTTTGATTGTTTCTATTTCTCAATGAATGTAAGGTGTTGTTGTTTATTAAAACACTGAGAATCTTTCTTCTCACTTTTGGAAATATCCAGAGTCTATCACCATCCTACTGAGAAATAAACAGTGGTTTATAACATTATGATTTAATCACCATTGGTTGACTTTTCTCATACTTCTACCACCTCATCTTCACAGCCTTTGGATCCGCTAATTATATTTTCTACTTTCATTATATTAAAACCGGATACCTATCATCTGTTCTATGGCTAGCCACCATAGCACATGTAAATGTATTTTGGAGCATGGATACCTATTCAAACTGTAACTGTTGGAGAGAAGTTCACTAGGAGTTTGTAGCCTCCATCTTGTTCCATCGTTCTGCTTGTAGAAAAATAATTTTACAAATAAACGATGAATATGACAAGCAGTATGGGAGTAAATGTATGGTAAGAAACTACCAACATTCCGAATGAAAGTAGAGAAGTGCAATAGAAAGTACAAAATGTGTTTCTGAAAATTAGAAGCAAATTTAACAGATGTGGAGATAACTTTTCTTAAGGAATTAAGTTTTACTCCAACTCTGTGGCTCTGTCAAAGTGCCTCTCACCTGTTAATACTTTTAACAAAAAAGTAGGAATAAATACTTGCAATCTCAACAGAAGTGAAATTCATCATTTTTTTTTTCTAATTAAATCTGAAGGGCTCAAAGCATTCTTGGGACAGGGGAAGATTCAAGGAGATGTTTTGAGAAAAATAGTTTTGATGGTCAAGAAAGTTGAAATCATTAAGTAGACTTATAAATTACTATAGATAAAGAGGCAAAAAAAGTTTGGATCTGGTGGTGCAAGCCTATAATCTCAGTTATTTGGAAGTCTGAGACAGGAAAATCACAAATTCAAGTCCAGCCTGGAAGGTTAAGCAAGACCTTTACTCAACATAAAAACTGAAAGGAGCTGTGTAGGCATTGTTAAATGGTAGAGAATTTGTTTACCATACACAATGGTCTAGCTTCATTCCCCAGTACCAAAGAAAAAACAAGGGAAATAATTATGCAAATATATAAAGATAATTTTAAGGATAAATTATCCCCAAATTATAATATAAAAATATTACCAGAATTGTTTTATTTAAGGGTCATAGGAGTGTATATGTCATATTATATCCAGTCTGTACATACAAGTACCATTAATATTCTATTTTTATATATTGGAAATTTTAGACAAAATAGTCAATTATAATTAGAGTACAGAGAGTGGTCATAATAGATTACTAGACACTACTGAGCATATGCAGGAAATGATAATGTAATAGAGAAGAATACGGACAGGTGTTTCAAGATGCACAGCTGTGACTCAGCATATGACTTGGTCGGTAAAGAGTTTGCTTACTGTGTTGACTCACTTTTATATCACCTTCATGCAAACTACAGTCATTTTGAAAGAGGAAACATCAATTCAGAAAATTCTTCTACAAGACTGGTTCATGAGCAATCCTGTTGTGTATTCATTCTCTTGGTTGGAGCTTTATGTAGAAGAGCCCAGTCACTGTGGGTGGTGCCATTTCTGGGCTGGTAGCCATGAGGGCCATGATGAGCAAGGTAATAAATAGCACACCTCCATTGTCTCTGCATCAGTCCTTGCTTCAAGTTCCTGCCCTCAGTTCCCTCAGTGATGGACTTACAAACCCTAAGAAGACATAAACCCCTTTCTCACTACCTTCTCTTTAGTGATTTTATCATATCACAGCAGTAGACATTTCCACCAAGACAGTTACCATGCATGGAACCTCAGGTTTGATACCTAGTACCACATTAACTGAGTATGGTGGTACATGTCTGTAATCGCTGCACTCAAGACGGTCAGAAATTGATCCTTAGTATATGGATTATTGAATAGCAGCCTGAGATATATGAGTACCTGTCTGGGGAACAAGGAAAAAAATGAAAACGAGTGGCTAACTACTGAATCTTCAGAAGCGTGTGAATTAAATGAATCTTCTGATTTTTTTTTTCATGGAAATTCAGATAATCTTAGGAGATTTAGAAAAGAAATACCAAGTGTTATATTGTTATTTTAAAAAGTAGCCCAACTTTCTTCTAATCTTCTATCTGTACCACCTATTTGTGACAAAGGCATAGGTTATACGGCTGGATTTCTGCCTGATTAACACTTTAGATTATATCTGCAGAAATTAGTGGTAAGGTGGTCTGGCTCAGTTCTGAAATGATGTTCTTCTAGATTATGGGACTTAATATACATTTGTAGGTACCACAGCAGTATTAAAAACTGATAAAAATCCCAGTACACTTGACAATGTGAAAGTACATATGCATAAAATGTTGACTATGAAGTAAACAGTGAAGATTAGTATCCACATGGATCCACATGAATCTTATAGATTCAGATGGGTTAAACAGCAAACATTTTTTTCTAAAGCTTTGGCTACTGTAAGTCTAAAATAGAACTACCATCAGGATTGGTCTCTGATGCTACTTGTAGGTCACTGCTTTCCTGTATCATCCCATCTCACAACACATTTTCTATTTCTCTGTGTGCATTTATAGGCACGGGCTTGTGTGGATACACTCTCTCAAGTGACTATTTATTTTGGCTTGAGGTTTGAAGTACAGCCCTTCACAGAATAGAAAGCATGGCAGCAGATCCAAGAGACCGCCCATCATATTGCAGCTCCAGTCAGGAAGTAGAGAGTTGAAGAAATTGCTGAAGTTAGTGACTCTTTTCTTAGTCCAAGACTCCAGTCCACAGAATGCTGTTATCCCCGTTTGGGCTGAGTGTGGTGGCTCAGTTAAAACTTCCTTCACACTCTCTCTAGACACATCTATAAATGTGTTTTCATGGTAATTACAAATCTAGCCAAATTGTCAATAAGGATTAACCATCACACCATAATTATGACGTTAGTACTATAGCACGTTTTTCTCCCTGAGAGAGTTCACTCTTAGGTTCCTTCATATTTGCCTTTGTTTCTTTCAAAAGTGACTCATAGTAGCAGAAGAGTAATTTACGGTCATAACCCTGACAAAACCAGGAGGCGGGTAAAGTCAGAATAAAAAAAAGTATGAGTAAGTGAAACATAAAGTGTGTTGTTACAGTGAACAATTAGCCCTCAGGAGTTCTTAAAGAGGTTTTGCTAGAGTTCAGAAGAGCAGTAAGTGGTACTACTGTAGCTACTGACTTCTCAGGAAACCGAGTCAGCTCATGCCAAAGTTGGCAGAGGCACACACAGACCAAAAGGATAAGAAAGCAGGCAGTTCTGTGATTCAGGGACGTTGTCCTCTAGCCATTCATTCTTACTTCTTCTATTCACCATTATCCCAGTTAAAACCCTGACTGCTCTTATCTACAGTGGGCAGGTGGGATGTATTGGAGTGAAGAAGACAGACAAAGAAAATCAACCAAAACCTGAAGTGAAGCCGGGAAAGGAGTTCCAATGTATTTTTGAGGATTACAGAGAATAGTCTTTGACCATCAAATTGTAAGAGCTAAATGAACTCAGATTTGAAAGGGAGGTTAAAATAAATCTGTATTTTCTATAATACAAATATTTTCTTTTAAAAGATGAAACAATGAGTAGAGTGTGGTATGTAACTTAGTGCAAAATACTGCCTTTTTTTTATTGTTATTGAAAGTAGAATTTATTTTCCCTCACATGTCATCCATTCCTCTCCACAACTTCTCATATCTGGGTCTACTACCTTTCTGTCTCTCATTAGAAAATAAATAGCCTTGTAAGAGATAATAATTAAAATAAAATAAGCCAAAACTCTAAACTAGAAGCAATACACACACACACACACACACACACACACACACACACACACACACACAAAGCACCTATAGGGTAAAATGAATATATATCTTATATCTTATATATATAATGAAATCTGGGATAATTTTTTAAATCCCTGACATTATTATGAAAGCAATAACCTCCAAAGATGCTTCTGAATTTGTTTTTTGTTGGCCATCTACTGCTGGGCATATAGCCTACACATAAGAGTAGTTTGTTTCCCCTGTGTAACTCCCTTGGAGAAAACAAAATTTTCATTTTCAAGTGGTTATCAAGCGGGAATAACTTCTGGGTTTGAGTCAGCTCAAATTCCCATCTGGTGCAGATACATGCAGGTCCTGTGAATACTGCCTTAGTCTATGAATTTATGTCCCTAATATGTTCTGAAGAGTTATATAGATGTTGTCTTCCACAATGGGGCTTTGCACTCAGTTTGTGAAGGAAAAAAATATATTCTTGGAAACAGCCTTGGTCTTTGGCCAGCAACTCAATTCGATATAACCCTATGGTAAGACTAGGAACTTCATTTGGTGACAAAAAAATAATCAGTTGGTTCTCTGTCTCCCTCATTATTTGGTGATTTCATTTATACCACATTCAAATATGTACATGATTTTGGAAGCTTCTATTAGATCAGGATTCCATAAGATTCCTCAAACTGCCCTTAATATTTTAACTGTTCCTCCCCACAATCTTTCTGTCATCTCCCTTTCTTCCTCTCCCAACATGATCTTTTGTTCCAGTACCCCCTCCATCCATTTGTTCTCTTTTTCTTATATAGGGAACTTTATTTGTCCCCAAATACCTTACTCTATACATAACCTTTGTGTTACAGATCATAGCTTGGTTATCATTGACTTAAAAACTAAAATCCACATAAAAGTGAATACACACCATATTTGTCTTTCTGGGTATGGGTTATCTCCTTCAGGATGATTTTTATAGTTCCATCCATTTTCGTGCAAATGTCATGATTTGATTTTGTTAAAGGCTGAGTAATATGCTATTGTGTAAACTACATATTTTTCATCCATTAATCTATTGACAATCATCTACTCTGTTTTCACATTATGACTATTATGAATAGATCGACAATACAAATGTGTCTGTAGCACATGTCTCTGCAGTATGATAAAGTATCCTTTGAATACATGATCAAAAATGGTATAGCTGGCTTTATGATAAAGCATCCTTTGGATACATGATCAAAAATGGTATAGCTGTGTCTTGAGGTGGATTGATTCCTGAACTCCTAAGGAACTGCCATACAGATTTCTATAGTGGCTGTATATGTTTCCACTCCCACCAACAATGGCTAAATGTTCACATTACTCCACATTGTTTTATTGATCTCAGCCATTCTGACATATATAAGATGAAATAGAAAAGTAATTTTATTTTCATTTCCCTGCTCATTAAGGATGTTGACACTTCTTTAAGTGCTTCTCAGGCACTTGAATTTCTTCCCTTGAGAATTCCTGTTCTGGTCTGTATCCCACTATTAACTTTCCTTTTTTGTTCTCTTAATGTCTGTTTTTGAGTTTGTTATATATTTTGGATATTAGTCCTTTATAGGATATTAGTTGTTTAAAGGAAAAAAACCTGTTCTCATTATGTAACCTACTATATTTTCCAAATTATGATTGTCTTCGCCCTGAAGAAGCTTTTCAGTTTTGTGAGATTCTGTTTAATTGTTGATATTATAACCTGTGCTAATGGTGTTCTGTTTAGAAAGTATTTTCCTGTACCAATGAGCACAAAACTGTTCTTCATTTTCTCTTCTTTCAGTTTCCAAATATATGGTTTCATGGTGAGGTCTTTGTTCCCTTTTGGTGCTGATTTTTGTACAGAAAGGTAGTGTGAATCTGTTTGCACTCTTCCACATGTAGGCATCTGATCTGAATAACACTGTTTGTTGAAAATGCTGACTTTTTTCCACTGCTTATTTCTAGTTTCTTTACCAAAAGTCAGGTATCCACTTGTGTGTTTATGCCTTGACATAAATTCAATTACATTGATCACTATGTCTGTATTTTGCCAATACCATATTCTTTTTATTACTATTGGTCTGTAATAAAATTTGAGATTGATGATGGCAATACCTCTAGCAGTTTTTTTTATTATTCAAGATTGTTTTAGCTATCCCAAGGTTTGTTGTTATTGTTATGTGTTTTGTGTGTGTGTGTGTGTGTGTGTGTGTGTATTTCCATATGAAGCTAAATATTATGCTTGTTATATCTGTGAGGAATTATATTGGAATTTTAATGAAAATTGCATTGAATCTGTTGGTAGGTTTTGGTAGGATGGTCATTTTTACAATGTCAAAGCTAGTGATCCATGAGCATGAGAGATCTTTTCATCTACTGATATTACCTTTAATTTTTTTTTTTTTTTCTGCAGAGACTTGAAGGTTTTTGTCACACAAGTCTGTCACTTGTTTGGTTAGTTACTTCAATATATTTTATGGTTTTGGGGCTATTGTTAAAGGTATAGATTTCCTGATTTCTTTTTCATTCAATTTGGCATTCGTATATAGAAAATTTATTGATTTTTGTGAGTCAACTGTTGTACTCAGGTACTTTGTTGAAAGTGTTTAACAGCTATACGAGTTGCCCGGTGGGATTTTTAAGGTAACATGTATACTATCAAATCATCTTCATATAAAGATGCTTTAACTTCTTCCTTTCCAATTGGTATGCCCTTAATCTCTGTAAGTTTCCTTGGTGTCTGTTGTTATATATTCATTTTCATCTCCATTAATTTGGATCTTTTTTCCTCTGCCTTTTAGTAAATTTGGATAAGAATTTGGCTATCTTTTTTATTTTCTTAAGGAGTCAACTCTTTGTTTTATTGATAAATTGTATTATATTGTTTGTTTGGTTGAGCTGGTTTTTATTTTAAGTATTTCAGCCCTGTGTTAAATTATTTCTTGCCATCTACTTCTTTGAGGTGTAATATCTAATTTTTATTCTAGAGATTTTAACTGTGCTATTAAGTTGTTAATATGTAAACTCTCCATTAAAAAAAAAAAGTAAGCAGTTAGTGCTATGAATGTGCCTTTTAGAACAGCCTTTATTGTGTCCTGAGAGTCTGAGTGTGTTGTGTTTATAATTTCATTCAATTCTAGAAAGTTTTTATTTTTTTCCTGGTTTCAGTCTTGCTCATTTTTTCATTTAGCAGTAAGTTGCTCAGTTTCCATAAGTGTGTAAACTTTCTGTTACTGATAGTCACCATTGGTAGGTGGTGGTGAGATAGGATGGTGGGTGTTAATTCAATTTTTCTTGTACCTGTGTCTTGATCTGTGACTTGCTTTGTGTTTGAGTATGCAGTCAATTTTGAATGAAGCTCCATGAGTTGCCAAAAAGAAGGTATATTCTCTCGTCTTTTGGTGAAATGTTCTATATCTCTTAGGTCCACCTGGTTTATAAGTTCATTTTACCTCCCACATTTCTCTGCTTAGTTTTTGTCTGAATGACCTGTGTATTTTCCAGAGTGTGTTATTTAGTCTCCCATTATCAGTGTATGATACCTACATGTCTACAAAAGGAGAATGCTGACTGTCAAATTATAGCAGCTAATATAGTGTAGGATTATACCAGTTTGTATATCTTATAGATCTCTTTATATTTTCTCTAGGCATCCTGCTTGCTTTGAATTTATTATAGCTACATCAATTGTCCATATTATTTGGGAAGTCACCTGCAATATGGGGTCTACCACTCTATGCCTTGTTTCTCATGCTTTGTGCTGGAGTTGTTTCTGTTAGGTTACCATTCATAAGGAAAGCATGGCGAGCCTAGTTGGCATAAATTTGGTTTCTCTGTCTCTGTCTTTGTGGGGTATGGAAATGTGTGTGTGTGTGTATGTGTGTGTGTGTGTGTGTTACAATTTTAGAAAAATAAAAATTTTTATAATTCTAAATAACCTGGGAATTTTTTTCTTTGTCCTTTCTTTGCCTTCTATATTGCCTAACCTCCTCAGCTCCAGTTGAGTCCCCTTGCACCTTCCCATTGTTCTGTGTTCCACTTCATATGAGCTATCCTTTTTCCACTATCACAGAAGTCCCTCCTCCCACATGGTTTATTAATGCTTCACTAGTATCTGATTTTACTCTATATTATACTCACATTGCAAGGGACTGTAAATGAGAGAGACTCTATGGCATGTTAATTCTAGATTTTGGTTACCTCACTCAATATAATGTTTACTAGGTTGATTCATTTACTTAGAAATTTTATTACCTTTACAAATGAATAATATTGCATTGTATAGATGTCCCACATTTTCCTTAAACATTCATTTTTTGAAACATTAACATTGTTTTCAATTCCTGGTTGTTGTGCACAAGGTAGCCCAAACACAAAAGACAAAAAAGAAATCAAAGCACTAATTAATTAAATAGAAATAACACAAAATAAATCAATGAATCCAAGAGCTGGATTTCTGAAAAGATAAACAAGATTAACAGAATCTTGGCCTAAGTAACCAAAAGAAAAAGGTGCAAATGACTAAAATTAACAGAATCAGAAATGAACAGAGAACCCTAACAGCAGTCATCAAATATATTGCAGGATATTAAAAGGTATAAGGGGACACTCTAAAAATCTGTACTCCACTATATTAGAGTAAAGGGGGCTGGAGGTTATGGAGGATAGGGTTAATTTATTGACTCATCCAAATTAACAAAGTTAAATTAAGAAGAGGCCAGGAACCTAACTTACCAATACAAAGGATAAGATTTAAACAATAATGGAAAGCATTCTGACTAAGCTCTGATTCCGGCTGGATTCACAGCAGAATTTTATCAGATGTTCAAAAAAGAATTGCAAATGTTCCCTCTTAAGGTCTAACAAAAATAAATTAAATAAATAAATAACAACAGCAAAAGAACTAGAAAGATTACTGCTACACTTGTCCTATGGAACAAGCATTATTCTAATACTCAATAAATCTAGTAAATATATAACAAAAATTTAAGGGAAAAATTCAAAGCTACAAATAGCAAACCAGCAAACTGAGTACAAGCATGTAAAAAAGTATTATCAACTTGATCAACTTGTCTTTATCCTTAAAAATACAGGACTGATTAAACATACATAAATCAATTAATATAATAAATCATATAAATAAAGACAAATGACATGATATCTAAATATATGCAGAAAAATTAATACAAAATCCAATTTACCTTCATTATAAAAATCCTAGAGAAAGTAGAACTGGGGGTTCCTATCTCAACATAATAAGAGCTATACATCAAAAGCCAATAATATTAACCTAAATAGAAAAATAAAGAAAACTAGAAGCTATACCATTTAAATCAGGGAAAATACCAGGATTCCCATTATTCTCACTCCTTTTGGTTGCTGTAAGCACTAGTCGGGGCACGGAACAAGAGAGGGAACATTCAAAATCTTTTCTTCTAGTATGTTGTCATGATCTATAGTTATCCTGTTTGGCAAAAACATTCCAGACACTTATAATACAAGTAATCTAGGAGAGATAAAAAACAGTACAAATATCCTAGAGGACAAGATCATACTAGACAAACAACCCAGAGGTGTCAGAAACACAGAAAACATACCACCTAGATTTTACAACTACAATGCAAAACTAATACAAGGATAAAAAAATAATAAGTCTAGAAGACAACACCACAAATGATAAATTTTCCAAGGAAAAGAAAATAGAGGAAAACTGAACAAGAGAATAGAATTACAAGATAATCTAGTGATACAATTTTCATACACCAAAGCATTGTAAAAGTTTTGACTACATAGCAAATATTTGTAAGTAGGCAGACCAAAGCTGATAAACTGTTTGAGTAAGCAAGAACTATGGGCCAGCAAAGCTTTCTTTTCTACCTTGTGTGGCAAGTGCACTCTGAGTTTTTGACTATGGATGTGACTACAATGATGGATTCACACCTAAGCTAGGACAGATGATAAGGACAATGAATACAGATCAAAAGCTACATACTAGCTCTGATAGCTATTCCTGGTTGGCAAGTTTATTACATCTGGAATTAACAACAATCCAGAAATGAAGAGCACACCTGTAATTCTGATCTTGAGGTGTAGTGGCCATGAAAATCTTAAGCCCAGGCAAGTCAACACACACCTTTAATCACAGGAGACTGAGACAAGCAGGTCTCTGGGTTCAAGGTCAACCTGGACACAGTGAGTTTCAGATCCAAGCATGGTAGTACACACCTTTAATCTGAGCCTTCTGCTGGAGGCCTACATAAGGACATTGGAAGAAGGAAGACTCACTCTTCTTTGCCATTTCTTTTATTGTCACAAATGAATACAAGTAAAATGTTTCAAATAATGCTTTTATTCCATCTGTGAAACATAATGCTTTGCCAATGCTTAGTGAAATAGCTATGCAATTGTAGACACAACTTATTAAATTTTGTTTCCTTCAGTTCATTTCAAACAGCCTGCTTTTGATATCAGGATATATTTGTTGTCAATATTTTGTAAGTAAAATATAGAATAATATTAAATAGTTAATGTAATATAAAATAAGAAATCTATTTGTTGGTTATTTTGATCACTTTGTATTATAAATAACCCAACATTATTTATATTATCTGTTTCAATATGAGTTTATACAAAATGGAAAAAAAGTCATGATATATGATATATCATACTGCCCTTGATTTTATTGTTTTTGGAATATGTCCCTAAAGTGGACACATTATCACTTAGCTTTCAGGTTTAGCTTTTATGAGAAGGAGTTTTTAAAAATCTTTATATATATATAGTAAGTTTACAGTTACTAATTTACTACTATTTACATGAAATAAAACATTTAATCACTGAAAACTTATTTTAAGAGCATTTATATTTAAACTGCTTTTCAATGTTAATAAATCTTACCATGATTTTTATCAATAGAGAAGTTAATTACTATTTTATATTCTCTCCAGTAGAAAAACAGGGCATCAAGTGGAGGGACACGGTTGCCAAACAAAAGCTCTGACCCAGAATTGTTCCTGTCTAAAAGAACTGGAGGGACAAAAATCAAGACAAGACTGAGGGAAAGATGGTCCATTAACAGGCCCACATTGGGATCCATCCCATGGGTGGGCACCAAGTCCTGACACTATTCATGATGCTATGGTGTGCTTACTGACAGGAGCCTAGCATGGCTGTGCTCTGAGAGGCCCAACAAGCAGTTGACTGAGACAGATGCAGATACTTACACCCAACCACTGGGCTGAAGTTGGGGATCCCTTTGGGTGAATTAGGGAAAGACTGGAAGAAGCTGAGGAGGAGGGCAACCCCATGGGAAGACCAGCAGTCTCAACTAACCTGGACCCCTGAGATCTCGCAGACACTGAGCCACCAACCAGGCAGCATACACAAGCTGATATGAGGCCCCCAACACATATACAGCAGAGGACTGCCTGGTCTGGTCTGGCCTCAGTGGAAGAAGACTTACCTAGCCCTTGAGAGACTTAAGGCCCCAGAGAGTGGGGAGGAGGAACATTCTTTTGGAGATGAGAGAAAGTGGAATAGAATGAGGAACTGTGGGAAGGTGGATAGTGAAGGTAATAACTGGACTGTTAAAAAAAAAAAAAACCTAAAAGTAATAAAAAATGATTTTTAGACTCACAAAATTTTTCACAGTTTTGAACATAATTTTAACATCCTACATACCCAATATTCCCAGTTGTAACACATAAAGGATGCTGTCATCATTTGTGTATCTGATATTTGCTAGTTTTTCAACTATACTGTTGCTGTGTGTGCCTTTCCCCACTCTATTCTTTGGAAGGAGCCATGACATTAAGATTATGTAATACATTTACAGTATTACTTCAATATATAACACAGTATAGCAATCACAATGTGCCATGAAAGATGAAATCAGAACTTCTATGAAAACCTGTGTGTATTAATATATTTTTATATTTTCATCTGCTGTAGAAAACAGTTTCAAGTTACTAGCTCTTATGGAATCTAGTTAACTGGATCAGGGTACCAGGAGATCTGGGAAGCTCTCAGAGGGGAGTTAATCCTGCATCTGTGAGATGTAATTTACCCTTACATGGGAATTTCTACTTTTGCTCTTAAAGACTTTGAATAACATGTAAGGTTCACTTGCATCATTGGGGATGACTTTTACTTAAATTCAACAGACTGGGCTGAAGAGATGCCCCTGTCATTAAAGACTAGACTCAATTTTAAATGCCCTTTTAGAGGCTAGTGAGATGAAGCAGCACTCAAGTGTACTTGCTACCCTTGCAAAGAGCTGAGGTTTGGCATTCTTCACCTATATCAGGAGGCAAGCCTTTAGTTGTACAGAACTCTAGTTGTAAGGGATCCAATGGCCTTTTTTGGCATCCTCAGGTACCTGAGAGAAGGTGGTACACACACACACACGAGCACGTGCATGCACATACACATATACATAAATACTGTCCCAACAACGTAAGATTCATGTTTAGTTTTCATATTTGGTGGTTTATTACTGTGAAGCAACACCATAACAATGACAACTCTTATAAAGGAAAACATTTCATTGTGGTTAGCTTACAGTTTCAGATGTTTAGTCCATTATCATCATGGTGGGACATGGCTGCACGAAAGCAGACATGGTACTAGAGAAGGAGCTGAGAATTCTACATCTTGATCTGCAGCCGGCAGAGAGAGATTGTGTGCAACACTGGGCATAGCTTGAGCATAGGAGATCTTAAAGCACAGCTTCACAATGATACACTTCCTCCACAAAGGCCACACCTCCTGATAGTGCCACTCCCTATAGGCCAAGCATTCAAACATGTAAGTTTTCAAGGGCCATACCTATTCCAATCACCAAAGATTATAGCAAAGCACTCTGAACTAATCAGAAAGACATATACACTGAACCCAAGAACTGTTAATTATATTTGTTTAGACACAAGACCAGATGCTAACCTTAGATTTTCTTTTCCTCCAATAACAATGTTTATCTCCTGTCATTTTATTTTTCAAATAAACAAACAGTCTAACAAAATTCAATGTGAGGACATTGGCAGACTAACTGTAATTTTATGAAAATTAGAAAAAGAATATAATATGCAACAAACACAAACTGGCATGTTTTAGCCCCATTTATATCTAAGAAAAGAATATACTAGTTTTTGTCAGTTACAAATTATCCTTGATTTTGGAAAAGAAATTTATATAAGGACATAACCTAGGTTTCCCCACACAAGACTTGTTACAGAGACTTGTGTGTGATTTATTCGGGAATCTAAGCCTAGGATTATAAGAGCATCAGGCGAACACAGTGAAAACTAAGTGAGACTAGAACTGTGTCTATTGAAATGGTTTAGTGCTATGTGTGAAGATGCATCTTATAAAATAAGCTCAGAATCATTTCCATTTGTATGAGATCACGACATTGGGTTTCTAGCAAACAGGAGAGAAATGAGAGAGGTTGGGTAGGTTGTACAATAGTGGAGGCAATTGGTTAGGGTGTTACTTTGTAGAATATTGGAGGAGACTGGTTTTAGTTGTAGGTTGTAGGAATGGTGAAGGAGGCCAGTCTTAGCTGCAGTTTGTAGGACAGTGGAGGATGCTGGTCTTAGCCTGAGGTTGTAAGTGCCAGGTGTATGATAATGGAAGATCCTTGGATTAGCTGCACTTTCATGAAACTAGTCAAGCCTGGAGAGAGTTGGCTGCTGGATCCCTGTCTGGATTTACACATGATTGTTGCAGTTTATGACGTATAGAGACATACATAAGAGATGTCAAGTCATACGGTGAGGTCCTTTGATCAGGTCCAATAATATCAACTTCAATCTCTATCTAGTTCCTTGACAGAAAATACAGAACTTTAAATTTTTTTCACAATAAAAATCATTAATTTGGGGGGCAAAGAGTGGAACAGAGACTGAAGGAAAGGCCATCCAGAGATTGTCCCACCTGGGAATCCATCCCATATGCAAACACCAAACCAAAACACCATTGTGTTTGCCAAGAAACACTTGCTGACAAGAGCCTGATATAGCTGTCCCCTGAGAGGCTCTTCAAGAGCCTGACTAATATGGATGATCACAGCCAACCATCAGACTGAGCATGGGGACCCCAATGGAAAAGTTAGAAAGCAAGAACTGAAGGAGATGAAGGGGTTTTAAACCCCATAGAAAGAACAACAATAGCAACCAACCAGACCCTCCAGAGCTCCTAGGGACTAAACCACCAACCAAAAAGTACTCATGGAGGGACCATGGCTCCAGCAGAATATGCAACAGAGGATGCCCTAATCTGGCATCAATGAGAAAGGAGGTCCTTGGTCCTGTGCAGGCTCAAAGGCAGTGAGACAGGAGTGGGTGGGCAGGTGTTTGGGTGGTTGGGTGTGGTAGTACCCTCATAGAAGCAGGAGAGAGGAGGGATAAAATAGTGTATTTTGGAAGGGCAAACCAGGAAGGGGGATAGCATTTGAAATGTAAATAAATAAAATAACCAATAAAAAAGAAAATTTATTAGTTCTTATTCACTAGGACAATTTATAGGACTTGATTTGTCCTATAAATGTTCAAATGTTCAAAAACAAACAAACACTTGAGGATTTGTTAATGTGTAGCACAGCTTTCTTTCTGAGAATCCTGACTCCAGACTGCTTTCCATCTGATATGTATTCATTCCTTAGTCTAAAAAATTAGCATTTTATTCTATTCCATTTAAGTAACTGATGGGTCTTACTCCAGTGTACTAGTAACTTAAATAATCTAAATACCTCACATTTCTTTAGCATTTGGACCTCACTCAATAGGCAGCATCCTTTTTCTTGAGACAAAAGCTAATAATTTTATATGTTTCTAATACATTTGTTGTTAACACCCATGGTAAACGGAATTAAAGCATTCCCATGCAGTGATTTTACATAACCATTTTCATTAAAATCTACTTCTTTCTCTTGGTTGGGAGCTTCATTAGTTACAAATTTATCCTTTTCTTTTTAGAGAAGTTTAGAGTTTCAAAACTCAATATTTTTTCTCTCACAAACAACTGCAAAATGTGATTCTGTGCACACAGTAAAAGTTCATAGGTTACAAATACCAAGTGAATTTTAAACATCATAACAAGGTTTGACCAAAGGGTCTCTTCATTTGAGATGGTTATTTTCCCCATTTCTTATATTTTTAATTATGTTCTCAAAACTTTTCTGATCTTGTTAAAATACCTTTAAAGTTCCAGAAATTCATCAATATTTTACGTTATTCACCGGTTAGTAATAACCCCACTCTGTGCTGTGTTCACTTTGTGCTAATTGTTTTACATGCCACATGTAGCATTCACAAAACTCCATCACCTACAAAGACATGAAAGCTGTCCATTCGCCTGCAGAGGACAGCAGAACCAATTGTCAGAACACAATAAAGACATGTGTATCTCCATCATCAGTGTGACAAACCTAGTTTCAGAAAGCCAGGAGATGCTGGCCACATACAAACACTAAAAATAAATGAATTTATTGTTTTTGCATAATTTCTATTAAGATTCTTACTCAGTCCTTTGTGAGGTTCTCCTACAGATTTCATAGTTAGTGCCACTTTTTCCTTTCCCACATTTATGTTGAATTCTACTCTCTCTGGTCTCTAAACTTAACAGAACTCACCCTTCCAATGCCTTCTTTTTTCCAAAAAGTTCTCATTAAATGTCTCATACTCTCTTTTTATGTGATTCTGAACCTGATATTGTTCCCTTAGAAGCTTTTTTTGGATCTTATGTAACTGGATTGGTGTGATAAAGAGACTGAGTTTTTAAGTTAATATTTTTGCAATCCCAGGTGTGCAGATATGGTAGGATTTATATCAAAAAAATGAGAGAAGAAGGGTACAGATACTCAAGACTACAAGGAAAGAATGAGCAGGAAGTGGTTCTGATAAATTCCAAGCCCAGTAGAGAAAATTGCCACTATTAGCAGAAAGAAAATTGGATCCAGTTCACAAAAGCTTTGGTCATTCTAATCCAAGAGGACCTAGATTTAAATAAGTAGGCATTGATGTTCTAGTCAGGTATTATTGAGGGGTTAACACAATAAAATGGTATGTTGAAAGAAATCTTGGATAAAACTGAGAAAAAATGCAGAGGAAGTTAGAAGGAAAGAGCGTCAGGAAACATAGGTAGCAATCCAACACCTTCATGGCCCAGGCTAAAACCCGAAATCAAGCCAAATATGACTGAACAACACTTATATAAGTATAAGGAAAACACAATCCCAATTTTATAATGAGTGCCAAAGTGAATGGTCAAAGTACATAGATAAATCTAACTTTACAATCAAATAGAATAAAAATCAATGTTCCTTATGGTATAGTACAGTTTTTATCAAAAAGAATGTTTTTATAACCATATTCTTGAGGATTCCAGAGTTTCTCAATTTACTATTGAAAATAAAAGTTTTGGTTTTCAAGGAGCAGAGTTCTGTGCTGGCGTTATGGATTAGTGAGAGCAAAATTGCTTTCCATGTCTGAGATACTGCGTTTGATATCCTACACTTTTAAAAACACATGAACAAATGATGCAGTTCCACAATGGCTTTTAAATTAACATTCTGGGAGCATGTACATTATCATGTGGAATTATTACAGAATGCTATACATTAAATGCAGTTAATTTGTGTAAACTATTTCTGTACTCAAACAGTTGACCTTTCATAAATACAACAATTCAAAGGTGATATTTAAATATAGCCTTATTTTCAATGTATGAAAACTTTCCTTTCTGATCACCTTTACTATTTTTAATTCCATAAAAATTAATAAAATGGAATTCTATAACTTGAATGCTCTTGCACACATATTTTGTTTTTCATGAATCATATTTGGATGCTAACCTCATCATCTTACTTTGATGTCTGAATACAAACGGAATACAACTCTTTTAAATATCTGGTTAATGCAATACTATATCAACCCAAGCCACAAATTTACCTACTATTGTATTCATCCTTTTGTCCTTGATTTTCAGGCATATAGCAGACTATGTTTCTATCCTTCACCTTTTATTTGTATGTGCTTATTGAGCATCTGACAAGTTCCAGGCACTGGGCATCCAACAGCAACTTAACACTTGGATATTTTATTGTAGTAGGTTGAAACAACACCAAGTAAGAAAATGAACTAATAGGGGATATTTTCTCACTGTGAAAGATCCTTTCAGAGGAATTTTAGGGATAATATTTCATGTACTGTGTGGAAGCGTTACCTGTCAATAAAAGGCCTATGGCCTGTAGAAAAGGGTAGAATAAAGGGTGGAACATTGGGTAGAGAGTAACTCTGAGAAAGAGTCAAACATGGGAGATTACCCACCTGGACTTGGTGGAAGTCAGACTTATGTGGAGGAATAGAGGAAGGATTGTGGGCCCTGGAGGGGATAGAACTCCACAGGAAGACAAACATAGCCAAATAACCTGGACCCTTGGGGGTCTCAGAGGCTGAATCACCAACCAAAGAACATACACGGGCTGGACCTAGGCTTCCTTGTACATATGTAGCAAATGTGCAGCTTGGGCTTCCCGTGGGGCCTGAACAACTGGAATGGGGGTATCCCAAAAGCTGTTGCCTGTATTGGGATATGTTCTTCTAGGTGGCCTGTCTTGTCTAGCCTTAGTGGGAAAGGATTCAACTAGCCTCCTAGAGACTTTAAGTGCCAGGGAAAGGGATACTCAGGGGGCCCCCAACTGCTCAGAGAAAGAAGGGCTGGCTGGGGAGAATGGGGAAAGGATTGTGGGAGGTGGTGACCTGGAAGAGGGCAGTGAGCAGGATATAAAATGAATGAGTAAAAACATAAAGTTAAGAAATTTTCTTTTTAAAAAAGAAAGAAAAGAAAATGTGATGCATTCCCATGCTGGGATATTGCTCAGTTATTTTTTAAAAGGTGAAATCATGAAATTTTCAAATAAATGGATGAAGCTTCATCATCCCAACTGAGGTTACCCAGACTCAGAAGAAGAAATGGTGTGTATTCATTTATATGTGAATGTTAGCTGTTAAGTCTTTGATAAAAAGGCTATGATCTCCATTATCATAGAAATTTGGTATAGAGTACAGGAAGAATCTGGAGGATTGATTCACCCTTGGAAGTGGAGATAGAATAGATAGTTATGTGGCTGAAAAGTGAAAATGCCAATCTTGTGCACATTTGTGGGTGTCCTGATGAGTTTAATTATGGCTGCTACAAAAGCCTCATTAGAGGGTTATACTAATAACTATAACCTTGCCTTTGACAAGTAATGGATTCCTGAACAATGCCAGAAACACAATCAAGATAAGCAAAGTAAAAAAGAGATAAATATCTAACTTTGTTAAAATTAAAAATGATTTTTACCACAAAAGACATTATCAACAAATTAAAAGACAAATTGGAGCAAATATATTAGGTGTATATCTATAAGAAAATTCCATTAAAAATATAAAGAATTATCAAAACATAAATAACTCAAAAATGTGTAAAGGAAGTACAGCTGTACATATATTTACTAAGAGAGTTGAGGCAGGAGAATCACAAGTATAAAGCCTTCTGGGGCAACTTGGCAAGGCACTGCATAAATAAATTTAAAAATATGAAAAATAAAAATAAATAAGTAAGTAAATAGAAACTACTAGATCAACAAAAAAAGGACTTCTCTAAACTTTTCTCCAAAGATAATACCCAACTGAGTCATAAAAAGATACTAAGAAGTATTAACAATCAAGAATTGTAAATATGGGCCACAATGATGTTCCATTTTACATGTAATGAAATGCAGTTCTTTGACAAAGATGCCTTAATTCTGGTGGTTATTGTTCTTACTTTTGTAGAGTGAGAAGTCAGATCAAGGAATCAGGACCCAGATTTGGTTTGTGGTGAATGCATGTATATTTACTAAGCACACCATTCATTCTGTGTTCTCATATGGCACAGTGGGACATTTTCCTCCTAGGGGTACTGCTTCTTCTTCTAACTTAAAGTCCCTCTATTTACCTTTAAGGCATTGATGTAAGACACTCACTTTGAGGACAGTATTGACAGATGGAAGGAAGATGAGGTGAGGTACAGTATGGAAGGTCTTTCTTCCTCATTGCTACAATTGACTCTAAAATGTTAAAGAATTCTAATGCAGGGTATGAATACCCAGTTTGTTATGACAATAGAAGAATAGGACACATTTATTTGACAATGCTAATCATATACATAAATAAATGTGTATTCATGGTATGAGGCCTCCCTTTCTCCTTTTTTCTTAAGGCCTCCTATGTTAGAACTGAATTCCCTTTTCTATGTATATGTGTTCAAACCTTGAAGTGACTTCTCAGAGGTAGTAAGTTAGGGGATTGCAATCCTTTGCAACTGTATGTTTGAAAATTAAAGATACCAACTAAAAGCCTACAAAAAACTATTTTATCCTGTTAAAGAAAGCCTCTCTCAGGTTCTCATGTAGAAGGGAGTCTCACCCAGTCCTTTTTAATCTGGAATATTTCTCAGCAGAATAAGGCAAACTTTACTCTGGTGTTATTTGTAGGTTTTATTTTGTTTTGGGCAGAGTCTTGACCTACACAGCTTCAGCTGGCTGCAAATTCACAATCCCCCCATGTCAGCTTCCAAGTGGTGGGGTTATAGGCATTCTGTCTCAGGCTGTGCTCTTTGTTCTTGTTATCAAGCAAGAAAGTATAGATTCCTATAGGAATCAAATAAGAACAACCCCATCCCAGACTGAGAGTACAGAGAAGTGTCCATGCTTGAGATTCTAGCATTGAGATAGTCAGTATAGACACAGTGAAGCAAGGGTTGTCAATTTTCCACAGGGCAGAGGTCATGAAGTAGACAAAAAAGGTAAAATATAGATAAAGGAGGAAAAAGAACTTGGGAAGCTCTGGTGTAATAGTAAGTGTGCAATGTAGCTAGCTCCCAGTGGTTTAGTTAAAGAAGTTCCTTTTATGTTTGTCTTTAGAGGCTAAAGGTCACAATATTAAAATTCATGCGATAAACTGAGATTCTTGATGTGACATTTGCTTTATGTGCATGGTACTCCACATAACATCATGTTTTATGTATTTGGATAAGCACATAATGTTGACTACATTTTTCCTGTTATAAATTTAATCTATAATTACATTGCATACCCAGCCATGGAAGCATTTCTGTTTGTGATTCTGAACTTACAATTTGTTTCTATTGAAAATAATACTTGTTTTTCCAACGGTTGTGTATGAGTGTGTGTGTGTGTGTGTGTGTGTGTGCACGCACACGTGCGCGTGCATGTGCGCATTGTGTGATATGAAATAATAAGTGTAAAGAGAGAGCAGATTTAGAAAGACAAAAAATAGAGTAGCAAATACAGGAGGTAGCTTCAGAAGTTACCCATCAATCAAAGGTAAGGCCATTCTTTTTAGTCTTGGGTCTTCAGCATAAATAATAGACTTGCTCAGATGTCAAGTACTCAGTCTACTTGGTAGTGACTGAATTGTGTCTCTCTATCTTAAGTTCACATGATGAGACCCTAATGAATAATTATTTGTTGAGACTATATTTCTGTAAAGAACGTAAGCGTTAGATTCCAATACCACCACTTATGGAAAATCTTAGAGGTAGACAATTTCACTGAGGAAAGTTCATGTAAGAATACAACCAAAAGGATGCCATCTGTGGGCTACAAAGAAGGCCCTCACCAGTCATAAAACCTTGCCTGAGAATTGAGAGTATCCTCACCCCAGAACTATGAGGAAATGAATTGCTTTTTGTTTATTCCCTTCAGCCTGTGTTATTCCGGTTAGCCTAAAATGATTAATATACATAGTCAGAGGAATGAGACCTGGATGTTTATAGTGAAAAAACCTCTATCACAGAATGTTCTGTAGGAAGATAATAAGAAAGGGAGGGCTTTGGAAACTTCCATATTGAAGACGGTAGAACAGAATGGGAAATGGGGTGTCTTTGTGGGGTTTAAATTTGGAGTCTTTTCCTCTTGTGCTTTAGGGAATTAATATTTATAGTAGTGTTGGAACTTCTGTGACTCTTGTTATAGTAGAATTAATGTAGTAATTTGGTCCCTTAGGTAAAATATAATAGACCACTTGGGTGGTATTTGCCAATAAAAAGTGTGATGATACAATCTCCAAGCATTCTTTAAGGAAAAGAGGGAAGGGTTAGAAATGTAGTGCAGTGGTTGGGTTCTTCTGTGGCAAGCTTGAGGTTCTGGGTTGATTGTTAAGGTCCAAGAACCACTGAAAGAAGACCCCAGACACAAATAGTATGCAAAAGCAAAGAGCTTCTATTCATCTGAATTTCGTTCTTGCAGATGTCTCCCCATTTGGAAATGGAGACTCCTGGTGAAATATCAGACCCAGCTTTTATTGTCTTTTAGGAGAATTCTGGGGAAGGGATCTACCATTTTACCTTGATTGGTTAGCTCTATCTCTAGGAGTCAGACCAATTCTATAATTGGTTAGGCTCTGTAGACTTTCCAGGGGATCACCTACTCTTTCTACCTACCTATTCTTACTTCAGGCCAGTTGAAAAGGTGTCATTAGATTGTTAGCCTGAAGCAGTGGTTAACTGACCACAGGTTCCTGGATCTGAGTTCTCATTTCAGGCAGAAAATTAGGCCTGGACTTTCAAACTGCCAGTGTGCAGCCTGTCATGGGGTCAGACTGACATTGGCTAACTCAGTCCTCTTGTGATGTCATATGGCATAGATAGATAGATAGGCAGGTAGTCAGACAGACAGATGGATAGATAGATAGATAGATAGATAGATAGATAGATAGATAGATAGATTGTAGATAGCGGAGACAGGGAAAGATAAAGAGAAGTACAATAAAAGAGACACAAAGAAAATATATTCTTGGCTGCCTAAAGAGAGGAGTATGGAAAAATAAAATTTGGGTAACTTGTAATCTTAACTCCTAAACAAATGAGTTAGTACCCAAGTACATGTGAGTAAACTTTTCTATTCCCATACATTTTGAAGTGATTATTGGTCATACCATGAGAAACAAAACATCCTATAGAAAATCAGCAGACACCCCTGTAGGCTTAGATTTTTCAAAACCTACTTTAATAATGGTTCTCAAATACTTTGACTCCCTTCTACCCTACTGGCCAAGGGTAAGGGAGGAAAGATGGCAAATAGGACAAGGGGATGTGAACCTGCTTAGAAGTAGTTCGTTGGGGCAATTTCAATCTCCATTGTTAGGATACCAGGAGTCCAGTTGACCAGTGTCAAGGTATCAAGTATACATGCATCAGGAGGGGTGGCAAGATCCACAGAAACAGCCAATTGTTATGAGTTAGGAGAAATGACCAGGACAGCTGGGATGCCAGAAGTTCTCTGCTGTGCCTCTCTCAAGGAAGTGATGATCAATGAAGACTCTAGACCAACAAAACATTGCAAGGCTAGCTATGCAAGTATGCCATCACTGTCCCTTGAGTCCCAATTATACTCTCTCCAAACATCACATGTACTCCCACTAGTCTTGCCTCAGCAGAAGACCACGTGGGTTGGCATGACATGATGCAAAAAAAAACGTTGATTTCACACCTTCACATGGTGGCTAGCACTGAGGAAGTTTTCCTGATATAGTGACATGAACATGATGCTGTTGTCTTCTAATTTAACTTTACTGTGTTTGTGGATATGTCTGTGTATGTATGTGTGTATGTACGTGTGTGTGTGTGTGTGTGTGTGTATGTGTGTGTGTGTGTGTGTGCATGTGCTGGGTTAGGTGGTGTTCCCATGTACAGGCCAACACCCATGTGCATAGGTGACCAAGTAGGCCAAAAGATGTCATTAGATATTCTAGAACTGAAGTTACTAGTAGTTTTGAGCTACCAGATAGCTTCAGGGAACAGACTCTGGTTCTCTGTAAGAAAAACAAAAGGTCTGATACACAGAGCCTTCTGTCCAGGCTCATGAATGCAATGCTTTTAAAGGGCATTTGGTATACCCCCACCCAAGATGTCACATCTACTTATGGACCACATGTACCTACAGACCATCTCAGTCCTAAAGAGCTTAGTATCCATGTTAAATGCTGAAGATATCTCTCAGTCTATTGCCTGCTTTATGGGATCTTTTTTCTCCTACTGGATTACTTACCCAGCCTTGATATGAAGATTTGTGCATAGTCTTATTGTATCTGGTTATATTATATTCAGTAGATATTCTTAGGAGGCCTGCTATTTTCTGAAGGGAAGAAGAAAGCAGTGGATCTGGGTAGGATTGGGGAGGAGCTAGAAGCAGGAGAAGGAGGAGAGTGTGCAGTCTGGATTACTGTATGAGAGAAGAATAAATTAAAAAACAATAACAATAATAAAGGCAGCTCAGAATATAATCTCTATCTTTTAATCAATATGTACTGTGCATCATTGTAAGGCTAGAAATAACTATACTGGTGCAAATGTGTGCAGATAAAATGTCTCTGTGAACTTTGTGTTACATATATATTGAAAATAGAAAATAGAGATAACATAAATTGCTAAATTACCACATGCAACCTCATAGCTGAAGTCAAGGAAACTTTGCAGTCCCTGATAACCTGGGCTACATATTTTATAGTTTTAAAATATTTAACAAATCAAAATTATATAGATATATAAATATTTTAGAGCTAACTAAGTAAACATGTTTCTAGATCCACCACTAGTACTATTTCTATTACATCACAGCCATTGTCTGTAGACTGATCAGGAGCAGAGGAAGATACATAGCTATCTCCATTATAGGGATAGAAATCCCCAGCTTCACAACAACTGGCATTTTCTTTTTTTGTAATTTAGCATAGTATTGCAGCAACATAATCTAAGGAATGCAACAAAATGCACCACATAGAGCCATTTGTGCTGTCAGAAGTTTGCAATAAAATTCCTAAGATAAGGTATCTTCAAATAGCTGCAGCAGAGTTCTGATAATCAAATCCAGTGTTAATAATGAGTTTATTGTATGAACTTCAAGAGAAATAATGAATGGGCCAAGGTCTATGGGGATTAAGAAACATCATCATAAGATATCCCAAGTTCTTAGTTAAAGGAGCCTGAGATTGTTAACTTTCATTACTCTATCTTGACATACTACAATTAACATTTTCAGCACCCAAACTCAATCTCCATTAATAGAATGCTTATAATCAAGATATAGGTGTCAATATACAGATACTATGTCACTTCCCCAAGGATTTCAAATACTTAAATTATTACATAATTTCATGCTCATAGCCTTTTCTTTATGTGCTTTTTTCTTTTCTCTCCAACAAACCAAAGATGAATTTATAATTTTCTGAGTCACTGCACATTGCAAATTAAAACTTTATTTCAGCATTGTATTTTACTACAGGCCAAATATCTAATTTTGAAACCAACTTTATCTAAAGATCATTACAAAGTCATGTATTTGTTAGGTAATCATTTACAATTGCCATCCTTGTCTTTGACATATTTGTAATCTCAGCATTAAAAGCAAATGTTAGCACATAGTGAGCACTGAAAAATAGTAAATTGAATAGAATAGTATCACTTGTAATGTTCCAGAGGTGAGAACTGTAAATATCAATTGTTAAATGCTATAGCACCCAAGGTAATAGTAACATAAAAAACCATATTAGTGACTGCCATCACTAATGAACAGCAATAGACAACTACATAACAGTAGAAATCATTCATGTAAGTCACAATTTATAGAACATATTGATAATGGTGAAATTCTACTGAAAACTAGCTAGCATTTTATTTTCATTAACAATTATTTTACACATTTATCAATGTATGTCTATTTGTAAAGCTTTTAACGATCTAAATTTAAAGATCTAATGGACACGTAAAAACATAAAAATTATGATTTATGAGACAACCATCCATATGCTGATTTGTTCCACGCATTGTGTACTATTTAAATCAGGATAAATATATCTTACTCCTCTGATAACTGTTATTGATCTGTGAGTAAAGTTTACAGTTCTGTGTACTATGTTCTCATAGCAAATGTCACCTCACTTAAAGACTATTCTATATGATAAGTACTCATATGAATTGCCTGTTCAATTATAATTCCAAACGGATAAGGATTGCTGAGTGACTTTTCATGAGAAGATATGAACAAGGACATATTCACACACACACACACACACACATACACACACACACACACATACACACACACACACACACAAAGACACTAGTGACAGACCAAAGTATCAATTCTACCAAAATCTAATTTAGTGATCTAATAATTTCACTGGCATTCATAGAAGGCATGAATCAGGGGCTATTTAAGGGACCATGTATGATTCAAAGTCAATAACACCATTGAAAATGGGTAACTACTTAAAAGCTGGCTCCCTGGAGCCTATTCCACTCTTCATAAACTGCTCCATGGTTAATCTCCTCTCCCAGAATTGTTATTCCTGGTATAATCTTGGAGAGGGTCCTTGTACATCTTCTAAATTTCAGGAGATTGCTGACACTTGTTAATTTTTTTATTTCCCAAGTCTTATGAGTCTCCCTCCTTCCAAAAGGAAGAAATCTGATAATTTATAGATACCTCTAAATAGAGATTTATATCTCATATCTATATGTATATTGTGTATATATATATATTATCCAAATAATGAGCATATTAATATTTACTGATAATTATTAAAATATGTATGTCAGAATATTCTATCTGCTGAATTCTATCCAATTTGTAGGACATTAAAATATAATATTTAGAGGAAACTTCTAGTTTAACTCTGTGGTCTGTGCCACGTGGCTCCATACCCAAATAGCACAGGGAAAGAGCTACAATCCCATGAGTGTGGACAAGCTTGGGGTGTGGGGTAAAGCCAGAACCTCTGCTCAGCTGGTTCCGCCCAGAAGCCTCTGGACACAGGGACTGAGGAATGGCCTTACGGTTTCCTTCTGTGGCCAGGGAGCTGGTCCTGTAACACGGTGCTCCGTACTCAGTGCCAGGAGAGAGATGGTCTCCCAGGAGTGCATACACACCTTCGAGCACAGGAAGACCACCACTTCTGCTCAAATTCCTCGATCAAGAGGGACTCTTGCAGAGCCATCAGGACACAGGAACCAAGGAAAAGCTAGGAACAGGATACTTTTGGCTTCTGTATGCACCCCAGAGCTGACCCTGTACCACAGCTCTCCAAACCCAAATTCCTTGCAGAGAGAGCGGGTTTCCAAGGAGTACTGACAAAAAGGCTTGCAGGAGGGAAAAGCCACAGTCAGAGAGAGCAAGACCAGCTAACACCAGAGATAACCAGATGGCAAAAGGCAAGGGCAAGAACATAAGGAACGAAAATAAAGTCAACTTGGCATCATCAGACTCCAGTCCTCCCACCACAGCGGGCCCTGGATACCCCAACACACCAGAAAAACAAGACTCAGATTTAAAATCACTTCTCATGATCATGATAGAGGACATTAAGAAGGACATAAATAACTCACTTAAAGAAATAAAAGAGAACACAGATAAACAGCGAAATGCCCTTAAGGAGGAAATACAGGAAAACACAATCAAACAGGAAAAGAAATGAACAAAACCATCCAAGATCTAAAAATGGAAATAGAAATAATAAAGAAATCAAAAAGAGAGACAACCCTGGAGATAGAAACCCTAGGAAAGAGATTAGGAGTCATAGATGCAAGGATCACCAACAGAATACAAGAGATAGAAGAGAGAATCTCTGGTGAAGAAAATACCATAGAAAATATTGACACAACAGTCAAAGAAAAATGCAAAATACAAAAAGCTCCAAACCCAAAACATCCCGGATATCCAAGACACAATGAGAAGACAAAAACTAAGGAAAATAGGTATAGATGAGAGTGAAGATTCACAACTTAAAGGGTCATAAAATACCTTCAACAAAATTATATAAGAAAAATTCCCTAACCTAAATAAAGAGATGAACCTAAACATTCAAGAAGCCTACAGAACTCCAAATAGATTGGACCAGAAAAGAAAATCCTCCCATCACATAATAGTCAAAACACCAAATGCACAAAACAAGGAAAGAATATTAAAAGCGGTAAGGAAGAAGGGTCAAGAACCATATAAATGCAGACCTATCAGAATTACACCAGACTTCTCAACAGAGACTACAAAAGCTAGAAGACTGTGGACAGGTCTCATACAAACCCTAAGAGAACACAGTGCCAGCCCAGACTATTATACCCAGCAAAATTCTCAATTACCATAGATGGTGAAACCAAGATATTCCATGACAAAACCAAATTTACAGAATATCTTTCCACAAACCCAGCCCTATAAAGGATAATAGATGGAAAACACCCACACAAGGAGGGAAACTGCACCCTAGAAAAAGCAAGAAAGTAAGCTTTCAACAAACTCAAAAGAAGATAGCCACACAAACATAAAAATAACATCAAAAATAACAGGAAGCAACAATCATTATTGTTAATATCTCTTATCATCAATGGACTCAATTCCTCAATAAAAAGACATAGGCTAACAGACTGGATACATCCACAAGACCCAGCATTTTGCTACATACAGGAAATGCAACTTAGTGCTAAGACAAACACTACCTCAGTGTAAAGGGCTGGAAAACAATTTTGCAGGAAAACAGTCCCAAGAAACAGGCAGGAATATCCATTCTAATATTGGAGAACATCAACTTTCAACCAAGAGTCATGGAAAAAGATACGGAAGGACACTTCATACTCAACAAAGGAAACATCTACCAAGGAAGAAATAAAGAAAGAAATTAAAGACTTCCTAGAATTTAATGAAAATGAAAGTTTTAGAACAAAAAGAAGCTAATACACCCAAGAGGAGTAGAAGGCAAGAAATAATCAAATTAAGGGCTGAAATCAACCAAATGGAAACTAAAAGAACTAAGAAATCAAAATATCAGTATTTGCAGATGATATGATCATATAATTAAGTGACACAAAAAATCTCCTCCAGAGAACTCCTACAGCTGATAAAAAACTTCAGCAAAGTGGCAGGATATAAAATTAACTCAAACAAATCAGTAGCCTTCCTATACTCGAAGGATAAACAGGCTGAGAAAGAAATTAGGGAAATGACACCCTTCACAATAGTCACAAACAATATAAAATATCTTGATGTGACTTGAACCAAGCAAGTGAAAGATCTGTATGACAAGAACTTCAAGTCTCTGAAGAAAGAAATAGAAAAAGACCTAAGAAGATGGAAAGATTGCTCATGATCATGGATTGGCAGGATTAACATAGTAAAAATGACCATCTTGCCAAAAACAATCTACAGATTCAATGCAATTACCATCAAAATTCCAACTCATTTCTTCAAAGACTTAGAGTAATTCTCAAATTCATATGGAATAACAAAAATGAAATATTGTTAAATATTGAAAAAATGAAATGAAACATACAAATGAAATATTTTACAATAACATTAAGGAATATGATCTGATTTGGACAGATTTATTCTATTTCTTAAGCATAATTTTAATTTTTTTTCTTTTATCTACTTTCAACAGCACTAGGATGGGACCAAAACTGACATTTAGATTCCAGGGCTGACTATGCACAGTCACAGATATTCCAGAGCACTCGTTTTCAGAATCTTGGAATTTGTTTCCTTTGTTCTTAATCATTTTCTTCCTTCCCTCAATCTCAAAATGTGCAAAGGGAATACATAAGACAGAACATTAGACACAGAGTTTCACTTATGGACAAGAACCAAAGATATTGTCTATGGATGATTCACATCTCAATGCTTTTGATGATGGCGTTAGAATGGCTGTAGGCACATGGCAAGCCCATGTCCAAAGGCCATTGTGTTTGAGATGACCTCTACCCCAGGTACATCAACAGTGTTCAACACAGGAGGTAACCTCACTAACCAATGAGGAAATGTGTCCATTCAAGGCTATGTAGAAAATGATCTAGGCTGATAATTTTTTAATATCTAAAGCACTGCTTTCAAATCCTCGGATTTCAGGTTGATTAGGTTTAAAATATCTAAGTCAACCTCTTAGAAAAAAAATATCTCCAACTATTCCTGCCTAGCATAATTTTAATTCTTTAATTGGGTTTTAGGGTGTTTAGTCTCATTTTTGTCTTTTTGCCTCTTATCCACATTTCCAGGTGGCCTCTAGGTAGCTAGTTTCTCAATCTCTCAGGCTTACAGTAAGAAGATTAATTATTTTCAACATCAATTTAGGTAATGTCCTTTATGCTAATGTAGTGAAAAGGATCTAGATACAATGCCAGACAGCCCGAAATCCTGAGGCTAAATTAGGAGAGCACAAAAGAAAAATATTTATACTTGCATGTCTAAGACGTGGAACTTCCCACCACAAAATTACAGAAGTGTCCTGGGGGTTATATCTAAAGAAGACGAAACAATAAAAACACACAAAGTAGTGAGAATATTCTACTCAGTCCAGAAAAGATCTTTAAATTAATAGAGTAAGAATTTGAGTTTGGGAGCTGGAGACATGGTTCAGTACTTAAAGCACTTGGTACTCTTGCAGAGAGTCATGGTGTAGTTCCCAGCATCTACATCAGGTAGCTAACAACTACCCATCTGGCCTCTCAGGTACTCACACATGATGCATATACATATGCTCAAGCATACTCATTTACACAAAATAAATGTCTAAAAGAAACTAGAATAGGGACTAAACATTCCATTGGGAAGGTAGTAAACATTTTCTAAATAGATGATAGTGACTGGAATGTGTTTAAATTTTTTAGGCCCTTTCTAATCTGATTTGAGAGTCCATATAAAAGGTCATTAAATCACAAAAGGACTTGTTACACTGACAGGAATCATCAATGCATTAGATAAAACAATGTCTTCATTTTCTTTAACTGCATTGTGTATACATATTCAGAGCAAGGTGGCTCTTTTCTTGACATTAAGAAAATCATATGTGAGGCTGGAGAGATTACTCAATGGTTAAGAGTAGTCACTGCTCTTCAGAAGGTTCTAAGTTCAATTCCCAGCACCTGCATGGCAGCTCACAACAGTCTGATGTGCTCTTCTGGTATGCAAATGTATATGCATACAAAGTACCCATAGATAAAGAATTCTTTTAAACTCTTTTGTTTTAAAAATCATATACAGATAAACTTATGGAGCTGAGTGAAGCTGAATAGCCATAACATTTCACTTCTGAGACTTGAAAATATGGGTTAGAAAGAAGACTCAGGAACCCGTGATGTATATATGAAGAGTTTTTCATTTCTGCAACTATTATTTTAGGCATTTTATTGCATCTTCAATTGTTCAGTGTACCAATGAACCTAGGATTTACAGTTTCACTCTAACTTGTGAATTGTATTTTCCAGAGCCATACCTGGATGACCTATTTGCTCTTGAAATTAAGCATTAAAAAAAAAAAAATTTCAATTTAACACTTGAATTTGAAAAATCAGTCATTCCTGTTGACTTGTATATTTTAATTAAAGACATTTGAAATATCTGATTCATCTAAAATTAAATTTCTGATTTCTCACCACATGCATCTGATAATATATCATGTAGGCATATATCTCTTGATTCTATATTTTATCCTATATGCTCACATTTGTATAAACATAAAGTTAATGCTATTGAAGGTGGCAATAGTGTGACTTATTTGATAAATACTTACTATGCACCTACAAAGTAAGTAGTTTTCATACCACACTTTATATCATTTCCAGAAGAGATTGAAAGAGAGGTGAAGTTGTATTCAATAATCTACTTAATAATTAAGACTCAGAAGTCAACCAACAACACTGTATAGCTCAGAATCAATCTTACATAGGCATTCACTGGTCTTTCACTGAGCCATTTGCTATTTTATAAAAGAACAATTTAAAGATGCCTGTTGGAAACCTGCCCTCCACATGACAGTCATTCTCAGCATCATGAGCCTTGCTGTCAGAGAGCTTTTGTGATAATGTAAACCTGAAATTATATCAGCCTCATTTGGAACTTCCAGGGGCTGTCCATTGCCTCTGAATCTGGGTAAAATTCCTATCCTCAGTGTCCTAACCACAATCTGGAGCTCTCATCTTACTTCCTCTTACTTTTCTTGCATAATGGTTGCTGATTAATCTCTGCAAGTTTTCTGCTGTCATAGATTATCCTTTCTAGGTCCTTCAATCTTGGCAGTATCTAATTTATTCCCTACTCAGTCATTTTTCGCACAGTATTTGATCACAATGTGAACCCCCAAATTGTGTTATTTACTGGAAAACCTATTTCTAGTTGTGGTGTGTCTCAGCTTTAGCACACACCTTTAATCTCTCTGACTGGAATACAGACATGACCTTGGTACACACCTTTAATCACAAACAAGGATGGTAAAGTTAATTTGTATAAAAAGGCATCCATGTTTGAAAGTGATGACAAATTGAGTGGCAAACAACATGATGAATCAGAGATATATTTGTCAGAATGCAATCTGCCCAGTTCTCATGAGAAGAGAGAAGACAGGGAAACTACTTAATAGAGAGCAATACAGGGAGAGAGAGGGCAGTTTTACTGGGAGAGTTTTACAGAAGAGACAGATTGAAGAGAGAACCAGCTAGAGAACGGGAATGAGCCAGAAGATTAGAACAGATTGTCAAAGTTACTATGAGGCCAAACAGAACAATTCACTAAGAAACCGAGAGAGGTCAGAGTGAAGCAGCCAGCAAGAGTTGAAAAAGAACAAGAGAGGTTGAGCATATTCAGCAGTAAGTCTCAGAGGCTGAAAACATTCTAGAATAGTAAAGAGGATAGGGGTTTCCAGGGTTTAGCCTAATTAGAAGAAGGAGGCAGTAAGCCTCAGAGACGACAATTACATCGGGCAAATAAAAGTAACTGAAACGTTCTTTCATTATGCCTCAAACCTTAATAATCAGTATATTATTTAGCATGTACTTGTAGTTGATCATTATACCTTTTTTTTTTGTCTGTATTGTTTGTTTAACACCTAAAATTCATAATTTATTCTCAGGCTACTTAATTTTATATGACAATTAACTCATTAAATGGTAATTTCTCTAACATGGGACATGGCTCCACTATTCACCCTTGTATTTTTAAGGAATTTATGAATAAAATGTTTATTTGTACCTTGAAATAAACAGGACAGCAGGGTCAAGCTGAGACACTCAATGTAGGAAATAACTGAGTAGACAGGAAAATCCAGAGGGCTGAGAGAAATGGTATATTTCTCTACATGTACATTATTGAAAGAAATGGTAAGAATTTACAGATGCCATGCAAGTGAACGGTGAATCATAGATGTGGCTCTACCCAGAAAGAGTCATCTGAATCATAAAACATAAGCTAGAGGAAATTTGAAAATAATGAGCAGAAATTTTAGATGGTTTTGTGTCAGTTTAGAAACTGTTAGGGCAACAGCATCTGTGGGGAACAGATGAGAGATTTGTGTTGGATGGCCCAATTTTCATAAAGGAATCAGCCACAAAGCCATCTTCCTGGGTTGAAGAAGAAAAGGCATGCTGATGACTGAGGGAGAACAATACCTCTTTATTGTGGCTTTTGTAGGGAAGAAAAGGAAAAAGCAACAAAACAGACAAAAATGTATGTGCAACAATAAGACTCCAGCTGAAGTGACAGAGCAGGTATTCATGCACCCACAGAGAGCATGATTTTCTTATTTTATCCAGACAGCCCACATGTGCAGATAACTAAAATCATTTTATCAGAGAACATCATAAAAATTACGACTGGAAATACTGAATATAAATTGTTTATGTTTTTTATTTCAAAAGAAAAAACAAATCAGTTTTAGGTACACAACAAAATTGAGCAGAAAGTACCATGAGCTCCGATACATGCATCCATAGCTTACAGCCCTCAGTATCCTCTATCTGAGTGGGATCAGTGCATTTGCTTCATTGGCAATCCTACATACTGTCACTTGGTTATCATGAAGAACATACTTATCATTAGGCCCACTTTTGGGGGTCTGTGCTCAATGAATGTCAACATTTGCTTAATTATAAGTGCTTTCCAGATGGGTTTTACTGCCTGAAATATTCTTAGCATTCTTCTTGCCCATCTCTCCTCTTTCCAAAGTTCCCTCTAAGCACATCTATTTACCATCTCCACATTTTTCCCAGTAAAGAATCATATGTCCTTTTGACTTTCAGTTCAATTTCTACCACCTTAATATATATGTAGATAGATAGATAGATAGATAGATAGATCAGTCCTATATGTCTTTTCATAGCTTGATGATCAAATATTTAAACTCATCTAAGATTGTACAGGTATATGTCATTTTGTTTTCCATTTTTACCAGAGGAAAGTGTGACTGCTCCAGTTTTGGCCACTTACGAACAAAACTATGATGTCAGTCGATGTACAGGGACTGTATGAATGGCTTTTCCACACCTTTGTGTAAATGCTAAAGAAAATGTTGCTAGTATCATATGATAACTTTAGGATTAGTTTTAGGAAATTGCCAAACTCTCTTCCAATGTTGTCACTCCAGTTTTTGTTCCTATCAACAAGGTAGTCTCCATGGCATTGCTGTCATATGGTTGTTTCATTGTTTGGGGCTTTAATCTTTCCAGAGGTTGTACGGTAGAATCTTGCTGTGTTGATATACACGTCGGAGAGTATGGTGGTTTAACATGCAATTTCAATTTTTAATCTTTGTGTAAGTGCATGTATATACTAAAACAGATATGGTTAATTTTGATATCCGATAACTATGTTTTAATCAGCCCACAGGAATTGAACAAGATGATGTATTTCACACCGATATCCTTTTTACATACGCACAACATGAGGTAATCATATCCTTCTCCTTAATTCCACTTCCTTATTCTCATCCAGCTCCTAGTAGTCATATCTGCCAGCGAGGCTCCCCTTCACTGTTAATACCCTTTCCTGGTTAGGCGGCATACCTGAGGAATAAGCACATTATTTGTCTTTCTGAACCGGAGTTATTTTACTCAATGTGATTAACTGCTGGTTTATCAACTTTTCTGGAAGTATAATTTAATTTTTCTTAGTGGTAGTATAAAACTCTTTTTACTTAACCCTGACTTTTTCCACTCTCATCTCTGCTATTGCATATTAAGGGGTTCAGCAATTCATCAATGAACAGGAGGGTACAAGCATATCTTTAGTGAAAACACTTCCAGATTTTGGGGAATGTATCCAAAGTGTATGCCTTCAACTTTTTTTTTTTTTCTTTTTGACAAAGAGATGAGAAGCAAAGAGAGAAGATTTTTCTTCCCTTTTTCCCACTTAGAGGTTTTATTTCTCCCTTTCCCCACTTAAGATCTTTCCACTTTCCCCCCTTTTTGTTATTTTTTTGATTATTTTATTTACATTTCAAATGTTTCTATCTTTCCAGGTCTCCCATTTGGAACCCCCTATCTCATCCCCCATCCCCTGCCTCCCTGCCTATATGAGGGTATTCCCATACCCACTCACCCACCCATTCTCTTCTTCCTTCCTTGGCATTCCAATACTAGTGCATCTAACACCCTTGGTCCCAAGGGCCTCTCCTCCCCCATATGGCTAACAAGGTCCTCCTCTGCCACATATGTGTGTAGCACCATGGGTCCCTCCATGTATATTCTTTGGTTGGTGATCCAGTGTCCAAGAGCATGTGGGGGTTGGGCCAGATGACACTGCTGCTCCCTCCATGGGGCTGCAAACACCCTCAGTTCCTTCCCTCCCTTCTCCAACTCCTCCATCTGGGACCCCACGCTCAGTCCAACAGTTGCTATGAAGTGAATCTTGGGTATCCCGAACTTTTGGGCTAATATCCACTTATCAGTGAGTACATATCACATTCACTATTTATGACTGAGTTACTTCACTCAGGATAATATTTTCAAGTTCCATCCATTTGCCTAAGAATTTCATGAAGTCATTGCTTTTGAGAGCTGAGTAGTATTTCATTGTGTAAATGT
Organism: Rhynchomys soricoides; assembly: GCA_019843965.1. Lineage (NCBI taxonomy): Eukaryota > Metazoa > Chordata > Mammalia > Rodentia > Muridae > Rhynchomys > Rhynchomys soricoides. Next base: position 9,220,743 of record JADRCH010000031.1, read on the forward strand.
ACGATATTTTCTGTGTCTAATCCTCTGTTGAGGGACATCTGGGTTGTTTCCAACTTCAAGCTATTATAAACATGACTGCTAAGAACATAGTGTAACATGTGTCTTTATTACATGTTGGAGCATCTTCTGGGTCTATGCCCAGGAGTGGAATAGCTGGGTCCTCAGGTAGTATTATGTTCATTTGTCTGAGGGTCCACCAAACAGATTTCCAGAGTGGTTGTACCAGCATGCAATCCCACCAGCAATGGAGAAGTGTTCCTCTTTCTCCACATCCTCTCCAGCATCTGCTGTCACCTGAGTTTTTGATCTTAGCCATTCTGACTGGTGTGAGGTAGAATCTCAGGGTTGCTTTGATTTGCATTTCCATAACTAAGGAAGTTAAACATTTCTTTAGGTGCTTCTCAGACCTATGTGTTTCCTCAGTTGAGAATTCTCTGTTTAGCTCTGTTCCCCATTTTTTGTTAGGGTTATTTGGGTCTCTGGAATCTAACTTCTTGAGTTCTTTGTATATATTGGATATTAGCCCTCTATCGGATGTAGGACTGGTAAAGATCTGTATCCAATCTGTTGGTTGCCATTTTGTCCTATATACAGTGTCCTTTGCCTTATAGACATTTTGTAATTTCAAGAGGTCCCATTTGTTGGTTCTTGATCTTAGAGCATAAGCCATTGGTGTTCTGTTCAGGAACTTTTCCCCTGTGCCCATGTGTTTGAGACTTTCCCCCACATTCTCTTCTATTAGATTCAGTGTATCTGGTTTTATGTAGAGGTCTTTGAACCACTTGGACTTGAATTTTGTATAGGGAAATAGGAATGGGTCAATTTGCATTCTTCTGCATGCACCAGTTGAACGAGCACCATTTGTTGAAAATGATGTCTTTTTCCCACTGGATGGTTTTAGACCTTTGTCAAAGATTAAGTGACCTTAAGTGTGTGGGTTCATTTTTTGGGTCTTCAATTCTATTCCATTGATCTACCTGTCTGTCATTGTACCAATACCATGCAGTTTTTATCACTACTGCTTTGTAGTACAGCTTGAGGTCAGGAATGCTGATTCCCCCAGAAGTCCTTTTATTGTTGAGAATAGTTTTTGCTATCCTGGGTTTTTTGCTATTCCATATGGATTTGAGAATAGTTCTTTCTAAGTCTATGAAGAATTGAATTGGAGATTTGATGGGGATTGCACTGAATCTGTAGATTGCTTTCGGCAGGATGGCAATTTTGACTATATTATTCCTGCCAATCCTTGAGCATGGGAGATATTTTGATCTTCTGAGGTCTTCTTCGACTTCTTTCTTCAGAGACTTGAAGTTCTTGTCATACAGATCTTTCACTTGTTTGGTTAGAGTCACACTAAGATACTTTATATTATTTGTGACAAATATGAAGGGTGCCATTTGCCTAATTTCTTTCTCAGCCTGTTTATCGTTCGAGTATAGTAAGACTACTGATTTGTTTGAGTTAATTTTGTATCTGGCCATTTTGCTGAAGTTGTTTATCAGCTGGAGAAATTCTCTGGTGGAGATTTTGGGGTCACTTAAGTACATGATCATATCATCTGCAAGTAGTGATATTTTGATTTATTCCTTTCTAATTTGTATCCCTTTGATCTCTTTTGTTGTCTAATTGCTCTAGCTAGAAGTTCAAGTACTATGTTGAATAGATAGGCAGAGAGTGGACAGCCTCGTCTAGTCCCTGATTTTAGTGGGATTGCTTCAAGTTTCCCTCCATTTAGATTGATATTGGCCACCGGTTTGCTGTATATTGCTTTTACTATGTTTATGTATGGTCCTTGAATTCCTGATCTTTCCAAGACTTTTTATCATGAAAGAATGTTGAGTTTTGTCAAATGCTTTTCAGCATCTAACAAAATGACCATGTGGGTTTTTTTTCTTTGAGTTTGTTTATGTCATGGATTACATTGATGGATTTCCAGGTATTGAACCATCTCTGCATCCCTGAGATGCAGCCTACTTGATCGTGGTGGTGAATGATCGTTTTGATATGTTCTTGGATTTGGATTGTGAGAATTTTATTGAGTAATTTTGCATTGATATTCATAAGGAAAATTGGTCTTAAGTTTTCTTTCTTTGTTGGGTCTTTGTGAGGTTTGGTATCAGTGTAATTGTGGCCTCATAGAATGAATTGGGTAGTGTTCCTTCTGCTTGTATTTTGTGGAATAGATTGAAGAGTATTGGTATTACGTCTTCTTTGAAAGTCTGATAGAATTCTGCACTGAACCCATCTAGTCCTGGGGTATTTTTGGTTAGGAGACTGTTAATCACTGCTTCTATTTCTGTAGTAGTCATGGTACTGTTTTGATGGTTTATCTAATCCTGACTTAACTTTGGTATTTGGTATCTGTCTAGACACTTGTCCATTTCATCCAGATTTTCTAATTTTGTTGAGTATAAGCTTTTGTAGTAGGATCTGATGATTTTTTTGAATTTCCTCAGAATCTGTTGTTATATCTCCCTTTTCATTTCTAATTTTGTTAATTTGGATACTCTCTCTGTGCTATCTGGTTAGTCTGGCTAAAGGATTATATAGCTTCTTGATTTTCTCAAACAACCAACTCCTGGTTTTGTTGATTCTTTGTATAGTTCTTTTAGTTACTACTTGGTTGATTTCAGCCTTTAATTTGACTATTTCCTGACTTCTACTCCTCATTGGTGTATTAGCTTCCTTTTGTTCTATAGCTTTCAGGTTTGCTGATAAGCTGCTAGTATATAGCTTCAGAGCTATGAGTTGTCCTTTTAACAAAGCTTTCATTGTGTCCCATAGGTTTGGGTATGTTGTACTTTCATTTTTATTAAATTCTAGGAAGTCTTTAATATCTTTCATTATTTCTTCCTTAACTAAGTTATCATTGAGTAGAGTGTTGTTCAGTTTCCATATGTATGTGGGCTTTCTGTTGTTGTTGTTGCCATTGAAGACCAGCCTTAATCCTTAGTGATCTGATAGGAGGCATGGGATTATTTCAATCTTCCTACATCTGCTGAGGTTTGTTTTGTGACCAATTATATGATCAATTTGGAGAAGGTACGTTTCCTGGATACAGCAAAATGCTGGGTCCTGTTCATGGATCCAGTCTGTCAGTCTATGTCTTTTTATTGTTGAATTGAATCCATTGATGTTAAGAGATATTAAAGAATAGTGATTGTTGCTTCCTGTTATTTTTCAATGTTATTTTTATAGTTGTGTGGCTATCTTCTTTTGAGTTTGTTGAAAGATTACTTTCTTTCTTTTTCCAGTGTATAGTTTCCCTGCTTGTGTTGGTGTTTTCCATCTATTATCCTTTGTAGGGCTGGGTTTGTGGAAACATACTGTGTAAATTTGGTTTTGTCATAGAATATTTTGGTTTCACCATCTATGGTAATTGAGAGTTTTGCTGGGTATAGCAGCCTGTGCTGGCATTTGTGTTCTCTTAGGGTCCATATGAGATCTGCTCAGGATCTTCTAGCTTTCATAGTTTCTGGTGAGAAGTCTGGTGTAATTCTGATAGGTTTGCCTTTATATGTTACTTGACATTTTTCCCTTACTGCTTTTAATAATCTTTCCTTATTTTGTGTATTTGGTGGACAATATACACCACTATAATGACTATAATGTGACAGGAGGAATTTCTTTTCTGGTCCTATCTATTTGGAGTTCTCTAGGCTTCTTGAATGTTTAGGTTCATCTCTTTCTTTTGGTTCTATAATTTTGTTGAAGATATTTACTCATCCTTTAAGTTGTGAATCTTCACTCTCTTCTATACCTATTATCCTTAAATTCTGTCTTCTCATTGTATCCTAGATATCCTGGAGGTTTTGTGTTAGGAGCTTTCTGCATTTTTCATTTTCTATGACTGTTGTATCAGTGTTTTCTATTTCATCTTCCACACCTGAGATTCTCTCTTCTATCTCTTGTATTCTGTTGGTGATGCTTGCATCTATGACTCCTGATCTCTTTTCTAGGTTTTCTAACTCCAGGGTTGTCTCCCTTTGTGATTTCTTTATTGTTTCTATTTCTATTTTTATTTCCTGGATGGTTTTGTTCATTTCTTTTGTCTGTTTGATTGTGTTTTCCTGTAATTCCACCAGTTTGATTGTGTTTTCCTATAAGTCTTTAAAGGATTTTTGTGTTTTCTCTTTAAGGGCTTCTCATTGTTTTCCTGTGTTCTCTTGTCTTTCTTTAAGGGAGTTATTTTTTTCCTTCTGAAAATCTCCTATCATAATCATGAGATGTGATTTTAAGTCTGAGTCTTCCTTTTCTGGTGTGTTGTGGTATCCAGGGCTTGCTGTGATGGGATAGCTGGGTTCTGATGATGCCAACTAGCCTTGGTTTCTGTTCCTTATGTTCTTGCCTTTGCCTTTTGTTATCTCTGGTGTCTTACTCTCTCTGACTGTGTCTTGTCTCTCATGCAAACCTTGGTGTCAATACTCCTTGAAGGCCAGCTCTCTCTGAGAGGAATTAGGGTTTGGAGAGCTATGGTACAAGGTCTGCTCTAGGGTGCAGACAGAAACCAGAAGGATCTTGTCCCCAGCTGTCTTTTGGTTCCTGTGTCCTGATAGCTTTGCAAGGGTCCCTCTTGATCCAGTGAATTTGAACAGAAGTGGTAGTCTTGCCTGATCTTGAAGGTGTGTCGGCATTCCTGGGATACCAGCTCTCTCCTGGCACTATTTGAGTATGGAGCCCTGTGTCACAGGATCTGCTCCCAGCCACCAAAAGAAACCAGAGGACCACTCCTCAGTCCCTGTGTCCTGGGGATTCCAGGTGGGTCCTTCTGAGCAGACAGGCTTGCCCACACTCTTGGGAGGCTAGCTTTCTCCTGTCACTATTTAGCTATGGAGCCCAGGTGGCCCAGGCAGAGGTCTCCCACCTCAGATGGAAACCAGAAGGCTCCTTCCCCCAACTGTTCATCAGTCCCAGTGTCCCAAGGATTCCGAGTCCCACTGAGCAGTGTTACTCCTCTTACCCCCACTCACAGGCTTTTACGCACTCTTGGGAGGCTAGCTTTCTCCCTGCGCTATTTGGCTATAGAACCCTGGTGGCCCAAGCAGAGGTCTCCAGCAACTGATGGAAACTGGTGCCTTCAACTTTTTAAGAAATTTTCCTAATGATTTTGCAATAGATGAAGTAACTTATATTTGTGATACTTACAAATGGGTTCCTCTTCCGTGAATCTTAGGTAAAAATTACTTTATGTTAATTACAACTATTTTGACTGGTGAAATGGAGTCTTAATGTAATTTTAATTTGCAATTCTCTGATGTCTAATAATGGTTATGTTTTCTCATGACAAGTATTTACTGGCTATCTGTACCTTATATTAAAATATCTAATTCAGGGAACAGATACTTTTGTTTCACTGCTCCTTCAGTGAAGCCAGCACACACATGGTGACTCACAGTTGACTGTGACTCCCTCTCCAGGAGATCTGACATATTTTCTGACTCCCACAGGTCTCTGTATACATGTGGTGAACATAAATCCATGTACACACAAAAATATACTAAACAAAATAATAAATAATTCAAAAGACAATGACTAATTCAGGTAATTTGTGCATCTATTGATTAGATTACCTATTCCTTTGTATTTACCTTAGAGTTACTTTGATGTTTTGTAAGTTGAAAGATAAAGAACTGGCACGGATCCCCCTCCTCTTGTGTATAATAACTCCTCACTCTGTTGATTTGTTTATTTTGCTCTACAAAACTTTTTAAAGGTGATACACTCTGCTATTTCTTATCTTCACATTTACTTTAAAAATATTGTGTTCACATTTTATATTTTACTAATCCTAAGTATTAGCTCTCTTTATAAAAGATTAAAGTTTTAATGATTCTCATCTCCCACCCCTATCCCCATCACCTTGACCTGTGGCACTCTACTCTCCATAGCCCATTTCCTGTTTTCATGTCGATGTGTTCTATGGCCCTCTACCTTTCCTCAAAACTGTTCCCCCCATTTAATGGTCCTTATACTATTTTTCACAGACACACAAATACATAATAACACACACACACACACACACACACACACACATGGAGAGAGAGAGAGAGAGAGAGAGAGAGAGGGAAATTATATATGAGAAAGAGCATGAAGCATGTGTATTTCAGAGACTGTACTTCTCTTCAGATTTCTTGGCTTACTCTTTTTTTTTACAGTTGTTTAAAAATCATGGGTCTACTTTTTTTATTGGATATTTTATTTACATTACAAATGTTATCCCCTTTCTCATTCCCCCCCCTCCCAGAAACCCCTATCCCATCTCCCCTTCCCCTGCTTCTATGAGGTTATTCCTCCACCCACCAACCCACTCCCACCTCCTGGCCCTCGATTCCCCAACACAGGGGCATCTATCCAGCCTTCATAGGACCAAGGACCTCTCCTCCCCTTTATGCCTACCAAGGCCATGCTCTGCTACATATTCAGATGCAGACATGTGTACTCCTTGGTTGGTGGCTTAGTCCCTGGGAGCTCTGGGGTTTCTGGTTGGTTGATATTGTTGTTCTTCCTATGGGGTTGCAAACCTTTCAGCTCCTTCAGTCCTGTCTTTAACTCATCCAGTGGGGACCCTGTGCTCAATCCAATGGTAGGATGTGAGCATCATCCTCTGTATTTGTAAGATTCTGGCAGGGCCTCTCAGGCTATATCAGGATCCTTTCTGTAAGCATTTCTTGGCATCCACAATAGTATAGGGGTTTGTTGACTGTACATGAGATGAATGCCCAGGTGGGACGGTCTCTGGATGGCCTTTCTTTCAGTAGCTGCTCTATGCTTTGTCTCCATATTTGTGCCCATGAGTATTTTGTTATCCTTTCTAATTTGGACCAAAGCACCCACACTTTGGTCTTCCTTCTTCTTGATCTTCATGTGGTCTGTAAATTATATCTTGGGTATTCAGAGTTTTTAGGATAGTATCCACTTATCAGTGAGTGCATTCCATGTGTGTCCATTTGTGATTGGATTACTTCACTCAGGATGATGTTTTCCAGTTCCATCCATTTGCATAAAAATTTCATGAATTCATCATTTTTAATAGCTGAGTAGTACTCCATTATGTAAATGTACCACATTTTCTGTATCTATTCCTCTGTTGAAGGACATCTGGGTTCTTTCTAGCTACTGGCTATTATAAATTAGGCTGCTCTGAACATAGTGGATCATGTGTCCTTGTTATATATTGGAGAATCTTTGGGGTATATGCCCAGGAGTGGTATAGCTGGGTCCTCAGTTAGCACTATGTCCCATTTTCTGAAAAACTGCCAGAATCCATCTTGCAATCCCACCGACAATGGAGGAGTATTCTTCTTCTTCCACATCCTCACCAAAATCTGCTGTCATCTGAGTTTTCTGAAACTTATAGAGGAGAAAGAGAGGAAGAACCTTGAATACATGGGCACAGTAGAAAAGTTTCTGAACAGAACACCAATGGCTAATGCTCTAAGATCAAAAACTGATAAATGGGACCTCATAAAATAATAAAGCTTCTGTAAGGCAAAGGACACTATCAATAGGACAAAACAGCAACCAACAGATTGGAAAAGATCTTTACCAATCCTACATCTGATAGAGGGCTAATATCCAATATATACAAATAACTCATGAAGTTAGAATCCAGAGAATCAAATAACCCTATTAAAAATGGGGTAAAGAGCTAAAAAAAGAATTTTCAACTGAACAATGTCGAATCGCCAAGAAGCCCCTAAAGAAATGTTCAATATCCTTAGTCATCAAGAAAATGCAAATCAAAACAAGCCTGAGATCCTACCTCACACCAGTCAGAGTAGTTAAGGTCATGGATCTATTTTAAGAACAGCTTTCACTGAGTAAAAAGTAAAATATAAGTCCATTGTTTACATATACCACATTTTTATTATCCATTATCAGTTAAAAGACATCTATGCTGATTCTATTTCCCTACTATTGTGATTATAAACACTTAAATGTATGTTTGTATCTATGTTAGCCTTCTGCTATAGTAGAAATTTGACATTCTAGAAAATGCCATTGCAAAATGGTGCACTCCCTTTGTCAGCAAGGCTTCCTCTTCTCAAACTGAGGAATTCCAGAATCCACATCCTCTACTTGTAAAATATCACTTAACCTTGGTTTGATTACAGGTTTAGCTTCCTTTCTCCTGATAAGAAACCATTCAGCTAGAACCTGGTATTCTTGAAATGCATCCATTGGTACCTTAGCTTTCAGCTAATGACCTTTGACTACCCTGAATATTCCTACCCCTTAGTCCAAAATTATTAACACTTGAATCACCCCAAGTAAAGTTGATTAGTCTCTTCAAAGCTGGTACCAATGTATTCATACTCATGGGCCAAACAAAAACCTGTTTGTGGATTCTGCTCCCTTCATCCTGATGGGCTGGTGGCCAATGCACGAGCAGAGAAGGGAGATCCATATCTCTGTGGTAGGATCTAGTGTCCTTTGTGCATCATTTTACGTTGTAGGTCATTAGATAGTTCTATTTATAAGATTTTTAGAAACTATCATACTTATTTTCATAGTGACTGTACCCGTTTTCATAGTGACTGTACCCGTTTGCCCTCCCACTGGCAGTATGTATTCCTTATTTCCAACCCCACATCAAGATTTCATAAAACGTTTATAAAAATTTCTTGATGATAGCAATTATGATTGAGTAAGAGACAATTAAAGTAGTTTTAATTTTCATTTCCCTGGTTGCTGAGGATATTAAAATCATTGAAAAATTATTGGTCATTTTTATTCTGCTTTATCAAGATGTCAAAATTAAATAGCAAAGAAATAACAGCTAAAACTATAAGAAAAATGCCAATTATATATAAAAGCAGAAACCATAAATATATACATTTTCATCATCAACCCTGAAATCCAGGAATTTGAGATATGATATATTTTAAGTTCTGAAAGTAAATGACTGTCAATCAAGATTTCTGTTTCCAGCAAAGTTACTTCTTCAAATTAATTTAAAAAATTATAAATAAATAAATGACATTTCAGGGTAAACTCAAACTAATGCAATTAGCTATAACTAAGACATCACTCTAGAAAACACTTCAAGCAATACCATCCACAGAGGAAGGATGTTTCATCATTGAGAAGCACAGGGGTGTGGTGGTGGAGAAGTGGACAAAAAGAGCTGGAAAGAACTGATCATGTCTACAACAAGCCAACAAACTCCTAATTCTAATGGGAAAGAGGAAGAGAAAAATACAATAATTCAACCAGAATATCAACTACACCAGAACCATTTCCTAATCATAATTTTAGCCCTCCCTTGTTTGGTATATTAATTTCTATCCTTGCACGTTCTGCCTCTTTATATCTTTGTGGGTGAGATGTAGTTTTGTAGACAACAAATCACTGGACTTTCTTTGATAATGTGGTCTACTAGTCTGAATCTTTCAGGCATTTTCATTTACATTTAATGTAATGTAAATTCCATTTACATTTGAGTCTATTATAAAGAGAAATATATTTGGTTTTGCAATTCTGTTGATTTTCTTTTTGGTTTTGTTTCTGCTGGAATATTAGTCTTTATGGACTAACTTCCTGGATATGTATGATTCTTCACAATTCTTATGTGCCTTCATTTCTCTTTTGAAATTCATTTTTTCTTCAGTTCTCAGGGTTGTTTTCATTTCTTTCTTACCCGTAAGACTCTTTAAAAGTCCTTCATTGATGCATGTTCTTTGAGAACAAATTACTTTTACTGTACTTATCTTAGAAGTTTTTAAAGACTCAAGTGTGCTGAATATGATAATTTTGACAGTTATTAATTCTCATAATGTGAAGTACAGTATCCATTTGGGTGTTTCATTTAGGTTGTCGAATATTATGATGACTTTGTAATTTTCTTGAAATTTTAATCTTGAGGTTATTAATTTCTTTTATTGCTCTGTATACATTTTTCTTTTTTCTTTAAAAAAATTTTATTGGTTATTTTATTTATTTACATTTCAAATGCTATCCCCTTCCCAGTTTCCCCTCCACAAGGCCCCTATCCCCTCCTCCTTCCACCTGCCCCTTTGAGGGTGTTCCACCACCCACCCACCCACTCCCACCTCAGTGCCCTAGCATTACCCTATGCTCAGTCATCATGCCTCCACAGGACCAAGGAGCTCTCCTCCCATTAATGCCAGATAAGGCAATGCTCTGTACACATTTCCCTACTTTGTGAAATGGAGAATTTATGATATGAGCATGCCCATTTAGATTTCTCTGTGTCTGTGTCCCGCACTTCTGTGTATGTTTGTGTCCATCACCACCCCAAATTTAAAGGAATTTCTGCTATAATTTTTTATTTTATCACATTGTCTCTTAAGTTCTTTTTCTATTCTATCTCATAGTTTCCCAAGTTCTGGATCTTGATCATGTTCTAGAGCAGTGGCTCTCAAACTTCTTAATGCTGTGACCCTTTAATACAGTTCCTCATATTGTGGTGATCCCCAACCATAAAATAATTTTTGTTCCTACTTCTTATCTGTAATTTTGCTACTGGTATGAATCATGATGTAAATGTTTGTGTTTACTTATGGTCCTAGGCTACCCCTGTGAAAGGGTCATTCAATCCTCAAAGAAGTTGTACTTCACAGGTTGAGAACCACTCATCTAGACTATTCAAGGGTTGTGTTTTAATTTTTCTTTGTGTCTTAATGTAATAATTCTTCAACCTTGTCTTAAATCTTATACATTCTTTCTTCTGCTTCATCTTGCCTATTGGTGATGTTTTGTATCTGATGTGCTGATCTCAGATTCCATTTTTTATACTTGATTGTGTAAGTCTTTTTTTCCTATGGTTTCTCTGTTTTGCCTTATTTCAGATTATCAGTCCCTTTGATGAATTTTAATTCAGTTTTTATTTGAAAAATTTACTTCATTTACATATGTATTTAAATCCTCTTTAAAGTCATTGATACATACCTCATCCTTCTCAATATTTGAAGATCCAATTTCTAAGGTGTGATGATCTTTGAAGACATTGTATTGCCCTGGCTTTTCACACTCCTTGCATTTTTCCTTCTGTTTTTTTATATCTCTTATGGTGGATATTTCTCTGAGTTTTCTCATGTGCATACTTCCCACAGGACTTATTCTCCACTGTTATTAACAGGACAGAACACAATAATTCAAATACAAACCAGACATTTAAATGAAGGAAAGGGGCCTGGGAGAAGCCTTTAGGAATATAGGCATTTGCTGCCAAATGAGAGGATCTGGGTTCAATCCCAAGAATTCACATAGAAGAATGCAAAAACTGACTCTCTCTAGTGCTTTTCTGAATACCACAAACATGCTGTAGAACACTCATAGCCATACAGGAGCATACACATACATACACACACACACACACACACACACGGGAGAAAGAGTGAATCAATACATAAATAACTATGATTTTAAAGACAGCTACAAAAATTAAAAATATTTCCAATAGAAGATAGAGAGGAATAAATTACAATACATTTAGAATGAAGTAAAATTGACCTTATCAAAGAAATGTATCTAGAAATAACCTAAACTGAGAAAGGAATAAAAGACAAAATGGAATCTGGTATGTGATGGAGGTGTTAGATTTGAATCAGACTTCTGTTGAGAAGATTCCCACTGACAAAGCAAGGAAAAGCAGGGACCATGGCCCTGGCATCTGTTTGCTGCATTTTTAATAGATCTCTCATCTTAAGCTGTACCTTTAGGAAGTCAGGATTTTGCTCATTTTGCATCCTGTGACTTGCCTCTATTGTTATGCTCTGTTAGGCATGTTCTTCCTTCCTTGTTTGCTTGTCTAGCACAGGGTAGTCTCTGTTGGTTCTTTTACAAATTTCAATCTCAGTATTCTTGAACCTCACATGTTCCATGGCTGCTGCTAACCACTGGATTCTCTATACTTTCCACAGTATACACCTCTCTGTTCAGCCATATTACTGGCAATGGGTAGCAAATGTATAGTGTTAGGAGTAATCTTGGGTTTCTTTGTCTTTGTTCTATGGTCTATGCAGTCTACAATGTAGTTCTGAATTCTAACCTACAGAGTATTTTGTAGAGATAAGGAATATATGTGTCTAGACATGTTATTTAAACACACATTAAATTTCAATTACGTGCCTTAATTAAATCCAATGTATTAATATACATATACTAATTAAATGTCAAGTGTAACCTAGAGAAGAAAGTGACTAATAAAATGACAGTTTCCTCTAGGTTTTTTTAAAATTATGTGTCTATATCTCTGTGTGCAGGTGTTTGTGGACTCCAGGAAAAGGCATCAGATTTACAGAAGAAACTCCTAACACAGGGAATAAAAAACAAACTCAGATCATCTGGAAAAAGCCATGAGCACCCTTATGTTATTGTGCCATCTCTCCAATCCCATAACAAAGTTTCTAAATTTGCTTTGTGTTAATAATTGAATGCAAGTGAGTTTAGTAAAACTAAATATATTTTACTAGAAACTATTTAAATAAATTGAAACATTATAATTTTCACCTCAAAATGGAAATTTCCTCCTAAAGCATTTCCATCTTTAAATATAATGAATAATATTTGCTTGTACTTTACTTCTTACAATACTATCTTTTAAAATTAATAGTTCTACCTCTTTTGCTAACTAGAACAATTTCAGGCAATGGCAAGTATTTATTGTGCTAGTAAGTTCTTCTCTTTTCATATAAACATGTATGAATATATATTTGGAGTGAGCCTAAAGGCACTTATCCCTTCTTTCTTCATCATAGATATAAGTGGATGTTGCACTACTCTGACCCCTCCTTTCATACATACCAGACAGTCAGACATGGTAGTGAATTGTTTTTAATGGCATAAGATCTTTCACCATTGTTTGGAGTGGAAAGGGCAACAATAAACAAGTAACTTAGTAACACTAGGCATGGTCATAAATATCACGTGGGAAAATAAAGCAGGAAGCAGATGAAACATAATGAATGAAACAGACATGAAAAGGGCGACAAGAAATGATTGCCAAGCCATGCAGAGATTTGAGAGAGGCATGTTTTCAGTGAAAGAACTATTCAAATGCTTCAGTGATAGTGAGAAAGAATCAGAAGCAAGGGAGAAAGTATGAACACAAAACTAAACAACTAGGGAGAGGTCCTTCATGAGATGAATACAGATAGGGAGGTAGAGCAAAAAATTATATTATATATTACATTTTATATGTTATAGTAGTATTTATTGTTATATAACACAATATAATAGTTTATATATCATATATTATATTTTGTTATAATATATTATTATTATATAATTACACATTATATGATTAGTGTATATAATTATATAATATAATATTATATAATTATATATAAGTATATAATATGAATATTATATAAATATAAAATATATGACTGTATATTATATTTTAGTAATATTTTGATAATCTGGATTGTCTGAGTCTGCACACAATTCCCCTATGTATTATGACCTGTGGCAAACTTGTTCTTTTAGAATGGGAAGACTCAGCCAGTCCAGAGGGAATTTTCCATTGCATAATATTGCATTGTATAACACCAGTTTTCCTAGCATAACAGATAGAATCATTCTTTTGAATTTGCTGTCTGTTTATTTTTCCATGTGATTTTCATAAGAAGCCACCTGTAGTTTATTGAAATGCTAAAAATGAAAACCTAAGTTAATCAGTCAAACATCTTAGTAAAATCTCTTACTACTATGATGGATCATGTGAAAACATTTATGAAGTTATTAGAAATTAAAAGAAAGGGGATGATTGTGTTCAGGAACAGGTAGTAATAAAATTGGAGAGAAAAACTAAATATATGAGACACTAATTATTAATCACCTTTGGTCTTACACCCAAAAGGCCTGGGGTTAGTAACAAGTCTGCTGATAAAAGCCTAAGATTATACCACTGCCTATTGTGGTTTCCACATGCACCACAAGTCCTCTGTAAATACACTCTGTTGATAATAAACTCTATTGTAAATGTTATAATTTAATGTGTAATTCATTTTCTCTTAGAGCCATAGCACAAAGTGGTATGTTCAGTGGCTTTTCCCTTTAAGTGTACTCATAGATTTCAACTTTTGGATGAAGAAAGCAATACTAGATTTACTCTCTAAATTAAAATAAATAAGGAAACAAACAAAAAATCCACATCAGGTCATAATGGAAAGAAAATTCCAAGAAACAAAAGTATATAGATATAGATAGAGAGATATATTATATATAAATATATATGTGTGTATAATATATAAATATATGTATATTTAAATGTATATATAATATTAATATGTGATATATATATTTACATATATATATATATATATATATATATATATATATATATAAAATTTGTTTCCCCGATCTTTTGACTACTACTATTAGGAAGTCTCTAACCCAAACTACATGAAGGGAAGCCCAAATGGTGGTGGAAGGGAGCCTGGGTCCCCAGGAGACCTAAAATTGGGATAATCCACAGATGAAAGCCCAGAAGTCTACAGAAGACTTCGAAATATCCAGAAAAGCATCATTATTATGTGGATCCAAACAAACTATTCAAAGCCAGGGAAATAACCATCCAGAGGGACCGAGAGGAACTCTACCTGTTCCAACAAACTGAATTACTCATCCTACAGGACACAGTGTCATAGTGCACATTCCTCAGGAAACCTTGGAACCTGCAGAAAGAAGTCAGTCATAGATTAAGTGATGCTCCCGAAACACTTTCTGATACATTAAAAAAAGATAGAGAGGAAATTCTTTAAAATACAAGCAAACAAACATAACACATTGTAGATTAAAATCAAGTTATAGGTGATTATATGAAATGTAAATCTTATTTTCAGAGAGAATAAAAAATTAAACACATTTCTTTATTGTTAGATAAATACACAGTAGTACAAGAATGGTTAATAACAAATTATTTAAATCTGAATCATAAGAACTCTATGTACAGCGGTCGTAACTCCATGAAACAGAAGATAACTACAGGACACAGGTGACCATTTCATACCAGTCCAGGAGGCAGCTTCTCAGAGGATTGCAAAGATGTTAAAATACTAGCACTTAGTGGTTGAGTTTCAATATTCAAAAACATAATAACAAAAATCTCACTATATAAATAACTGTGTCCACTAATTTAGTAAAATAAGAAGAATCACCTTTGAACAAGTACCTCAGCGATGCCCATTCATATTCCACAGAACCGCAGAAAGACTATTAACAGAGATAAACTGCATATTGATAATAAACAGTGCTGAAAATGATTTCTATAATAACATATTCTCTAATGTAAAACAAAGACATTGAAAATCAACAAAAATACTCTGATATTTATTGAATATGAATCATAATAGGGTTGATAAGAATAGAATTTAAAAGCAAATTATAAATGACTGGGATGATATAAAATTTGCAACACAGAATTTGTAATTCAGTAGGACTCACAGAATTGTTTAGTAGCATGTATATTATAATATTTATGCTCAAAACTTTATATTTTATATTTATTCATATAAGATAGGGACAAACCATATAGACGAGGCTGAACTGAGCCTCACAAGATAGCCCAAGATGGCCTCAAACTTATCTCAATTCTCTGTCTCAGTTTACCAAGGAATTGGAGTACAGTGAAAGGCACTTCACTTTGCTAAAAACATTAATTAAGTAGTTTTTAAATGAATGAAAATGGATAAAAGCCGAGAACAAACTTTTTACCTGTGAGGATCTACAACACTCAGTACATACTTAAAAATATTTAATTTTATATGCTATTAGGAAGTGGAAGTTTAAATGTAAGGGAAACCACTACATTAAGTGAAAATATTTAAAATTAGCTAGCATAACATAGTGAAGTGATGGTAAGGATGTGAAGCAAATGAAAATCTGAGACATACATACTACTTTATATTTTCTGTTTCTTAAAAACTAAATATATTCCTACAACATTAAAATTTCTCCCCAAAACTTCATGAACATAAATTGTGTGTCTATGTAAAGAATATATATATATATATATATATATATATATATATATATATTCATTCTTTGAAGCCTTATGAAAGATTCCCAGAAGCTCTGTCTCAATAAGAGAAATTATTTCAAAAATGAAAGAAACCAATAGCAATAACAAAATCAACAATCCTTGTAATGTATGAAAATAACAAATCGTTCAAGGAGAATCAAAACCAATATGTAGGACAGAAATCTGAAAAGCTATATCTTAGAAAAAGGCTTGGGGTGTGGGTGATTTTTCTGAGAGGAGATTGAACCTGGGGGTTAAAATTGGAGCCTCGTGTACACTAGGTGTCTTAGGGTTTCCATAGCTGTGAAAAGACATCAAGACAATGGCAACTGTTATATCAACATTTAATTAGGGATGGTTTATGGTTTCAGAGGTTCAATCTATTATCATCATGGTAGGAAGCATGGGCATGTCCAAGCAGACATGGTGCTAAAATAGCCAGAGTTCTACATCTTGATTCAAAGGCAGTGGCAGGAGACTCTTTGGCAGGAAGCCAGGAGGAAAGTCTCTTCCATACTGGGTGGAGATAGAGTACTAGGAGCCTTCAAAGCCTGTCTACACTGTGATATGCTTCTTCCAACAAGGCCATACCTATTTATTCCAAAAAGGCCACACTTCTTACTAATGCCGTTTCCCATGGGCCAAGCATATTCAAATACCACACTAGGCAATTACCCTAACACTGACTTTATTCCTTGATCTCTAAGGAATGAATTTTTTTATTATTTTTATTTTCATATTTTATTTACATTTTAAATGTTTCCCACTTTCCAGATCTCCCCTTGGGAACCTCCCCATTCCCTCCGACCTCCCCCTGCCTCTATGGGGATATTCTCCAACCCACCCACCCACTCACTCACTCTCCTCTTCCCTCCTTGTCTTTCTCCTATACTGGGGGATGGAACACCCTCAGGCCCAAATGCCTCTCCTCCCCATGATGGATAACAAGACCCTCCTCTGCCACATTTGTGGCCAGCACCATGGGTCCCTCCATGTGTATTCTTTGGTTGGTGGATCAGTCTCCAGGAGTATCAGGGGGTCAGGCCAGTTGCTACTGTTGCTACCTCCCTGGGGCTGCACACTCCCTCAGCTCCTTCAGTCCTTTCTCCAAGTCCTCCATCTGGGATCTCACACTCAGCCCTACTGTTGCTGCAAAGTGACTTTGGGTATTTCAAACTTTTGGGCTAATAACCACTTAACAGTGAGTACATGCCATGTCCATTCTTTTGTGACTGCATTACCTCATTCACGATGATATTTTCAAGATCCATCCATTTGTCTGTGAATTTCATGAAGTCATTGTTTTTAATAGGTGAGTAGTATTCCATTGTGTAAATGTTCCACATTTTCTGTATCCATTCCTCTGTGGAGGGACATCTGGGTTGTTTCCAGCTCTGGCTATTATAAATATGGCTGTTATGTACATAGTGGAAGATGTGTCTTTATTACATGTTGGAGCATCTTCTGGGTATATGTCCAGGAGTGGAATAACTGGGTCCTCAGGTAGTATTATACTCATTTATCTGAGGGTCCACCAAACTGATTTCCAGAGAGGTTGCATCAACTTGCATTCCCACCAGCAATGAAAGAATATTCCCCTTTCTCCACATCCTCACCATCATCTGCTGTCACCTAAGGTTTTGATCTTAGCCATTCTGACTGGTGTGAGGTGAAATCTCAGGGTTGTTTTGATTTGCATTTCTCTGATGACTAAGGATGTTGAACATTTCTTTAGGTGATTCTTGGCCATTCGAGTTTCCTCAGTTGAGAATTCTCTGTTTAGCTCTCTTCCCCATTTTTTGATAGGGTTATTTGTATCTCTGGAGTCTAGCTTCTTTAGTTCTTTGTATACATTGGATATTAGCCCTCTATCAGATGTAGGATTGGTAAAGATCTTTTCCCAATCTGTAGGTTGCTGTTTTGCCCTATTGCCTTATAGAAGCTTTGTAATTTTATGAGGTCTAATCTGTCAATTCTTGATCTTAGAGCACAAGTCATTGGTGTTCTGATCACGAACATTTCCCCTGTGCCAAAGTGTTTGAGATTCTTCCCCACTTTCTCTTCTATTATTTTCAGTGTATCTGGTTTTATGTGAAGGTTCTTGATCCACTTGGACTTGAGCTTTGAATAGGGAGATAGGAATGGATCAATTCACAATCTTCTACATGTCGACCACCAGTTGATCCAGCACCATTTGTTGAAGATGCTGTCTTTTTTCCACTGTATGGTTTTTGCTCCTCTGTCAATGATCAAGTGACCATAAGTGTGTGGGTTCATTTCTGGGTCTTCAATTCTATTTCATTGATCTACCTGCCTGTCACTGTACCAATACCATGCAGTTTTTATTACTACTGCTCTGTAGTACAGCTTAAAATCAGGGAGGCTGATTCCCCCAGAAGACCTTTTATTGTTGAGGATAGTTTTTGCTATCCTGAGTTTTTTGTTATTCCATATGAATTTGAGAATTGCTCTTTCTAGGTCTATGAAGAATTGAGTTGGGATTTTGATGTGGATAGCACTGAATCTGTATATTGCTTTCTGCAGGATGGCCTTTTAAACTATGTTAATCCTGCCTACCCAAGAGCATGGAAGATCTTTCCATCTTCTGAGGTCTTCTTCATTTCTTTCTTCAGAGACTTGAAGTTCTTGTCAAACAGATCTTTCACTTGTTTGGTGAGAGTTACACCAAGATATTTTATGTTGTTTGTGACAATTGTGAAGGGTGTTATTTCCCTAATTTCTTTCTCAGACTGTTTATCCTTCGAGTGTAGGAAAGCTACTGATTTGCTTGAGTTAATTTTGTATCCGGCCACTTTGCTGAAGTTGTTTATCAGCTGTAGCAGATCTCTGGTGGAGTTTTTTGGGTCATTTAAGCATACCATCATATCATCTGCAAATAGTGATATTTTGATTGCTCCCTTTCCAATTTGTATCCCTTTGACCTCCTTTTGTTGTCTGATTGCTCAAGCTAGAACTTCAAGTACTATATTGAATAGGTAGGGAGAGAGAGGGCAGCCTTGTCTAGTCCCTGATTTTAGTGGAATTGCTTCGAGTTTCTCTCCATTTAGTTTGATGTTGGCCACTGGTTTGCTATATATTGCTTTTACTAGGTTTAGGTATGATCCTAGAATTCCTGAACTTTCCAAGACTTTTATCATGAAGGAAGTTGAATTTTGTCAAACGCTTTTTCAGTGTCTAATGAAATGACCATGTGGTTTTTTTCTTTGAGTTTGTTTATGTAGTGGATTACATTGATGGATTTCCAGGTATTGAACCATTCCTGCATTCCTGGGATGAAGCCTACTTGATCATGGTGAATGATCGTTGTGATGTGTTCTTAGATTCAGTTTGCAAGAATTTTATTGTGTATTTTTGCATTAATATTCACAAGGGAAATTGGTCTGAAGTTTTCTTTTATTGTTGGGTCTTTGTGGGGCTTTGGTATCAATGTAACTGTCGTACAAACAATATAAACAACATCAAAAATAACAGGAAATAACAATCACTATTCTTTAATATCTCTTAACATCAATGGTCTCAACTTCCCAATAAAAAGACATAGACTGACAGAATGGATCCATAAACAGGATCCAGCATTTTGCTGCATCCAGGAAACACACCTCCATGACAAACACTACCTCAGAGTAAAGGGCTGGAAAATAATTTTCCAGGCAAATGGCCCCAAGAAACAGGTTGGAGTAGCCATTCTAATATCGGATAAAATTGACTTTCACCATAAGTCATCAAAAAGGATGAGGAAGGACACTTCATACTCATCAAAGGAAAAATCTACCAAGAAGAACTCTCAATTCTGCACATCTATGCCCCGAATGCAAGAGCTCCCACTTTCATAAAAGAAACTCTACTAAAGCTCAACGCACATATTGCACCTCACACAATAATAGTGGGAGACTTCAACACCCCACTATCAACAATGGACAGATCTTGGAAACATAAACTAAACAGAGACATGGTGAAACTAACAGATGCTATGAACCAAATGGGTTTAACAGATATCTATAGAACAACATTTCATCCTGCATCAAAAGAATATACCTTCCTCTCAGCACCTCATGGTACCTTCTCCAAAATTGATCATATAATTAGTCACAAAACAAACCTCAACAGATATAAGAAGGTTGAAATAATCTCATGCCTCCTATCAGATTACTACAGATTAAGGTTGGTCTTCAATGGCAACAACAACAACAACACAAAGCCCACATACACATGGAAGCTGAACAATGCTTTGCTCAATGATAACTTGGTCAAGGAAGAAATAAAGAAGGAAATTAAAGACTTCCTAGATTTTAATGAAAATGAAAGTACAATTTACCCAAACTTATGGGACACAATGAAAGCAGTGTTAAGAGGAAAACTCATAGCTCTGAATGCCTCCAAACAGAAACTGGAGAGAGCATACACTAACAGCTTAACAGCACATCTGAAAGTTTTAGAACAAAAAGAAGCTAATACACCCAAGAGGAGTAGAAGGCAGGAAATAATCAAATTAAGGGCTGAAATCACCAAGTGGAAACTAAAAGAACTATACAAAGAATCAACAAAACCAAGAGCAGGTTCTTTGAGAAAATTAACAAGATAGATAAACCCTTAGCCAGACTAACCAGAGGGCACAGAGACAGTGTGCAAATTATCAAAATTAGAAATGAAAAGGGAGATATAACAACAGACTCTGAGGAAATTAAAAAGATCTTCAGATCCTACTACAAAAGCCTATATGTAATAAAATTGGAAAATCTGGAGGAAATGGACAAGT
Source organism: Rhynchomys soricoides (assembly GCA_019843965.1). Classification (NCBI taxonomy): domain Eukaryota; kingdom Metazoa; phylum Chordata; class Mammalia; order Rodentia; family Muridae; genus Rhynchomys; species Rhynchomys soricoides. Next base: position 9,241,508 of record JADRCH010000031.1, read on the forward strand.
TTCTAGACAGATACCAATTACCGAAGTTAAATCAGAATCAGATAAACCATCTAAACAGTCCCATAACCCCTAAAGTAATAGAAGCAGTCATTAAAAGTCTCCCAACCCAAAAAGGCCCAGGACCAGATGGGTTCAGTGCAGAATTCTATCAGACCTTCAAAGAAGACCTAATACCAATACCCTTCAGTCTATTCCACAAAATAGAAATGGAAGGAATACTATCCAATTCATTCTATGAGGAATGAATGTTTTTAAAAAGATTTTAAGATTACTTGTTTTCATGTTAGGGACACAGGTGTTTTGACTACACTTATGGTCATGTAATACATACATGCAATTTTCTCAGAGGCCTGGAGAAGGCTTTGGATACCATGCAACAGGAGTTACAGAATCTATGTGGGTACTACAAATCACACCTTTGGAAGAGCAGGCAGTGTTCTTAAACACTGAGCAATTTCTGCTATCCTATGAAAATAAATGATTTTTGATGAAAAATCAGAAAAATATTTGTGTGTTGGGCACATCTGGCAGCATGATTGTAGTAGCTAGCACAAAACTCATCAGAACACCTGGACATAGTAGTTTTGAACTGTGTCTTTTGTCTCCAGTGGGAAACTTTGTCAGAAGTTCAAGGCCAACCTCACATATAGATCAAACCAAGCAATTATTTTTTAAATTATATCTACAGAATGAGAACAACTAAATTGTATATAGCTCATAACTAAGGAAAAATGAATCTAAAACAAATATATATGTATTGAAATAAGATTTGAAGTGCTAAAGAATAAGAATAAAACCCTGCCACCAGAGAACAGTGTGTTCACTGAAAATACCTGTTTGGAAATAGTCATTAGATATGGAGTCAAACAAACACACAAGGAAGATCTACAATGAATGGATTTCTGAAGGAATATTGCAAGAAGATTAAAAATTGTCCCAGGAAGTGCTGGATGTGATGGAGTCAACTAAACTGAAAAACATAATGATCTTTGTTTTTAAGATTTATTTTTATATTTTCCTATGCTTCTGTCTGTGTCTATGTATATTGTAAAAGATTTCCAGTGCTCAGTGAGAAGAAAATGAAAGATACACAAGAGCAAGAGTTATAGAAAGTTGTGAACTGCCCAGTGTGGGAGCTGAAAACAGACCTCATGTCCTCTGGAAAAGCATCAAGCACTGAGCCATCACTCCTGTATTTATTCTGGCAATAGAGCACATTCAAACCATACAATGGGAACACAATCATAGCTGGACAAATAAACATTGGGTTTGAATAATGTTGACATCACATTATAAACATCACACTAAAGCCAGCTTTGACAAACTGTTCAACAGTACAGGGGATTTTGTCACAACTAATCATAAGTTAAATAATAGAAAATCTAAATATCTAAATAATTCCACAAAATCAATTTAATGCAGTCTGTTTTCATATACTGTGGAATTAAGTTAAAATTCAATAGCAATGTCTGGAGTATTATAACTGGAAATTAAGCAATACTCTTCTATATAATATGTGGTTTAAATCTAATGACAGTTAATTTTTTTTTAAAAAAAATTCATTTTGAACTAAATGTTAAATCCATAGCTGTGAGGTGCCGATAAAAAGTGAAATTCAATTGTCTAAATGACAATCTTAAAATGTAGAAGAACGTTATAAGAATAAGATCATGAGTAAATAAAAGCAGAAAATGTCCAACAAAACCAATTGATGGGGCTTGAAAGCAAAGAATTAAAATGACAAATAGCTAGATTGGTCAACTAATAATGGAAAAGATTTTAATATCTGAACTTTAATTAGGCAATTCACATTATCACAATAGGAATGAAAAATGCAACTAATCCTTTACTAGACTGCAGAAATTTTTTTAATGTAATTATTTCATAGAAAAAGCTGATAGCACCAAATGATAGAATTAAGTATTTTGACTAGTTATACTTCTACAGAATTTCTGTAGAAAATATAGAATGCAATGGAAAAATCAAAAATTTTCCATGAGAGAAATGTGAAGTCCATGATAGCTCCTTCTATTACATATAATGCTAGAAATACAAGCTAATGCAAGAAGTCAAGAAGGGACTTAAACAAAATAAGAAATATAAAGTGGTATATAGATTGTCAAATGACACTAATAGCAACTATATTTAAACATCCAAAAGATATTAAGACAAATATTAGAAATGATAAATACAGTAAGTAAATTCAATGGACACCTAGTCACCAGCTAGCATTCAGTGTATTTGTGTACAAAACAAATTAACATATAGACATTGGAATAAGTATCATGTTGTACAGAGGCCAAAGAACCAAATATAAATGCAACATAGCACAGTCTATACAAGGCTTTCATATTTTAAAGTGTATATACAGTGTAACAAAGAGCAAAACTTACACAACTAAAGAACAAAACTATATACCTAATTTATGGATTGATTTTTTGTGTATTTTATAGTGTCCACTGAACCCAAATTAATGCACACATTCAAAAATATTTTGATCAAAATTCAAATAACAATATCCTAGTTCTAAAATGTACTGGGAGGTGGGATACATCTAATTGAGTTGTTGGTCAAAGAGGTCTACAAACAACAACACAGATATTTTCAAGGCCATAGTGGCTTTCCATAAATGGATGATAAGGTCTACACAACATATAACAACTCATTAAACATGGTGAAGTTGAGCTGGTGCCAACATAGAGCCTTCAACACTGCATAGGGTACTGGAAGTTACTCTGCACACTACCAAAGAAGAAAGGTAAGTCCCAACCTAGCTACCAAAGCCTTGATCTATGAGAATAACCTGCCTTCAAGGTATGGGGGTATAATTGTGGCACAAAGATTGTGGAAGTAACCAACCAATATCTGGTTTGAATTAAGGCTCAGGGACCTATGAGAAAACCAAACATTACTGTTTTCTGAAGGAATGTAGAAATAAAACTACTCCTAGCAACATTCTGCTGTACTCATAGAAAATAATTAGAAGGGATGAATTATATTTAAGTACATTTAAGTATACTTTTCCACCCAATCAGGCATAATGGCTTCTTCCTTTGAAGCATCATTTGAGTTCCCTCAAAATTACTTTGTGTGAAAACAAAGGTAAAATGACTATGACCCTGGCCTACTCATCACTTTCTAAACTATCTTTTAGAACACTAATCTTCAAAGAACTTAACTTATTTAAAGATTGCTCATATTATTTCAATGGTGATAAAGATATCAGTTTTGATGCTGCAGTCAGATGCAACATATCCATGTGTATGTCAGATGGTACATTGGTGCTGTCCCTCCCATTTTAGCTCAAACACTTAGCTTTCTAAGCTTCTACTCCCAATTTTTAAATAAGAGAAAATAAGAACCATCTTTCTTATTTGACCTCACTGGGATTGTTGCAAGGATATAGTTAATTACTCTCTACAGAATACTTTCCAGATAAAAGTAGTATGCTCTGAGGGTACTAATATTATGAATTAAAATAGTTATGCAAAAATAGAATATAATAGAATAAACTTGACTAGACTAGACTACACTAGAATAGTATGATGTAAGAAATGACCTAGAAAAATATACTATTTTTAATCATGTGACAATGAAGGTTGTATAGAATCTACCAGAACTTACAATGGTATGATTTATTTATATTGTGATACTGTGTATATGTGCTACTGATAAAAGTGAATTTTTTTCTCATAAAAAGCCAAGACCAGATGAAACAGAATTTAAATGGGAAAGATAAAGTAATTAATGCCATAATAAGATACTATGTTGATGTCACAAGAGAAATAGTACATTTCTCCAGGAAGGTTAAACAAAAAACAAAGAAAGAAAATGTAAAAGAGAAATAATAAAATTAACCAGAGCAAGACTCAGAACTTCTTCTGTAAGGAAACAAAGCTGCTTGTTATGGAGTTAATCTCTAGAGAGCCTCTGGAGAGCGGTCATGTGTTCCAGGCTAGCTTTTCTCTGTTTGTTTGTTACTAGAGATTATCAAGATAAAAATTTAACTGAAAGAGGTGCAGAAAACATTTGTAGGGAATATATTGAATATATTGAACCAAAGACTCATTTGCTAAATTTTAAAATATTTTAGGGAAGTCTACTACTGGAAAATAAAACTATCATGCAGACAAACAGTAAAATACTCTAAGCATGAGATGTTAAATAACAAATTCCTAAAACAACCAATGAGCATACAGAGACGTCCAACATAATCAAACCTAGATAATTCCATATTTTCATAATATATAATTACATAATTCAAAATTCCCTAAAATTAGAACTTCATCCACTGAAATTTTAAACATTACAATAACTGAAACTGTGTGTATAATAAATGATAATATGCTTGTACAACTGTTTTGAAGACCTTCGCAGCAAGGTATTGTGCAATTTTAAATGCTGGTAGCAATAATACATTTTGACCACTCCAACCTTCAAGTCTCTGAAGAAAGAAATCAAAGAAGACCTCAGAAGATGGAAAGATCTCCCATGTTCATGGATTGGCAAGATTAATATAGTTAAAATGGCCATCTTGCCAGATTCAGTGCAATCACCATCAAAATTCCAACTCAATTCTCAAATTCATATGGAATAACAAAAAACACAGGATGGCAAAAACTATTCTCAACAATAAAAGGACTTCTGGGGTAATCAGCCTTCCTGACCTCAAGCTATCTCCCTATACAAAGCTCAAGTCAAAGTTGATCAAGGACCTCCACATAAAACCAGATACATTGAATCTAATAGAAGAGAAAGTGGGGAAAAAGTATTGTACACATGGGCACATGGGAAAAGTTCCTGAAAAGAACACCAATGGCTTATGCTCTAAGATCAAGAATCAACAAATGGGAACTCATGAAACTGCAAAACTTTTGTAAGACAAAGGACACTGTCAATAGGACAAAACAGCAACCAACAGATTGAGAAAAGATCTCTACCAATCCTATGTCCCATAGAGGGCAAATATCAAATAGATACAAAGAACTCAAGAAGTTAGACTCCAGAGAACCAAATAACCCTATCAAAAAAATGGGAAAAGAGCTAAACAGAGAATTCTCAACTGAGGAAACTCAAAGGGCTGAGAAGCACCTAACGAAATGTTAAACATCCTTAGTCATAAAGAAATGCAGATCAAAATAACTCTGAGATTCCACCTCACACCAGTCAGAATGGCTAAGGTCAAAAACACAGGTGACAACAGATGCTGGCAAGAATATGGAGAAAGAGGAACACTCCTTCATTGCTGGTGGGGTTGCAAGCTGCTACAACCGCTCTGTAAATCAGTTTGACAGACCCTCAGAAAAACGACATAATACTACCTGAGGACCCAGCTATACTGCTCTTGTGCATATACTCAGAAGATGCTCCAACATGTAATAAAGACACATGCTCCATTGTGTTCATAGCAGCCATATTTATAATAGCCAGAAGCTAAAAAACAAAAACAAAAACAGAAGTCCCTCAACAGAAGAATGGATACAGAAAATGTGGTACATTTTCACAATGGAATACTACCCAGCTATTAAAAACAGTGACTTCATGAAATTTGTAGGCAAATGGATTGAATTTGAAAATATCATCCTGAGTGAGGTAACTCAGTCACAAAAGAATGAACACGGTATGTCCTTACTAATAAGTGGATATTAACCCAAGATTCAATTCATGGCAAATGTTGGAATGAGCGTGGGGACCCAAATGGAGAAGTTGCAGAAGGGACTGAAGGGGCTGAGGGAATTTGCAGCACCATGGAAGAAGCAACACTTTCAACTGACCTGACCCTCAGTGTTCCTGGAGAATGGACCACCAACCAAAGTATACACCTGGAGACACCCATGATGCTGGTCACTTATGTGGCAGAGGAGGGCCTTGTTGGCCATCAATGGGAGGAGAGGCTCTTGAGCCTGAGAGTGTTAGATGCCCCAGTATAGGGGAATGCCAGAGAGGGAAGACAGGAGTCGGTGTGTGGCTGGGGGAATACCCTTATAGAGGCAGGGGGAGTAGTGATCACATAGGGAGTTTCCAAAGGGGAGACCCTGATAGGGGGAAACATTTGAAATGTAAATAAAGTATGAAGAAGAAGAAGAAGAAGAAGAAGAAGAAGAAGAAGAAGAAGAAGACCAGTCTCAACTAATTTAAACCCCTGAGATCTCACAGACACTGAACCATCACACAGAGAGCATACACCAGCTGATATGAGGCCCCTAACACATGTACAGCAGAGGACTGCTGGGTCTGGGTTCAGTCAGAGAAGATGCACCTAATCCTCAAGAGACTGGAGGCCCCAGAAAGTTTGGTGGAGTGGGGTTAGGGGTTGGGGATATCCTCATGGATACACGGGGAAGAGGTATGGGATGTGAAACAGTCAGAGAGTAGACCAGAAAGGGGATAAAATCTGGACAGTAAAAAAAAAAAAAAATTAAATTTAAAATAATCAAAAAAACTGTGTGTTTATATAATGGAGTGATACACAACAGTGATAGTTATCAAAGGATATACAAAATAGGACAAAGCTCCTAAGATCTCAATGTTATTGGCTAAATCCAAGAAATATTATACTATGAAAATTATGTTTTTTATAGATCGATGATGACATATCCTCCAAAGAATTCTGTAGTGAAGTGTTGATCTTCACTGCATTATTCAGAGGTAGGGCATCCTGGAAGTGACTGACCTATGAGGGCTGTGAAATGAACCCATAATGTATGGGCCAATCCAGTGGTGGAGTAGTGGCTGACTGGACTATTGGAATGTAGTATAGGTGGTGGAGGAGGAGTCTGCTTGGAGGAAATGGTAACAGATGATGCTTCTTTGATTGGTCTATCTTGCTAGTAGCTTCTATGAGCTGAGCTGCACCTCTACCATACACTCTTTCACCAGTGGGCTTCTGCTATGCCGCAGGCCACAAGTATTTCTGCCTCGCTTGATGCCTGTCTAGCATCAGGCTTAAGCCCTTGAATGTGTCCATCAAAGTTACAAAAAACAAACAAAAAAGAAGAGGAAGGGAGGAAAAGAAAAAAGAAAGTCCTTCAGTGTTTAAGTTGCTTTCCCTAATATTTATTAATAATGTTAATAGCTAACAGGAAGAAAATTAATATATTATCTGATTCAAATTTTACAAATTGGAAAACTTCCAAGATGAGCCAATATAGAAATCATAATAATAGGTATTTTTGGAGAGTGAGTAGAGCATTTATTAATGAAGAAATGAAAAAGCAATCAGTAACAGAGTTTTGTTCTTTTTTTAATTGTTGACATAAATGCTGGTTTTATGTCTATGTTCACTTTGAAATTATTTTAACTAATGTTTGTATGAATTTTCCTGTAGAAGTTGTACAATAATAAAATTAAAAAAAAACAAAAACAAAAAAACAAAAAAACAAAAACTTTAACACCTGGAAAATCTCTCTACTACCTGAAGTGCGGAATATGTCTTCTAATTTACAAAGTACAACTGTGAATGAAAACACAGAAAAGCACCATAATTATCATGTGAATAACAATGATAGAAATGAACTAGATTTACAAGGCAGTAAACAAGACATTGTTTGATCATTGTATAACATGAGAAATGCAGATACAGATATAATTTATAAAGTACACTTGACCTACACATAAGATTTACAAAGCTGCAAGAGCCTAACAATATGAAGGAAATGGATACTTCATTGATGAGACCATATATTATTAATAAAGAGAGGAGGCTAGTCAAGAAATATCTTAATGTTTAGGTGGCCCAAACACCCATAGTATATAGCAATAGCATTTGAGTCCTCTAAGCTACATGGGAATCAATTTTCTTCCAATTAGAGAGACCATGTGGTTCACTTCTCTAGACCTGGTGTATCAGAGTGGAACGTGTATAGAATGGTCACCTGACCTCTAGCTCCAAGCATTCCCCAGTCATTGAACTATAGATACCTAACGAATCAGAGCTCTCTGCAAAATAATTTAGAAAAGAGGGCATGAAATAAGAGTAGCTAAAATATTATACTAATAATTCATATATTAATCATTTGAAGTGTGTATCTTTTTTCAAATTTTATCGAATTCAGTTACCTTTCTATCATGCTTAAGTTTTACATAATTGGTTCTATACTTACTGTGATGCCTGTCTAGTCAATATTTATAATTTCATTGCTCTCTAATGATGTAATATTTTGGATCACTATTTATCTTATTCCTAATAACATAGTCAATTCAATAACTAATAGTATCCTACTTATAACTGACACCTATTGAATATTTACAGCATGCTTCATAGTATCATAAGGGAATGGGTGCTATTAAGTAACCTGATTTTCACAGCACTTATCAGAGGTACATAATCTTAGCTTCAGAGTGTGGATGGAAAAGTGAAAGATGGTTTGTCAACTCCACATGCAGAGTTGGTCTTCAAATCCTTCCTTTAGAGACATGTCTAAATATTGTAGTATTCAATGACTTTTGCATTCCTGAAAACTAGTCTCACTTTTAAGGATAAGGAGTATCTTATTATGTTCCTCAACATACTTACTTACAATTCTAACTCAATTTTCTCATTTTCATTTGTGTGGATGCCAGACTGTCTGCTCTGTAAAATGTTGGCAAAGCCTCAATGCTGTTAAGTCTCTATTAACTCTTTGAGAATTTTATACAATGTGTTTCAATCATACCCACACTCTACCCCCCTACTCACACAACTTTATAATCTCTTTGTTATTTTTTGTTTAGTGCCCTATTACTTACTCTGAAATACCAGTGTTCAATAGGAGGCTGACTGGTCTGGAAACTTTGAGGGCACTCCCTTCTACAACACAAGGCTAGAGGACAGTCGTTCTTTTAATCTCGTTTATTCACTTCTTGCATCCCCAATAGCCCAGACATTTCCCGACTAAAAATAAGTTTTCTTTCATTTGTGATCTGGCCTTTTCTTATTTGCATATTATGAGAGACCTAAATATTTTACTTATGAAACTTTGAGCTATTATACACTCCAATCAATGATTGTATATCCAGGAGTTCCCGTGTGGTAGTTGTCTTGTGACTGATTTCTTTTACTCTTGGTGAAATTCTCCAGACCTACCAAGTTTATTGTTAATGATAAGATATGATTCTTTTTATAACTTAATAGTATCCCAAGTTCTACTGTACTATAAAAAGTGGAGAGATTGTAATACATAATAACTTGCTATAATATTTATGAATAGCAAATGAGAGACTCAAGAGTTTTGAACACAAAGTAATAATAAGGAGTTGAAAACATTCATGACCCTGACTTAGTAAAACATGGTATATGCATGTATGGAACATGAGAATGTAATGCATGAATGTGTATGATTACTATGTATTAGTGGTCTTCTGAGTTTAGGAATATAATAATGTTAATTATCCTGATTTAATATCACACACACACACACTTTATAACCCATAACTTTCATAAATAAGGAAGAGAGCATATTTCTATTTCATACCCAAATTAAACTGACATCTAGGTAACTCATTCCTCAACAGTGAAGTGTGTCTTTCACTCATCAAATAGCAATCATGACAGTTCACACACAGAGCCTACAAGAATGTTTCCTTGTGCTTCATGTAAGAAGTTCACAAGGAAATCCTATTGTTATCCTTCAGTATTAAAATTCTGACTTTTTAGCTACAAATATGGAAGTAATTTGTTTTTGTTTAAACTGAGATTACTTCTTATTAGAAAGATTAAGAGTTACCTATTTGAGTTTATTTGAGCACTGTATGGGAGAAACATAAAGTTGTCAGAAAATGTAGACATTCTCTTTGAAAGCATCTATCAAAATTAAAGAGCTATCACACATAAAATGCTTTATCTATTTATCAATTTTGTTTTTTACAAGTGTCCCATAAAATGAATTTCTCTTTACAGTGTATTAAAATATACTGGACACTTCTCAGCAATGAATTTATTCTTTTTTTTTTTTTTTGAGACAATGTTTTCATGAAAACAGCGATTTTGAAAACATGAATCTTAGCCAGGCAGTGGTGGCTCATGCCTTTAATCCCAGCACTCGGGAGGCAGATGCAGGAAGATTTCTGAGTTTGAAGCCAGCCTGGTCTATAGAGAGAAACCCTGTTTCAAAAAGAACAAAAAAAAGAAAATATGAACCTTTTCCCCAAGATGTGAAAAAAACAAGAAGAAAACTGTATTGTGGGGGAAAAAACATTATTTGTGCTTTTATATTTTAATGGAAAGATATAATCAAGTAAGAAACATACAAAATACACAATATGCAAAAACATTAGGATATCTAGGGATATGGCAAGAGATGCTGACTTCATTTCCAGAGAAAGGAAGGATTCTGCCTTTGTTTGCATAAGGTTAAATTAACTCCAAGGTGCTGAGCAACCCAGCCAAGAACTTGACTTATGGAAGTTCATCAACATCAAAACATCTGATGGCATCATAAGCATGTGTACATTACTGAAAGCAAAGATTTCTGTTTAATATATAGATTGATGCACTAGGAGGGATCTTTGACACAACCTAAGCATCACTGAAGAGAAAAATAAAATACCAGAATGACATGGGTGGGATAGCTCTAATTTCCTCAATAGTGAGCAGCCAGGTATTAGTGTGGAGTTGAAAATCACCAGGTTGTCACATTCTATGTTTAAACATGCCAACTGAGAGAAAAATCAAAGTCACTCTGAAGGCATAATTTATTTATGTGTTAAATTATTATTTATCCCCGCCACATATTTATTAGCAATGGGCTACATAGTAAGAAAGTTCATGAGTGGCAAAGCCCATATTTGTTGACTTAAAAAAAATGCAGCTTCTAATAACGGCAGCCTTCATAGTAATTTGGTTATTTGTGTGATGGTTTAGCTGAATATGAACTTATTCAGGGAATAAATTATTCATTTCTCTTTCAAACCCACGCACCTAGAATAAATCCTTCCCTATAAGCAATTTTCAACAACTCTAAACATGTTGTACTGTGTGTGTGTGTGTGTGTGTGTGTGTGTGTGTGTGTGTTTGGAAACTTTTTACATTTGTATCTAAACTCAGGGATGACCAATTAGCATGCTGACCCTATATAAACGATCAGTGCCTGATCCCTAGGACACCGGGTAATAATATAAGAAGGGCAAGAAGTGCATTTTAAAGAGGAAATCAAGGTTAAAGAACGCTACATTACTAAATTATTGTTTTCCTATAAAACTGTCTTCTGTCTATTCTTGAGTGGCCACTCTTATTTTCTCCTGGAGGGCAGTGGCTGTTCTTTATTTACTCCCCTTCTTTCTCATTTAAATATTATACATTAGACTACCATTCTCCATTTTACCACTTTTTACTGCCTATGGGCTTTCTTCTTCCAACTCATTTAAAAGGCATTATGCTTTGATAATGGACTGTCTGAAGATGGAACTGAATTATAATTTTTTCAAGCTTCAATTTAGTCAGTGCCAGAGGCTACTCAGAGATATAGATTTTCCAACAAAAAGTTTTACTTGAACTCTTGGTGTATTGTTTTTTGTTTTGTTTTTGTTTTTGCTGCAAAACTTTAACAGTATAAATATATGAATATGCATGTGTGATTATGTAAATATGTGAACAAGTATTTTAATGTTATGATTAAATTATCTTTGGATTAATGCTCTTTGTAGGATACACAAAAGAATAGAAAGAACATGGGCCTTGGTTTGACAAAATAGCTTTGACCACCACCCATCATTCATTTTGACACTTGTTAGACAGTCTGGTCTTGAACTGTTGATACTCCTGCCTCAGTTTACCAATATGCCTGATTAGATATACATTCTTTGCCTGCATTTTTCTAGCTATGAAACTTTGGTGATATTATTTAACTTCCCTGAGTTATCTATCTGGAAAATGACGACAAGCCTTACAACTCAGGTCAAAATGCAATGGCACTGTAAATCACTTGTGTCAAGCCTTGGAGACATTGGTTTTCCACTCAGAAAAAAATGAGAGAAGCAATTGGTCTAAATACAGGTGGTGTGTGCTAGTGATGTTTAGATCTAGAGAACTTAACAAACAAAATTGCACATTTGCACAGAAGCTTAATCTGCTTCTTGGCCTAAAGAATGTCCAAATTAGCCATTGATATCTTGGCAACATATTACTATGAAGTTTGTAGTGAAGTTAGGGAACAGATTCCTTTCTGATGCCTGAGGGATGGGGTATTTTTGTAAACTAAATGCAAAGGATGAAGAGCACAATTGAAAATTGTCCAGAAGTGAAATGTTTCCTCCCTCTCAGAGGTGCGCTTCTGCAGTCCCTTCCGAGTCAGTCACCACAGCATTATCTCCCATGGAAATTCTAACAGCAAAGCTTTGAATATGTTTTGACATTTTCCACCCTCCCATCCCCATTCTACTAAGTCTTCTCATACTATACCTCAAAAATTATCTAGACTCATTCCTCTTCTCCATACTCACCAATACTCTAAGACTCATTTAACTATTAAATCAATCTTTTGGTTATTACATGTAATAACCAAAACAACCCAGTAGCCATTGCTTTAAAAATGTAGTTGTTTTCTTTCTAATATAAAATTTTAAAAAATGAGTTAATTAATCTAGATCTTGTCATGGTGGGTTTAGAAGCTCGGAATCAGCTTCTGTCCAGCTTAGGACATGGAAAATGACTCTCAGGACCACCCCATAGTTCACACCAAAGCAAGAACTTCAGGCACCGTGTGCAAGTGTGTAGAGGAAGGACGTAGTGGAGTGTTCCTTGTTGTTATTGAGATCATTAATGATCCACAGAGCATCCTCTCACTTCTCAGCTGATGTACCCACTTGGCAAGATGGCTTTTGTTTTTACCAGTTCTTGCCGGCCCTCTGACCTAATGTTGCAAATGCATCCTAGCATTCTGCGCTGCCATCTAAGGCTTTGGTAAGGTTCTTTCCAGTCCACAGAATTAGTGCATCCACTTATCTGCCTGGTTTGTTTAGTTCCATTCGTACACTGAACAACTATCTCTCATCTTCCAGATTTATGTCTCTAAAACAATCTACCCTGAGAATCTAATAAATATCACTACCTTTCTTTTCCTCTATCTGGAAGTCCATGTTTCCTTTTAGGACTCTATTGATGATGCTATGTGCTGTTTTTCTTGTAACTGATTTCTATCTCACTCATCTACTGCCTTAAGGAGCCTGTGAGGGCAGGGACCATATGTCTTTATCAGAAAGAATGTGGCCATACAAATGTTAATAAAGCTTCAAAAGAAAACAAAGGAAATACAGAAAAACAGAAGAAAGAAGGACTAGAAGGAAGAAAAGAGAAGCCATGGAGGGATTAAAATGAATGATATAGAAAATAGTCCTTTCAGTATATGGAGATATTAATGTATTTTATGAAATAATTGATAGTTTGACTTTCCCTTTATGGTTGAATATTTATCTCAAAGCTATAATTTAGAAACAACATATGTAATTCAACAAATATCAACAGAGGGAGTTATTTGACCATAAGTATAAAAACAATCAGCATTGACTAAAATCTCTCCTTAGAAACAACATCATAAAATTTGTATCCACTGGATCTAATCCTCTAATGAAAATAGAACAGTGAGTCCAAAGGTTTTAAATCATTTCCACATTGCCTGCTAAGAGAAAAGTCTTTAATGAGGCTTGGAATGATGTATACATTTGCAGACAAGCCTTTATTAAAAAGATCTTGCATGCATCTCTGCAAGTCCAGGGACAAAAAAATGTAGGAATTTCATCAGCATAAGTGGTGTCTTAAAAAGCACTTTGCTGTTTTAATTAGTCATGGGAAAGTGAAACACTCTAGAATTCCGTCTGTCTGTTCAGTAATGAGTATGGAAGTATTCCGTATACCAAGGCCCTAATGCTCCCTAAAACTTAATGAAACTGTAGTACATTCTTGCCAACCTTGGGAAAGTTTTAAAAATCCTAAGCATAACTTGTAAATGTGATTGTGTTCAGTGTTGAATAGTTTTGACCTTTCCAGGATGATAGAATTACCTCTGATAATGATTATCAAAACTGAAGCCAAAGCCAAAGCATGCCACAAATACATCATACTTTGTTCTCACAGTATTTAGCCAACCAAACATGTACTTTATTTAATTAAAAAATAACAGAGGAATGGGGAGATGTCTCAATTGGTAATGTGCCAGCTGTGCATGCAAAAAACCTGGGCTGTGATTCCCCCACAGCCATATAAAATGGCTGGCATGTAAGTTCACTTCTATAATTCCAGCACTGGGTAATAGAGAAGAAGCAATCCATTGGCCAGACAATGGAGATGGATTGATGGACTCCAGGATCAATGATATACCTGTCTAAAACAAGGAGTTGAAAAGTCTCAGAGAAAGATGTTGGAATGTGGCCTCCATACTTGTGTTCAGACTCAACACATGTACAGAAAGGCAGTTTGACATTGTTTGTGCATATACTGCATGTGTATTTTTCTGTCATGATTTCATTTCTCCTTTCAGTTTGCTTTAGAGGAAATGGGAATTTCCAATACACAAAGCCACCTTTGAAATGAGTATTTTCTTCAGTTTTTCCAAAAGAAAGTTTCATAAGCTGATAAAAGTATGAATTGGCAATCCTTTGGCTAAGCTATGTATATTCTAATGGAGAACATGTTCAGAATTCATTGAAGGATATTAATAGTTTTTGCACATCATATTTCCATTTGACTGCTTTGTATAGATTTTTTTTGTTATGTTAGGTTTCTCAGGAAAAATTATAAGGAAAAAATCTGTTAAAATCCACTTCCCTACCACTAACAGGCAAACATATTTTTATATTTTTAGTACAGAGATTATGATCATATATATATATATATATATATATATATATATATATACATATATATATATATATATATATATTCATTCCTGCATACCTTGGAGAAGTAACACAAATATATGTTTGTGTGTGTGTGTATGTATGTGTGTGTGTGTGTGTGTGTGTATGTTATGTTCAATTAAGTGGAGGGTGATACATTATTGACTAACCTAATTATGGATATGTATACTTCAGAAAACCATTTAAATGAAATTAGGAATTTTATGGTGGGCTGAACAGTCACACTCCAACCCGCGTCCACTAGTTATGAATGATACTTCACTATTTTGCGGCACAAATGGTTAGAAGCTGAGATGTGCTAGAACTACTGGATTCTTTCTGAAGTACTGTGATATAAATAAGTTATTTTTGTTTCAAGGTAGAAAAAGAAAAAACAATTTGCAAACCAGATTGCTACTGCTGCATGGTACAACCTTCCCCTCCTGGATAATTACCCTTATTTAGAGGATGATCTGCCCTGGGAGATTTTGAAAGTACTGGAATCCTTGAGGTCAACAGTTTTAAAACAATGACTTACCTCTGTGATTTGATATACTTGTGTACAGCAGTAAGTTATAAAAATAAAGGAGACCAAGACAAGGTCAAGAAAGAATGCCAAATTTTCATTGTTTTTAAATACCTTTGTATTCTTTTCACTATCTTGGATATCCTTTTAAGGAAAACCAGTTTTTAAAATGTCTATAATAACAGGTATTCAATTTTTAAAAAACTGGTCAATTTAAACTTAACATTAAAAACAAAAAATTACATATCTTTCTGTCTTTAAGCTTCTTGTGTTTTCACTGGTATGTAGTTACTTCATTAATAACAAAATTTCTAATTTTTGTAAAGAAAAGTAAGATAGTGACTATCAAGTATGAAAAGATATTACGCACACACATACACACTCACACACACACAGAGAGAGAGAGAGAGAGAGAGAGAGAGAGAGAGAGAGAGAGAGGAGCAGATACAAGCATATAGAAAGATAGACCAACACAAAAGTTAAAGAGAAAGGAAAAATACTTTCAGAGAAAAAGTAATTTTGCATGATAGTTTTCTAGAATGTAAGAATTGATTCAAAGTAGAGAGAGAGAGAGAGAGAGAGAGAGAGAGCTTAAAGACACTATAAAAAGTCTGAGTAAGTTTCAAATATGAAAAACAAAATTTAGTGATGACAAGCATATAAGTTTGTTATAATTAAAGGTTAATTAATATTTTCCTAATATCAGATAGTGCCAGATTCTTATTTCATCACTATGCTTCAGACTCCAGGCAGAAGCTATAAAAGGAGGCAATGACTTCCCAGACACTGCATCTAAGCTTACCTTGCAATTTGACTTCTGTGATTCTCAACAATCAAGACAAACTGAGTATCCTAAAGGCTTATTGAAAATTTCTATAGACACGCCAAAAAAAATTCTGAATGATGACTTTAACTCTGGAAATGACGTTTTCACAGAGAAAATATGTCCCTCAGAAAAACCTTTAGTTGAAGAGAGGATACCACGTGAATAATGCTTGGGTGGACACTGGGGAAGTGACACCCATATTTGTTTTCTAAGAAATGGAGCTTTTCTCTCTCAACAAGGAAGAAAACCACTGTAAAAATGTAACCACGTTCTACTTTTAGGAGAGAGAAAGGAGTTCCTGGTTCCACTGATGGCGGCCGGTAAATACTGATGCTTTCACACATAGGAAAGTTTCCTGGCCAGTCTGTGGCCAGGCTTCTCTCTGTACTGCCTCCAATGTGAATAGATTCTTCAGCAATATGGTATTAATATCTAGTTATACTACACAAAAAAGAGCACCAGCGATAAGCTGTGTTTTTTAAGGGACCTCTGGATCCTTCTTTTGGGGATGTACCCATGTTGGTCACGGGGATTTTTGTTTAATAACAAATATATTCTGCAAGTATCATTATTCACTAGACCAGGATTCTAAGTTCAAATTCCCCTTTTAATATGTCATAAATTTGAAACATTAGCTTAAATACTAGTGGACTCCGATATTCTTAGTTTTTAGTGAACCTCTAGTTTGTTGGGGTTGGCTTGTTCCCTGTGTATTCCTATATTGAGTTCTCTGTCCCAAGATCAGGTTGCAGTCTAGACATGGGCAATGTATTGACCAATTACCTGAAAGAACACTCTCCAATAATCTCTAATTGGATAATAAAGTCCAGAGCCTGTTACCGGGCAGGAGAGTGAAGAAGGCAGAACTTGAGATCTAGCAGGGGTCTCAGGGACTAGGAGGAGACTGAAAAAACGTAGGCGAAGGAGGTAGACATGAGGCAGGATTGACCATGATGATGTACAATGAGCACATGGCCAAGACAAAATCAGTGTGAGGACACACATGGAGCAGAGCAAACAGAGCAAGATTCAGTTGGCAAGTAACACGGGGCCTATAGCTGGGATGTAAATTAGAATACCTCAGAACCTGTCCCTGTCCAGTTTAGGCTTACGGACTGTTAATAAAAACACCAGATTTCTGTGTCTTTTATATGGATGCTATATAGGCTCATAAAATTACTAATTTACTTGTCCAGGCTAGTTTCATGTCAACTTGACACAAACTGGAGTCATTAGAAAGGAGGAAACCTCCACTGAGAAAAATGCCACACAAGATCCACCAGTATGACATTTTCTTATGCAGTGATGAATGGAAGAGGGCCCAGCTCGTGGTGGGTGGTGCCATCCCTGGGCTTGTGGTCCTAGCTTTTGTAAGAAAACACACCAAGCAAAGCTATGGAAGCTAGCCAGTTCTTCCACAGCCTCTGCATCAGCTCCTACCTCTAGTAGCCTTCGCTGTTTGAATGCCTGTGAGGAACTCCTTCAGTGAAGAACAGTGTTGTGCAAGTGTAAGATGTATAAACCTTTTCTTCCCTGTGATTGTTTTGTCATGGTGTTTCTTCACAGCAATAGCAACCCTAACTAAGACCCATTTCTTCTCTCGAGTTCCCCTACCCAGACCCAGATGTAAACCTTTAACACTGAGTATTCCCCTTAATTCCTGCAAAGCCTTCTTCTTGGAAGACTGAAAGTTTCCATATAGCTTATTCATGCAACCTGTGATCTGGTAAAGTTTCCTGCAAGCATCTCATTCCCCTGTCTCTTATTACCTCCACATTCAAACCTATCTTTAACAGCATTTCCCCTCTCTGATTTCATTCTATAGATGGCTATTGAAGAAACTTGAATGACTCATGATATGACAGGAGAAATTGTTAACCTCTTTAACAATGGATTGTCAGTCTCTGAATTAATAACCCAAGACTCCTTCCTTAATCAACCTGTATAGTAGCTATTGCTAATGGTATGCCCCAACAGCAAAGGGATTATTTCTGTCATCCGTTCTTAGAAGCTGTCACATACAACTAAGCTTTTCATCGGAAGTTCTTTACAAATTAGGGGATATTCGTAGACTTATTGGTCACATCCAGACAGAATCTGAAAGATGTGAACATCTAGAATGCTTATAAATCATAACAGCTAAATTGGAGCTAATATCTGGGCCTTGTTAAGGATATAAATATCTCCTTATGTTTGTTGACACTTTCCCAGAGACACAAAATACCTTCCCCATCTAGATTAAAAGGCCTTACATATTGTTTTCTAAAATAGAACCTTTTTGAGTCTTTAAAACATCAAGATTCTTGAGTCAAGAACATTAAAAATAAGAGAACCTATACCTTAAAATATGTTAAAGTGCTAAAAATACTTAAACATAATCTTCATTAAGAAATATCAAGAGAAGCCACATTTACATACATGTAATGAGTCATAACCTTTATTTATAGTTGGATTTTCTTTTTCTTTTCCTACTTTATTTACATTTCAAATGTTTTCCCCTTTCCAGATCTCCCCTTTGGAACCTCCCTATTCCCTCCCCCTCCCCCTGCCACTATGGGGGTATTCCCCCACCCACCCACCCACCCACCTATTCTCATTTTCATTTATGGTTGGGTTTTCTTAATTACTATTTGGGCATCAGCATCACTATATATATATATATCCATGATTTTTTTCTTGGACCATTGTTTGGTGCAATTTTGCTACTCCTGCTTAGACTTTTGTAGTTCACATCCTATAAAGTTTGATTCTTCTAAGATAAGGTTCCTTGGTGGTAAATTTTCTATCATACATGGATTCTAGCAACTCTTACAGCAAGTTTTCAAAACAGTTTCTCCACCCCATGGATAACACAGGAAGAGTTTGGGATTTCTCTGAACCAGGCATTGCTCATCAATGTGGTGGAGGTTATTGAAGACTGGCCAATAACCTGTAACCATGGATTGACAGAGTTTCAATATATATCCCTGGATGGCCTAAAGTTCATGATTTTCCAACCTCCGTATCCAGAGTACTATGGACAGAGGTACGAGCCAGCCTAGTTTTCAATAATAGCTGTTTTAATAAATATATGTCAACATAATTTTAAAGAATAATTGAAACAAAAACACAACAATTTATATTATTGTTTGGAATTAAGACACACAAAGAAAATTCACTTATTTATTTACTTATCTTTTTGGTATATTTCCAATTTTCTAAAGTTATGTGTGTTCAAAATACTACTACTAACTTCTCAGTCAATTTGTGAATTCCACATAGTCTATCATTGACACTGTATGTCTGAAGTGCATGCCTGCTATGTTCAAGGCCAGTAGTAAATTTATAAGCGTTCTAGAGGTCCACATCTTTCAGATTCTGTCTGGAGGTGACCAATGGGTCTATGAATGTCCCCTAATTTCTAAAGAACTTCCAATGAAAAACTTAAAATATACTAAATGGCACACGTGAAACAATTGCTTTCAATTACTCTCATTTTCAGTTCTACCTGCTGCCCCATCTTTGAAATATTTACTTCTATGGTTGGTACCTAATTTATAAAAATATTTTATATAACATGGTGTGTTTATTCTATACTGCAGGACATCACAATGATTATGTCATGTGCAGCAGTATGTTACACACAGATGAAGAGCTAGGAAACTTGTATCACCTGGCTACTTGCAGTGATTTAAACCTTGAGTGGGATGGCATTCTCTTACAACTCTATTTTAATATTAGGCAGCTCTTTCACTAATGTTGATAAGTAATTCCTAAATCAAAATTAAAACTCAATCCAGACTTTTCTCCTTGTATTCATCATGATACATATTGTGTGAAAAGAGTTTTAATTTACCTGAAGGCATTTTTCAAATTAAATTACCTGTGACCTTCATCTCCTTAGCTTATACCAAATACAATGGAGATCAGATCTTGATTTGCTGTGCACGGAAAATATTACATATTTGTGCTGTAATTCCTTACTTTAATATGTTGATCTCCAGAAAACAATCAATAGTTGAGTAACAAGTCAACAGCTATTGAATTTAATATTAAGACCACAGTCAATAGTTTGTCTTGGTACAATAATGACAGCTTCACTGTCCGCACTCAGCAATCTGCTGTCAGTGTCAACACCATTGAGTCAAGGGTGGTAGTTATCCAGGGGTTCATTTTGGTTAATTTCACAAAAACAGGTAATTCCAACACCAGAAATATATTGGTGGAAATGTATTGGATTGTGAGGTCATAATTAGGACAAGTTTCTCTTGGCCCCTTTGTTCAAATTGTGAGCACTCAGAATAGCAATAATATTACTCAGTGGCCAACTTTCGACTGCCACATTTTTTTTGTGTATTTCTTCTGCCATGTTTAACTTAAACACATTTCACATAAAGTATGCCATGGCTATTTTAAATTTTTCTAAAACCAGTACACATATATTTAGTATATAAGTGGTGCATATTAAGTTGTGCTGTGACACATTAGCAAATAGCAAATTTGGACTCTTAACACCTTTCAAATGACTGACTTTTCCTTTTCCTTTCCTACTCTATTATTTACGTGATTTTTTGAGACTTTAATACAATATTGTTTGGTCATATTCACCCTAACTCCTTTCTTTAAGTCCTCCTAGCAAAAGACTTGAAAAGAGAGATCTTTTGCTGTATAAATTATCACACTTTTGATAGGCAGTATAACCACATCTCCACTCTTCAGTACCATAAAAAAAGTTCTTTATTTTGTATTTTATTAGTGTTACTGTGTGTCAAGAGGGGGTATGCTCATGCAATTCTTGAGTAGTAGGAACTTAACACCTGGTGAGCCATTTGCCAGATTTCCCCACTTCCTTTTATAATCCTAAAGTACATTATGGAAGTTATTCAAGATGTACACTGACAGATGACTAGTGTATTTAATGAATTAAAGGAAACTGAACATCAAAATAGAGGCTTTTTGCTAATGAGAATCTGTGAGATTCTTCAGCCAATGAAAGCTAATCAGGTAACATTTCAATTCTCAATTATACTAGACAATATGCCTGCTCATTAGAAGTCTAAACAAGGATTACACACATGAATGGAGGACAGTTGTCTCCATATTATTGTACAAATTACAAATTTTTACCAATTTTGTTAATCTGTCATCCTTCCTCGCTTCATCCCTTATTTCTTTTTCTGTTTCTCTCTCCCTCTCTTTTTCCTTCCTTCCCCCCTCTCCCTCCCTCTCCCTCCTTCCTTCTTGTTTCTCTCTCTCTCTCTCTCTCCCCCCCCCTTCCTTCTCTGTATGCATTTCTGTGAGTTGATGCTACTGTGGGTGCTTAGGGGCCATAAGAAGGCAACCATGTCCTTCACCTACTCCTTTACGGAACTGTCCCTCGCTCCCTAAAAATGTGGTTTATCCTTTCTCAGCTAGACCAGAAGGCAGTTAGCTTTAGCAATCCTCTTGTGTCTGCCCACTGTAGTGATGACATTGGGGAGACTAAGCTTGCTACGAGGGTGTGAGAACCCAGTCTTCACAATAGAGGAACAAGTCTTCTTGATGACTGATCAATCTGTTCAGATTGCAATTGCGAATACATCCTGGGGCAGGGTGTTATCCAAAGGGGTGATTGAAACAATGAAGGAAATGCGAATGCTGTGTCTTATTTAATAATTTACAATGCGTAGTTCCCACTAGTGTGGCAAGATAAGCTGATTAAATTTATTTGGTGATCACAGGATATGTGAAAGGACTAAATATTCAGCTTCCACATTCATCACAGAATATATTCTATAGAATGTGTGCCGTATGCGTCCTCTGGATACTAACTGACCTGGAGCATTTTCCATAATAAACCACTTTTGAAATAATGATACAATAAGCAAAACCGAATTTTAAATTGTCTTTCAGGACTAGAACTCAGGCTGAAAATCAATTAAGGTATGATTTGAGTCTCCCTAGCATCAGAAGAGGGAAGCATACAAATAGCTATAATTTATTTATGCATAACCACGAATACTCTATTCAATAATAATTTATTTATAGGTTATCAATTTATTTGCATTTGTATTTATAAGATGTTCTCAACCCCAAGGTTGCTCTTAAAATATTTAATGCACAGTTTTGGTGGCCACAAAACATATGAGTCAGGGGAGAACACAGTGATATGGAGTCACCTACTGGGACCACAGAGATTTGAGTGGGGATGAGTGTGGGGCAGTGGTCTGTGACAAGCATTCTGGCACCTGGTCCAGCACAGGCTTAACTCCGGGTGATCCAGAGGGGCAACCCAAAAGAGACTGGAAAGCGTTTTGGCAACGCTCCACAGAGGCCTTTTGGCTCCTGTCAAGTACAAACCCCCACAACATCCAGTAGAGAGGTCTGTCATGTTGAGGTTTGTCATGTGAGGTCTGTCATGTAGGAGCAACACCAGCTCTTCCACATGCAGATAAGGTGCCCTTAAACTCTCAGACCAAGCCAATGGGAAGTACCTGTTGTTAGACCCCTGACTGTCCCCAAGCCCCACCTCTCCCAGAGATTTCTGGGTACAATTTCATCCACACCACTCTCCACAATGAAAATAAATGCCTTAGAATTATGGACTATCTCTATTCATCTTGACCTGCAGTGGGAAGCGAGGGATCCGGCCTTCGATTAAGGAGTAGCATCTCGGTGCTTCCAGATGGTACTCACTCACCCAAACCAAAGCAGCTAGCCAGGCCCCACAAGAGGTGGGATGCCAGCTGTGCTCTGCGAGTGGGGGGGTTGGGCTGTTCATTTCCAGCTCTTGTAAACTCTAGAGCCTGCTGTGGCATTCCTGGGAAGGCCCCCTACCCCACCATGGGCGGTGTCCTGGAAGCTTCCCACAGCCCCCACCTGTCTGTTGGACTATGTGAGAAGACTCACACAGCGCCCAGGGAGGACACAGGACACATGGGGTTTCACTTTCTACCATGCAGGATTGTTCCCACAGATGAGGGCACCTGTCCAGGGTATTTGGCTTTTGCCTTTTGTTGCTCATCCTCTGGAAGTGAATAATAAGAAAATTAGTTTCTAAAAGTCAATATAGCTTAGTTTTATTTTATGATGTCCACCATGTACTAAATTTACAAAGTACTCTAAAGATTAGGATTTGGTCTAGTCTAGTATTAATTTCTGACATTTGTCATGTTTTTCTGGTTCCCTTTGTCATCACTCATCATAAAGCATCCCACTGTGAGAGAAAACACAACACAATGTGTTGATCTTGTTTGGCAAATATTCAAGTCCAGTTCCTAGACCCCTCCCAATACATATAAACACTAATTGGATGGATACACCGTATATAAGTTTCTAGCATATGGGAGAGTAGGGTAAACCCTGCCATCTGAAGCTTCCTACTGCTTAGATCTGAATTTTAGCCTCAGCTTTAACACAGCTATGAGGCATAGTACACCAAACAGAGAAGCAAAACCTGGTATCTTTGGGCCCCTGTTGTTCAGTGTTTGTGAGCTGGAGTGAGTTATCTCGTGGATGTGAAACATGTTAACTTTTTAAAATGTCATACAAAATCCGTATAATATCCCAAGTTCATCTAAAATAAACACGGAACACTGTGGACAGAATAAGAGAAGTTAAAAAAACTTTCGGCAGGTTTTATACACTGGGAAACTTGTCCTAGTTGAAAGGGTGGTAGAAATATTGACAAGCGATTTTTTAGTAAAAGAACATCAAAGTGAAGAAAGACTCATTTCATTTGAAGTAGGCAAGGTACAGTTCAGGGGTCCCATCTGTAAGGGCCTTACTCTTTCACTGGCTACTCTTGACAGTAAAACGCTCATTTGAATAAAGGTGGGGCAGATATAAAGTAGTTCAGCAACATTCTCATGGCAGTGAAAGAGACCCTCTGATCTAAAATATGAGGACATCAGAGCGACGGAAGTTAGGCACCAACTAGCTTCTTCCATTCACAATTCTCCCCGCTAAGTTTTCACAGTGAGAAAAATTTCCATCACAGGGATAGGTGGATCCCTAGAACTAATTCCGTATCACGGTGATGTACACTAGAATCCAGGCACTTCTTCATTTGTACATCAGTGGACATCCTTCTGCCCTAAGATGTAGGTCGTGGAAAACACAGCCCACATTTTGTCTCCGATTTCCAACCCTGCCCAAGAGCCTGTGATCAGCCAGGGGAGAGACACCTGTGCCTTAGGGACCCAAGAGAAGTGCTCACCTCTGTGCTCATGGGGCATACATTCTCGCTCTCTCATCCTGACAGCCTGGCAGCCCGCACCCTCTCCTCTGCAAGGGCCAGGCCTGAGAACCCGGTACGCTAGGGCGACCAGGAGAGTGCTCTTGCACTTTGCACAGCCCTCCCCTTCGCAGCAGCCTCCTGCTACTCAGGCGATTAGACATGCGGCCCCGCCCAATGATAGTCCACCGCCTCCGCGGCCGCCCCGCCCCCGGACTTCGCTTCCAATAGGAGGCCAGCGGGGGCGGGCCGCGCGGGCATCCTCTCCAGCTGAGGCCGCGGCCGGAGCCAGGCTGGGGCGCGGGAGAGACAGGTACCAGCGCAGTCTGAGCAGCTCCTGGCGCTAGAGCTGCGCGCACGGCAGGAAGGACGGTTCCCGGGGGAGCCAGGGACCGAGGCGTCCGAGCAGGCGGGATTTGCGCCTGGCCGGGCACGGTCCGAAGTCCGCGCTATGGGAGAAGAGAAATACTTGCCTGAGCTGATGGCAGAGAAGGATAGCCTGGATCCATCTTTTGTGCACGCGTCGCGCCTTCTGGCGGAAGGTAGGACCGGCCCGGGTTTCTGCCAGCTACGGCAAGGCGAAGTTGGGGAGGGCTAGCGCTCCGCTGGGCAGAAACTATCCGCGAGAACAGCTTCCGAATGCAGGAGCACAGCGCTGGTTGACGGGCTCCTCCGAGGCTCAATTAGCCCTGAGGTCTAATGGCAGGGTGATACGACCTGTTAGGGTCCTGGACAGGGAAACCATCAAGTGTCAGGTCGTCCACCGGGACCTTGTCACTTTGCAGAAGCCAGCAAAATCAGTTGAGGAGTAAATGCGATCCATGGAGTATGATCACAGATCAGCATTATTTATTTATTTATTTATTTATTTATTTAATTTTCCTTCTGCGTTTCAAAGTGATTTTGATATCCTTTAATCGGTATTTTCTCTAGAAAGTCTTATAATTATTCGACAATAAAGTATGCATGTTAATATATTTATATGAGCGTGGTAAGCAGAGGCTAAAGTGCTTTTAACTCTATTTGAAACGTGATGATTGGATACTATGCAAGATATTGGTCCCTAGGAACGCTCCATAATTGATCAACTGATTTTTAAACCAGGTGTGCGTTTTCTTTTGTGTATCTGTGATGTAGCAGAGATTCGGTCCCCAGAGAAACATCTGTGCCTTGCCTTTTGCATTGCTTTGAAAGGTCGTTTGAGAAAAGGTACACATGAAAACTTCTCTGTCAGAAATATTAACCCGAGTTATTCCGTATATGTGAAACAATGCTAGCAACTGAAGACATCTCTGAGACCTAGTACCCTGCGCTCTCCTATTTAACACAACTGCAGAATTTTGGGGTGAATGTTTCATTAATAATGAAGTGTTTCATCCTCAAACTGGCTACAGTGCAGCTTTGTAGCTTGAGGACTTACCCCCTAGAAGAATCAGTGACATCTCTCTCTGGTTCAGCTCCTTAGCATTAAAAGACATTTGAGATTTAGTTGTGCATTGTAGAAAAATTTTTTACTCCTCATAGGATTCAGGGACATTAGACTTATTTTGTCATTTTTTTAGTTGTTGCTATTTATTATAACCTGTAATAACAAAGTATCTCATGAAAGACTGCCAGAAAAAATGTGGAAGATTCAAAATACTTACACTGTTTTCAAGGGAAAAGCTGGCTTTGTAGAGTAGTTAAGACAGTGAAATGCAATCATTTTTCCCCCTGCCTAATAATCAAGTGATAATAAGTGAAACTGAAAAAAACTGAAGTCACGAAGAGTACTCTTCTCTGCTATTAGAGAACAACTGAATATTGGAAAATAATGACTCAATAAACATGAACAGCTTAAAATGTATTCTTCCATTGTTCCCTTCAGTACATCCTTCAGAAGTGTTTCCACTCAGTGTACAATGAAAGCAGATTCATAATCTTCTCTGACCTGATAACTGGAGCCTTCCTTGGGACAGCTGGCTCAATAATTGGCTCATCAGTTATTAATGTGTATTAATTGTACTTTTAAAACGTACAGAGCTAAGAGATGTAGAGAAAAGTCTTACCAGGTGAAAGGCATGCATACCCTTCACCAGTAAAACAGTTAGGAGAACACTAAGTATCTGGTTTCCTGCTGTTTTTTTCTTTCCCAAACACTAGATTTCTTGAGACTTTGGAAATTGTTCTAATGCACCTTGTAATTTAATTCTTTCCCAGCAGGGGGAAGTATGGCCTGCTTTTGTAATGGATTATTTTAAAAAGCTCCGGGCTAGAAAGGCATCTCAGTAAGAAACAAAGAGGGTGCCTAAATTTCAGAGAATTCCTAATGAGAAAAGAGAGAAAGAGAAGGAAAGAGGTGAGGGCAGCAATCCTAGAGTGGTCAGATAGTTCTGTAGAAAGATGCCCAGGGACCCATCACTTCTGTAACTCTACCCTGGCTCTTTACACATGCTTACTAGGGTGTAAGGTGAGTGTGCTTTGGAGTCTCAGCGAATCATAATGTGCGTGTTGCATTCTAGATTTTTTTCCCATTGTCTTTTGAAAGGCCAAGGTTTCTAGGATCACTGTAGAGATTTCATTTCTCATACCTGGAAATGCTGCGTTTGAAGGCATTGGCTATAAATAAACCTGACACAGATACTCAGAGGGAAGGAAGGTGCATACTGGAGTGCATGTCAGCAGTGCTGTGCAGACAGTCTTGAGACTGAGGGGGGCAATATAAATGATCCAGATGATTCCATTCTTTGGAATGAGTTTCTAGAAGCAGTGATATAAAGCAGTGAGCTCTCACAATGACTTACTTTGCTTTGCGGACAGTGATAGATATGTCTCTCCTCACTTGTGCCTGCTTCATTTAGGGTGCAAGACTGAGGGCTTCAAATTACATTTTTAGTTGTTCTCACTGTATTTTATTTCATTTGTTTCTGTTTTGTGTTTTCAGTTGGGGTCATCCTAAAAAATTAGAAGCAAATGATTTATGCTTTTGACTATTAGTTATAGCAGATCTTGAATAATATGGGTTAAGGGGTTTGCATAATGCATTTAATTAAAATAACTTCCCTGCTATAATTACGATTTTATGTAGTTAGTCATTTGTTATGGAAGATGTTTTTGAATCTGATAACAGAGTAAACCCAGCATGCTCTTAAAAGTTCCAGCCTAGGTCCGATTCTGTTTTAGCATTGGAGTTACATGAGGTTATTTGTATCTATGTTACCTTCATTTAATTCCATGTTTATTTAATCTGAATTTTGTAAGCTTTCCTTCCCTGGGCCAATTTTCTTGTCTCAAAGAAAATAGTGGGAATAGGAGATCTGAATGTTTCTGGAATTCTCCTTCACTCCCAGATGCCTGCTGCTGAGAAGAAGAGTGATGTTTTCCCATTCCGAACAGAAAAAAAAAATCAATAACTGAAACATATTTGGTTTTTTTTTTCATTCCTTCCCAGTATTGTTAAATGTAATAATACATTTATTTCACTATAGCATGATTTGAAGCATATACATGATACTATATAATGGAGACAGATTCATGTTCTTAATTATATTGAACTACTTTGAAGGCTTGGGTCTTGAATTTGAAGTATGTATGTGAACATATGCTTGTTCTTGGTTGAACATGCTGGGTGGCAGACTTATGCTTCTCGATTCAATTGTGGCATTTAAGACCTTCAGAAGTACTATTAAATTCAAGTGGAAATGATTCAGACAATGTTTTCTAGTCCCCATTCTTCAGAAATGTTAATGGATTGACCAATGTTTTAGCTAATTAGTGGTAAGGTGAAACCAAAGATTACCAAATACAAGTAGTTTCTGAGCAAATCTAGGTACTTTTTTCAGGGTTTGGTGAAAGACTTGACCTGACAACTACAGTTAACCTTTATGTTTACAGATATATATGGATTTTAAAAATGGAAAGATAACATAAAATGCTATTTATCATAAATGGTAACATATCCAAACAGAGCTAGATTTAAATTCTCAGTAAGGATCACTTTAAAATGTAGATCATAGTCCCTAAATGTTTTCCACAGAGCCAGGCAAGGTTGTAAGTTATGGGACTTACTGATGCTGTGCCTAAACTCATCTGGATAAGAAAAAAGAAAATCTATTCACGCAACTATTTCAGTTGATTTTCCCCTTGATGAATATGATATTTTCCCCTCTCTGATGACTTAGTATAATCTTATTTACATTTTCAAAATAAAAGCAAACACGGGCTTGGGTTAAATTCTTGATATCTTCAGTCTGCATTCAAACCAATTAATAACATAGTAAAACAATCCATTTCGGGACATAGCACGCCTGGTGCTGAGTACTGATGCTTCCATCAACTATGGTACCATGAAGATGCGTTTGCTTTCCTATATGATACTCTTTTATATCCATCTGTAAACTGGGAACTGTAATACCTATTAGACAGATATTTTGAGATAAATATTTCTGTTTACAGTAAAAGGGGGACAATTTTATATAAATATAAGAGTTTCTTTAGCATTTGAATATGTCTGCTTAACCATATTTGGGACTAAATTTGATAAGAAAAGGAAAATAATTCCTACTTTGCTATTTGAATCAATGCTGAATGATCCTTTAACTCACAAACAAAATGAGAAAACAGATTTTTTTTTTTTTTACACTACATGATTGCAGAGAAAGACTTTTTTTAAATGTCCCTCCCTCATCAATGGTTACTTGTCAGACTAGCTTTCTTTCTTTCAATGATAAAGACAGACTTTATCAAGCATCTTCAGACTTCCCACTTATGCCTTCCCACTTAGCAAGTGCTTTCAGTTCCCTGGTCTCTGTGTATATGCTCTGTTGTGTTCCTTACTTCCTACGACATGCAGACTACATGTCCTTCATGAACAGACTTCCTATTCATCATCCCATACCCCATGCCCATCCTCACGTGCAGACCCTATGCCCACATACACATGGTGACCCCGTGTCCATCCTCACATGCAGACCCCGTGTCCATCCTCACAT
>JADRCH010000031.1:9270841-9439764 GCA_019843965.1 Rhynchomys soricoides
TCCATCCTCACATGCAGACCCCGTGTCCATCCTCACATGCAGACCCCTTGTTCATCCTTTTAGACAGACTCCATGTCCATCCTGACATTCTTCTAATAACAAAGGACTGATTCTGTTCTTCAATGGTTAACCCACATAGACATCACCAGTGCTTCCCATGTACTCTGAGCTTTTCTGAGACACATTCTTTCCTGGGGTCTCCCACTTCTGTTTATTCTTGTAGCTGCCTTTTCAACATGAATACCTTAAAAAATAGAATTTGTCTCACTTGCAAAAGTAACAATATCAATCTTTCTTGACACTTATCCTCCCTTGTGTCTTTCAAGTGTCTGATGTTATCAATCTGCACCTGGTTCCCTCATTTTTCTTATTTTACTTCCTTGAAACCCTTCAGTCTAGCCTGTGTCGTCACCACTGCCTTAAAACTGTCACTCTGCTGACACAGTCATCTCCTAACTGCAGTGTCCAGTTTCTCTCTACTTTCTCCCTACCCATAAGGCCTGTACTTCCTACTTTTGATGCTGTAGCAGGGCTTGTCTGCTCTCTGGCTTGTACCACTGGCCATGACTGGATTTACCTTCTTCTTTTCAGGCACTGCCTCTCACCCCACTTCAGTAAACACTGTGTGCCACAAGGATTCATTCAAAGTGGAATTCTGCCCAGCTCATGCTGTTTAAACTAATGTCTGTTTCCTGAAACATGTAGTTCATGCTCTTAGACACTTGCTACTTATCTCCTTTGTCTCTCTTATCTCTTGAGCCTTCCTGCTTGATCGATCTCACCTGTACCAAGGAATTCTCTTCACTAGGCCGCTCCCCGCACCCTTACCGGTCCACACCAAGGCTGCTCTATAGATTTGGAGAACCTGCCTCTCTTGATTTTCACCTTAGCACAGCTACACGGGAGCATGCAGTTCTATTGGATTTTGTCTTTCTTCCCTCTGGCTGGGAGGGAAGTTGTGACTTTGGTCTCTGAATCCTAAATGCCTGCCTTCATTCTCTGGGTCTGATACAAGGTTACTAAGTGGATGATATCAGTCTTGCATATCACTTTTATACTAGTTAGAAGACATCCTCAGAAAACAAAATTCCAGAAACTCCTTCACTGTCAAATTCAGCCATATTTTATCAAGCCTTACTTCCAATCACAGAGAATCATTTTAAGAGCATTCATTCACTAAAACAAAACCGCAAACTTATTTTGCAATAGTTATGTATTTGTCAATAATTGTGAACTGAGAGGCAATTTTAGTGTATAATATCCAAACTGAGAAGATGACATTGATAGGCACACCTTTGTTGTGTCTTGTGTGGTCCTGTGTAGGCCTGTGTGATTACCACTGCTGAGATGTCCAACTGCCTCTACCAAAGATCTTTTCCTTTAATGCCTAGGTTACTCCCCTCACACTGTTCCTGACTATTGTTTACAGTCAATTCAGGTTTTTATCCAACACCTCTTCCTTTTCCTTTACTTCTTGGATTCTCATAACATAGAGGGGTATACATCTTTTTCTTTAGTTCCTGACCTCCATCCAATGGTTGAGTATGGATGTCTGCATCTGTCTCAGTCAGCTGCTGGTAGAGCCTCTCAGAGGACAGCCATGCTAGGCTCCTGTCTGCAAGCACAACATGGCATCAGTAATAGTGCCAGGGTTTGGTGCCTGCCCATGGGATGGATCCCAAGTTGGGCTGCTCACTGATCATTGAGGCTGTGCTCCATTTTTGTCTCTGCATTTCTTTTAGACAGGAACAATTTGGGGTCAATATCTTTTGAAGGGTTGGTGTCCCCATCCCTCCACTGGGGGCACTATCTAACTACTGGAGGTGGTCTCTTCAGGTTCCATATCCCCACTGTCTGGCATTTTGGTTAGGTCACCCACATTGAGTCCTGGGTGCCTCCTCCATCCCAGGTCCCTGGGACTTTCTAGAGGATCCCCCTAACCACCACCCCTGGCCTATTTCTTCATTCTTCTGGCCTTCTGGGTTTCTCTACTGTCTCACTCCATACCTAATCCTGCCCCCTTTTCCCCTCCCACTCCCTTCTCCCACCCAGGTCCTTCCCTCCCTCTGTCTCCAGTGATTATTTTGTTCTACCTTCTAAGTGTGATTGAAGTATCTTCACTTGGGCTTTCATTCTTGTCATATATCTTCTCTTGATCTGTATAAGAAATATAGATTGTTGGATGGTCCTGGCTCACACCTTTAATCCCAGCAGTCAAGAGGCAGATACAGGTAGATCTCTGTGAGTTCGAGGCCAACCTGACCTACAGAGTGAGTTCCAGGACAACAAGGGCTACACAGAGATATCCTGACTCAAAAAAACAATATATATAAACTGAAATTATATTTTTACACATCTGTAGTTTTTAAAGCTATCAATAGCTTATGTTATACCATATTTGTAGGTTAAGAATGATACTTTAAAAAAAAAAGTGGTAAATTTCAATAAAATAAGAATGACCTAGAAATAGTTTTTTTTTTTTTAAAAAAAAAAAAAAAGGAAGAAGAAGAGTGATTAGTAGTTGGTTTCTCAAATTAAGGTTATCAAATACTCTGTTATAGGAGCCCTCATTTTCTTAAGTGGAAAATCCTGTAATGACTGCAAGCTTGATAATTCCAGCACTTAAGGAGTCAGGACCCAGACATTCCTTTGCTATATTACTAACTTCTTCTTGAAATTAGTTATTTACAGCTCATCTTCTCCCTAAGCTCACTGATTCACAATAGACAAATGGTAAACATTTAAGAAAAATGGAGTTCCTTTAACGTACTTTCTATAAACATTCTTAATTTAGCTATAGTTTGGGAGACATGTTCTACTGGGCTAGGACCCTATTACATTTAATCACACAATCATACTTGTCCTTTAATGTGAGCTTGGGGACATCTTTCTACAATAAAGATATGTTGTTGATATACATAGAGATGTATATTGTGATTAAATTATGTACATAGAGATGTTATATCATGATTAATTCATGAAGTCTATAAGCTGTAGGGGATTTAACACATTCATGTGTGCATGCAATGCACATAAGTACACATATATGCTGATGTTATCAGTAGTTCATGGATGGTCTGCTAAGTTCCATGTGAATTTTGAAGAACAGTTATTTTGAAGATAACAGGTACTCTGAGTCACCATGCCTACTATTGATTGCTCACAGGTCATAGGTCATGCTCTTTGTGGGGGATTGCATGGGGTGTTGTACAGGGTTTACTGTGACTTTACCCACAAATTACATTAGACTATTATTGGCACTGTTTTTACAAGTGACTGGAGTTAATGTTTATTATTTAACAAATTTCATACAGAAAAAAGAAATGCTGATCTGAAATCCAGATTTTCACACCCAGAGGCCATTAAAATATACTGCTTCCTAGGGAAGAGACTAGAATTATTCATGCTTTGAAGGAAGGTCAAATATCAATGTGTAATGTTCATGTAGGAGATTTAATATTAAGTTTTCAGTTAACTGCTCATATTAGTTTACCAATTCAAGTATTACATAAATTAACATGCAATGTTATTAAATAACTCTAGTGAGTAAAAAGTACATGGATTAGTTGTGTGGGGATGTACAGTGTATACTCACATGGAGGAACCCCTTATATTTAAGGGTGCTGTTAAGGATGCTTAGTAACATTCCAGAGAGGCATAAGTGAACATTTCAGTATATTTTTATTTTCAATTTAATAACTCAGAAATTATTGGAAAAGGTGTGTAATTTGCCAAGGTACTTTCTTTCCAATTTATTTTAAAGGAGAACTTTAAAATTTGTTGAATTTTTCTCTCAACCAAGAAAAACTGTAGCTTTTTTCATCTCTCTTGAGTAGTGACATGAGGGAGTTGTTTAATATTTGAAAACAAGTGGACCGCAGATTTGGGCAGAAACAGATGTCTTGATTTAAGTGTTAGCCATGGGTTGTGAGAGTTTAGAATTTAATAAGTGGGAATTGATTGTTGTTATTGTCCTGTTATCACAGAAGATGTAATCAATGACCATTTTCTTTAAAATGTTCATGATTAGGTTTTACTGTACTAATCAAAAAGCAGAATCTGCATGTCTTCTCCAGGGTGCATTTTAGCAGGTGTGTGTCTGCATGCTGGATAATGTCAGGCTCCAAGAGCAGCTCAGCAGATGTAGCCTTAGTGGCAAAAACAATGAAAGAATTTATTTAATGACTATAATAGGATGATTAAGTAACGAGACATTCATGTTGACATGTTTTCTTTTACAAGTCTTTAAATTATATTACAAAAAATAAGGAATAGTGCTCGCATTCTATGAGAAAAGGTAAAGAGACCGATTAGGTGGTAGCATAACTAATGAACATTTTCTTGGAGAACTTCATGCATGAGCACTGCTTCTATACCACATTTATCCTCCACTCCTGCCACCAACTCCTCCCATATCACCTCATAAAGATTAAATTCATGACCACTTCTAAAAATATTATTTTTATACATGTATACACATATATATGTATTTATGTATACATATAAACATACATATACATAGACACATTCATGTCCGTTTTACTGAGTCTATTTACTTCAATTAGCATTACTTATGCATTCATGTGTCCGGGTTGACAATTTGGTACTAGAGAACCCATGCAAGAACTCAGTCCTGCAGGAAGCTGATTCTCCTACTCTCTGCAGCCATTGATTACCTGTGCTCTTCCCTTAGGGGTGGGGCCATAGGCAAATATTTGGTATGATTTTAAAACATGTCAAAAGATGTTACTAAACATTTACAGACACACACACACACACTTGTATCAGGGAATATAAAAATCCTACTTTAGTAAACGTTTAAAAGTCTTAAAATATTTGTTATTGTAGAATTTCCTGTTTCATTTAAAATAAATTTGTCCAGAAACTTAAGGAATTTGATTCACACATAGTAGGGCATTCTTTTCCTATAACATGAAAACACGGGAATAGAATCCACTCACTATGCTTAAGCACATAAATGTTTTAAACAAAAATTTGAATTGAGTATAAAACTGGTCTAAGGGGGTTATCCGCCTTTAGAAATCTTAGATTGAGTTTACATTTCTTCTAGAATTCAAGATCCAGTGAAGTAGGGCCCTTTAAGCTGTGTGAATTTGAAAGAATATTTGGTGGGCTGGGGCAGATGGCATTTTATGGTATGTTATTGCTTTGGAATGGACTTACAGAATGACACATGGATGTGAGTTAAACTAGTATACTAAAATTAGTGGAATATTGGAAGTTATATCAAATCCACAGAAGGAAAGTCTGGTAGAATAAACCATTATGATAATTAAAAGCAATTTAATGGAGATAAAAGAAGTGATAAGTATTGGCAATGATTTGCAATAAATCAGATGTTTTCCTTCTGAATAAAATCCATAGAATGCACACAAGCACACATGCCCAAAATGCATATCATATGGGTGTTAATCATGGATTATACATGGGATTTATGGAGGAACCATGAAGACTTGTTCAAAGCAGCTCTCTCTCTCTGCTACTCCATCACACATATGCATTAGGTGGGAGGTGGCAGGGCGTATAGGAAACTACATAAACAATTTTCATAGTGTGTGTTAGTCACAACTGTAAAGGAAATAGATGATGCATGGGAGTGCCAGGAAGGATGCCTGAGAGAGTCTACAGAAATCTTGGGGACCTTCTATAGGAGGGAACATGCGAATTGAAATTTGATAAATAAGTACAATCTACCCAGAATCCACTAAAGACAGAGCCACAATCTCAAACTATGCATGTAGCAAGCAACATTCCCAAAACCTGGCAAGAAAGAGAATATTTATTCAGAGAAATAGAAGCTGAGTGCGTATGGCGATATAAGTGCAAAGTTTCAAGAGAAGTTGTCTTGGTGTGTCTTTCAGGAATCTTGTTCTGTCTCTAAAGTTTCCTCTCATGTCTTTCCTCATTCTGAATGGCCATGCTTAGATATGCACAAAACCATTCTTTTTCACTTTTTTTCACAATAACTTTTTTTTTTTTTGGAAATCATTTTACATCCTAGTCATGGTCCACTCCCTCCTCTCTTCCCAGTCCAATCCTAACAAATCCCTCCTCAGAGAAGAGTACCTCCTCTTGGGTACCATTGTACCCTGGGGCATCCAGTCCTAGCAGGATTAGGCACATCCTCTCCCACTGAGGCTCAACCAGGCAGTTCAGTTAAGGGGAAAGGGATCCTATGGCAGGGAACAGAAATTGAGACAGCTCCTGCTCCATTTCTTAGGGGATCCACATGAAGACAAAGCCACACATTTGCTATAAATGTATAGGGGTTTGAGTTCCAGCTCCTGCCTGCTCCATGGTTGGTGGCCCAGACTCTGTGAACCCCATGGTTCCAGGTTAATTTACTCTAGGTTTTCTTGTGCTATCCTTGATTTCTTGGGCTTGCTCACTTTTATCCCTGACTTCCGCAGGAGTTCAGAGCTCTGCCTGATATTTGGCTGTGGGTCTTCTCTACATCTACATCTGCTGATGGATGAATCCTCTCAGGAGACAGTTATGCTAGGTTCCTGTCTGTAAGCATAACAGAGTATTGTCAGGGGTTGGCTCTCTCACATGGGTTGGGTCTCAAGTTGGAGGAATCATTGGTTTACAACTAATGACTGCCTCAACTTAAAACTATTTATAATGAATCCCAATGTCACTTAAAATTACATAAATGAGTATCAGTGTCTAAATAGAATGGTCATGTTTCATCATGCATACCTTGTAAGGGATATTTAAGAGTTTGGGCTATCTGCTTAAAACATAGTAAGCCATTGAAGAGGATTTAAGAAGTAGCAAATGGTTTAGCATTTCATTGACACATGGTATGGCTGTACTCTTGGAAAATGGCCAGTGTGCATGTTATATGTGAGTAGGACATGATGTGGCTAAAACAGGCTGGTTTAGAAGCTCTGGAAAACCAAATTCAGATCATACAGTGCAGAGTGGGATAATGCATAGGTCTGTTTAAAACTTACCAGCATAGTGCAAAAGCTTGGTTTGCATAAAGAAGATGATAAATAAAAGCCAGAATGGCTGCTGTCGAAGGTGCTACTCACTAATAGGCTTACAGGTACTGTCAGTTGCTGAGCTGTTGCTCAAAAGGTTAGTGATGAGGTCAGACAGATACACATTGAAGGGTCAGTTGAGTATTTAGTACAAATTCAAGGACAGAGGTGAAGAAATGGGTATGGAGAAAGTTCTGTGCTCCAGTGTTCTCTAGTGGAATAGCCAGGCTTTATGGTACACACTTGTAACTATGGTGCTCAGGAAGTAAAGAAAGGAGGATTGTGAGTTTGAGGTCAGCCCAGGCCACATACTGATACATCGTCTGAAACTCTACCATCACCATCAACAGGAACAATAGCCAAAATAAATCCAAAAGAAAAGAAAACAGCCACAAATGCAAGCTAATGGATTTAAAGATGGAAAAATATAAAGAGAAAATCCATATACAGTGGAGGAACAAATAGAAGCTAATGTCCTGTGGAGGTGAATGCTGACTTCATAGGGCAGCATATTGAACTGTCTGAGATTGATAATAGTTATCATCTTAACCTGCACACATAGTGAATTTGTGTGGCTAAATGTCATAGGTATGGTCTTTCCTTCAGTCTCTGCTCCACACTTTGTCTCTCAATTTCCTCCCATGAGTATTCTGCCCCACCTGGAGATCTATCCCATATAGAGTTACCAAACCCAGACACTATTGTGGATGACAAGAAGTGCTTGCTGACAGGAGCCTGATACAGCTCCTAGGAGGCTTTGCAGAGCCTGACAAATACACAGGTGGATGCTCACAACCAACCATTGGACTGAGCATGGCTTCCCCAATGGAGGAGTTAGAGAAAGGACTGAAGGAGTTGAAGGGGTTTGCAACCCCATAGGAAGACCAACAATATCAACCAACCAGACCCCCCAGAGCTCCCAGGGACTAAACTACCACCAAGGAGTACACATGGCTCCAGCTGCATATATAGCAGAGGATGGCCTTGTTGGTCATCAATGGGAGGAGAGGCCCTTGGTCCTGGGAAGGCTCAATACCCCAGTGTAGGGGAATGCCAGGGTGGAGAGGGAGGAGTAGGTGGGCATGTGGGTGAGCACCCTCATAGAAGCAGGGGGAGGCAGGATGTTATAGGGGAAAACATCTGAAATGTAAATAAATAAATAAAATATCCAATTTTAAAAAACAGAAAAAAAATACATCACAGGGAGTGAAAGAAAGAGAGAGTCATTGGAGTATCAGTTAAATCACCAATGTTGCAGCTCTGTTCCTCACATCTGTTTTCTCTTCCTGTAAGTGAAGGCCTTGATTTTTGAGTCGATGTTTTTAAACTTAATGTGCTCCTTTGACCTCATGTCTAATGTGGGGGCAGTACTAAGCTGAGAAAATTGTGGTGTGCTCTATTTAATATTAATTATTATTTATTATAATTATTTTGCTAACTATAAATAGCACAAGTACTATCCTTTGTCCCTTCGTACCCATTCTCTACCTGTTTTGATTTATTTTCCCAGTTCATCACTGTGACAAAGAACATGCTTGTGGGTGGATGGGAGAATACCCCCATAGTGTCAGGGGGAGGGCGGAGAGAATGGGGAGGTTCCAAAGGGGAGATCTGGAAAGGGGGAAACATTTGAAATGTAAATAAAATATGAAAAAAGTAAAATAAAATAAAATAAAATAAAGTAATTTGAAAAAAATAAAAAAATAAAAGAATTACATCATATTACAAGATCATAGCAGTCATCTTAGCATCTTTTCTATGGCCTATCCTTGGCATTCCAAGCCTTTCACTCCCCCAGATTCTTTGTTTACACCTACTTTTTTCTCTGCTGGTTTGCATGGACTTGTTGGAATGTCTGACATGAAAAACCATTGCTATGTTCCTGATGTTCTTTCTGCTTTTTGTGTGGTTCCATGCTCTGGTTAAAAATGTACCACTTGCATTTTCTCTAGTGGAGTAATCTCCCATGCTATAAATCCCAACCTTTTTTCTAGCGTACTGTGGCTGGATTTAAAGACACAGATACACCTTTGTAGATAAGCACTCAGAAACACATGCAAGCATATTCTCTTTCCATATGGCAAGTGTCACCAGAACTGTTCCACTCTGGAATAGCAAAGGCTGTGAGGACATAAGAAAAAGCAGGCACTTCGGTGCCACTTGAAATATGTTTGGGTTATATGTTTGGGATTAATCATCACTTTGTGGAGCATT
The DNA here is from genome assembly GCA_019843965.1 of Rhynchomys soricoides. Lineage (NCBI taxonomy): Eukaryota > Metazoa > Chordata > Mammalia > Rodentia > Muridae > Rhynchomys > Rhynchomys soricoides. The sequence goes on from JADRCH010000031.1 coordinate 9,280,066, forward strand.
TATGATAACTTGTGTGGGAGATTTCTTTGTTAAATTACTAGCTTATTTCTTACTCTGGAATGTGAACAACAACAAAAAAGAGTCATTCAAAAGCTACTACTGTTCTAGTGACAAGAGCTTGGCAGCTCAAGTGGAAAACCAAATTCCAGATCTGCTACCTGGTTGCTTTCTCACTTTGGGAAATTTTCTCATTTCCCATTGGCCTTTATTTCCTTGTGAAAATGCATTGTCTTGTTTCTGCAAATTATGTGATAAATTATTTGTATTTTTGTATGAAGCATTTATACAGTGCAGATATTAACACCTATTTATCTCTTTCACTGTTTGCTGTTGTTTTACTTTAAAAAAAAAATGAGGTGAAATTTGTTAACCAAATGGATCTTTAAGATAAACACTTGGTGAGATTTGTTAACAATACAATCTGTGTAAGTAACACTCTTGACTACACAGATAATATTCCTATCAGCTCAGATAGTGCCTTCACATCTTCTTCCCATGATCCGTATATCTTTTAACAAGCGCTGTTCTGATTTCTGCCTTCAATTTCCTGTAGATGCATTAATATACTATTTAATCATGCTTCTTGAGAGCTCACTGTATCTTTGGTCTTCATCTGTGCTGTTGTATCCCTCAGTAGCTTATTCCCTTTATTACTGAATATCTGCTCCATCTTGTAAAGTGCCATAATTTATTGTCTCTTCTGAGTAGACATGTGGATGGTTTTCTGTGGTAAATTATTATGTGAATAAATTGTTACAAATGTTCATAATCCACTTTCCCCTCTCTGGTAGGACATCAATGTAGCTCCAGCTGTCCTTGAAAACTCTATGCAGCTCCAAGCTGGCCTGAAGGTTAGGATTTGCTTCCTTGGCCTCTTAAGTAGAGAGTACAGTCTAGCGTCATCATGCTTGGCTTGGGCAATGTTTCATTATGTGGATAGAGCTAGCAGTATTGAACCACTATTTTGTTTTGCCTTACGTGAAATTCATGGCCAGTTCTCTAAAATCTACCAGGCTGTGTCACCATCTCTCCAGGAATACACATACTGGTGGTCATTCTCTCAGGCCATCTTTTGAAGTACCCTGTCTGTTTAATAACAGATATCCTGTTGATTTGAAAGGTTAAGATGATGAAGCTTTTATTTAGATTTCCTTGATACATAATGCTGGGGACCATATTTTATGTGCTTTCTGTTTTCATTGATACAAGTGCTCAGAGGTTGACATTTTAAATTGGACTGTTGCTCTTTTACTGTTATGTGGTTGCTATCCCACAGTCAAAATCTCTGACCCAGAATTGTTCCTGTCTGAATGAACTTCAGGGACAAAAATGGAGAAGAGACTGAGGGAAAGGCAGTCCAGTGACAGGCTCAAATTGGGATCCAGCTCAAAGGGAGGCTCCTAGACTTGAGACTATTACTGATTCAATGATGTGCTTACAGAAGGGGCCTAGCATGACTGCCCGCTGAGAGGCCCAACAAGCCCCTGAAATAGTCAGATGCAGGTACTTACACCCAAACAATGAACAGAAGCCTGGGACCCTTGTGGTTGAATTAGGGAAAGAGTGGAAGAAGCTGAGTAGGAAGGCAACCCCATAGGAAGATCAGCAGTCTCAATTAACCTGGACCCCCATGATCTCTTCGACATTGAGCCACCAACCAGGCAGCATATACCAGCTGATATGAGGCCCCCAACACATATATAGCAGAGGACTGCCATGTCTGGTCTCAGTTAGAGAAGATATACCTAACCTTTGAGAGACTTGCGACCACAGGGAGTGGGAAGGTCTAGTGGGGTGGGGGTGGAGGTGACATCCTCTTGGAGACTTTGGAGGAGGTATGGGATAAGGAACTGTCAGAGGGCAGACTGGGAGAAGGATAATGACTGGACTGTAAAATAATAATAATAATAATAATAATAATAATAATAATAATATAATAGAAATGACTTTTAAAGGAAGGTTATTAATTTTCCTTGTCAACTTTAACATTTTTTCCTTTATTTATACTATAGTGTCGATCTTAGGAACTTTTGCCTTTTTTAACCTTTACTTTTTTTTCAGGAAGTTGTCCTCATGTTTTCTACAGCTTGTGTTTAGCTTTTAAGAATAGTTTTATATTCCATACAGATTTATTGTTTCTTCTTTGTAAGCCAGGGAGTGTAATGCTCTTTTGCTTAAGGTAATAATAACCAGACTTTTCAGTATAGTGCTCTGCAGGTTTTCTCAGATTAATATTACTTTTAAAGTATTTAATACAATGTGCACAGGCAAAGAAGTTGTGTCGTTAAACATTAAAATAGAAAAAATAAGATTGTAATGTTTAATGGTAGGCGGATAACCCTTTTGGCATGGCTTCTCTTTATATCGGCATCACAAATGAAGAAAGCTGCAGTGCTAATCACGATGTGTTTAAACCTACATTCTACTGTGCGATGTTTTTCTTTTCATTCTAATATTAGGACATAATCGCTGCAGGAGACATGAGTATATTCTGCCCATCATAACTGACAATATGAGGAGCCACATTAGAGGTCGTGGTGTTTAACAACTCCAGTGAATGCTTTATTGTAACAGTGAAGAAGTGACGTATTTATTGCTAGATATTAGTTGTCATTTTGAGGAAAAATGAACAAACAAACAAACAAACAAACCAAAAACCAAAGCCAAAACCAAAACCAAAATCTATCATGGTTGTCTTGAGATGTAATGTGTGTTCTAGTGTCATGAGAGAACAGGGAGCAGTAGAGACCCAGGCATTTCTAGTATATAGGTCCACACACTTAGTTCTGAACTATATGGCTTTTCTCATTTTTCCCAGAAAAAAATGCTATGTAGAAGCAAAATTAGCCCTTACCCTTAGTAAATTCAATACACTTGTGAACGATGAACAGAAACCTATGTATGTGCTCAAAGTAGTTGCCCATCTTTAACTCTGGATCTTCATTGGCATGTTAACTGACAACTGTCACCAGAATATGACAGACATTTTCTGAGGTTGCTTAAAGGCATAACTGGTAACTTGTTGTTTAGTCTAAAACCACAGTGACCAAAGCACAGTCACTCAGTAAACATGTTCATCCTCATTACATCAACGCTAAGAACCCAAAGGACAGTTGACAGTGATCCAGACTGACAGAAACCATCATTACTAGCATCTGACAAGAAGATTTTTTTACAGAGAAGAAATCTATAGCCCCTAAAGAAAAAATAAATTTACATATAATATGATATTTAGATATATAGATATATATATGTGTGTGTGTGTGTGTGTGTGTGTGTGTGTGTGTGCTTGAGCTCACATGCATGCACATGCAGGTTGAGGTAAATGTATTTAAATGCAGTAAGTTGACACACAAATACTGACATGAAATGTATTAACGTTAGAGTCAATAAAGCACCCTATAGAAACTCAAGAAGCATGGAAAATATTTTGCATCATTGCAAAAATCATATGTAGAAACAGAAATGCAAGCTATGAACCAATGAACGTCCATTTTCATTCCATGTTTTTGCAATTTTGGTGTATTAGAAACTTCTTCCTCCAGTTGCAATGAAGAAAGAAAAAATTAGAAGAAAGAAAAAATTAGCAGTCATCACCTTTGTGTGCTTCCCCAGCAAGTCCCCTTCCCAGCTCATACCCAGCTTGGTTTCTCAAAATTATATATTCAAGGTGTGTGATCTCTTTAGCAATGATGGGTGACCGTGAAGAATAGTGAGAGTCTATATTATCCAGGGGGCCAGTTATCCAGTACACAGTTGTCATTGTCCTTTCCTTATAATTGGGAACATTGATGTCTGTTTGCTTTCACATTTTCAAGAATACCAGGCACCTTGAATTATAATTCTTTTGCAATAGACTATATCTGATTATTATTATTACCTCTTCTAAGATGGTGTATTATTTGTTATATTTGCAAAAATACCAAATGAAATAGAAGCCAAATAAAGTGAATTTTAAAAGCAATGGCTATATCTTAGGATGTAAGTTCAGTTTTCCTAAAGGTAGACACTGAAATGGGACACTTCATATGGTAACGTTTTATATTATTAATAATTCTCAAGAAACCTTATTAATCTGAATAGGTAGATATTTTTCTTTGTTTAAATATGTACAAGTCTAATTATGTGTGAATTAAAATGGCACATTCTTTAATTATTTCCCTTTCAAAAGCCTTCCAGTCTTAGAGATGGAACTATGAAGAATACAGAATACAGATATTCTGTCACCATCTTCCTACTTGCTGAATTGTTAGGATCAATATCAATTTCAGAATTCCCTCTGTTCATTTTGGCACAGAATTTAGTAAAAGACATACAATGTCTTGAGAGAATTCCCTTGAAAGGTAAATGATTTACTTATTATTGTTATTTAAATTATTGACTCATATATATTTGTACAAATTAATGGGTATCACTTATATGCACACCAGTTAATCCATGTCCATGCCCTTATGTGCAAGCATTTTATCCTTATGGTATCCAGTTACCCACAATGCTCTCCTGCCTTCTTCCCCCGTTCTTGGTTTCCATACTCCTGTTTGGTTCCTGTTTGGTTTCTCTTCTGATTGGTGGTAATCATTTCCCTCCCTCAGTATGTTAAAAAACACATAAGATCTTTCTCTTACTGTGTCTGGCTTATTTCAGTGATGATGATTAGCTTGAATTTCCATCTATTTTTCTTCAAATAGAACGATTTCATTCTTGCTGATAGCTAAAAGTTGGTCCCTTATATGTGCCATCTTTCCTTTCTCCATTCACCTGGTGGCAGATGCAGAGATTCATTCAATGCCCTACGTATTGTGATTATTTTTAATGAACATGGTCTTGTTTATCTCTTTTAAATGGTGATTTTATTTATTTATTTATTTATTTATTTATTTATTTTTGAATTAAAGAAAGCACTGGCATGAATGCATGATGTGCTAATATTTTTATAAACTTGTAAGAAGGTTTTATGATGTTTTTCCTTACTTTATGTACCAGACAATAGTGTACAAAGGTCTCTTTCCCTGCGTGTCCTAATTCTTGCCTTTACTGTTGTTGTTAATAGCCATTTTGCTTGTGGTAATGTAAGATTCCAATGTAGTTTTAATTTCATTTCTGATAACTAAAGATGCTGAGCATTTTCTCTATCTTTTGCCAATAGTGAAGTATTCAGAGCTTTCCCCAACTTATTGTTCAGATTGTTTGCTCTTATGTTGGTACTTTCTGAGTTATTGTATTCTATTCATTAATCTTCTGCTAGAAGAGATTGTAAAGATTTTCTCCCATATCATAGATGTTCTCTTTATTCTGTTGGGACAGGCACATACACTCCATGCTTAAGATAGAAAACTCAGAATTACATCCATGCGCTAGCAGGCATCTGGTCCTCAAAAAGGGTGCTAAGTGTTTTGCTGTGTTCTCAGGAAATGAGAAAGCCACAGTGAAAGGAAAGGTGGTCCCAAAGAGTTTGATTTCAAGCAAGATATCACTATAGGAAACTGGTACTTCATCCTGCATAGAGATTTACCCTAAGAGGGTAAAATGCACACAAATTGAGAGTTGAAGTACTTAGAGCATTTCATTAATTTTCTATGGAAAGTTTCTTCCCGAAAGTGTGAATTTCCCAGCAGATCATATTTGTCATTAAGAAAATGTCTACTCTATTCACCACCCAAAACACCCAGAAATAAAACAAAAGCAAAACTAAAAATAACACCACAAAATACCCCAAACTACAAAACTAAAAAGAAAAATATCATCAACAAAAGCCCAAACCCCAAAACAATTACAAAACAAACCATATTCCATTAGGCAAGCACAATTCCCAGGAAAGAAATGCAGACAATCTGGGTCTTAGAAATTTAGTAGATACACTGCCTCCAAAGTGATAAGGAATGGTAGTTAAATACAGGCCTGCAATATGTAGCCGGCTGTAGTGGGAGGTATCTTTAAACCTCTTTTGCCTTATTGTACAGACTAAACATAAGAGATTGCTTAGAAATGAAGGAACCAAGTTATATTTGTCTGTGCAGCCTCCTCTTCCCAAAATGGGTACATATGAGCTGGGATTGGAGTGTGCCTCCCATGTAATGTTTCTGGATGGATGAACCTCAGAGTAATGCTGCTCTTTATTGAGCGGAGGTAAAATATTGTAGCTGCCTGATAACAGCCTGCCATGTTACAAATCACCACTTGCGAGGCTACACCAGGCGCCTTTAGAAAATGCTAAATGAGTTACTTCAAATGGTATGTTTGTATTCAAAGGGAAATAGCTGGTAGTTTGGGAGTGACAGTCTTTTCTTTGGGTTTCAAAGACCTCTTTGCTGTGCTATGCCTCTTTCCTGGCTGCTGGAAGCTGAAAGCCTGCAGTGAATAGGTGAATAGAAGATATTTCTAATTGAGAAAGAAAGTAAAAAAAGCATTTTTTGTGGGTGTGAAGCAGTCACAATGTTTCTCATGTTCTCATTGTAATATTTCTATGCTATTGGGTTGGGTAACTAAATCTAATTGAAAATACGATATTTAGTTCACTCACCTTCTTAATCTTGAAGTCAGTTCTTTTCCAGTCCTATTGATCCTTCTGTTAAACAGATCATATAATTGAACTAGCTACTCTCAGACATGTGCACAAGTAGGCTAGTTCCCAAACAGCTATTGTTCATGTCCATTAATGTGGATGCTAAATATTTCCAGTTTTTAACTGAGAGGTGATATCAGGGCTTTGTCAAGTGGGAATTGAGGGACTTTCTCTGCGTGGTCTGGATTACCCTGCCCTCCTATCATTTACTTTTATGTTTGAGCAACATCAAGACACTTCATTTTTTAAATAATATTTTAACGTATCTTTCCTCTTTCCCTCCTCCCTCTCCTCCCTCCCTTCTTCCTCCCCCCTCCTCTTCCTCCTCCTGTTCCCCTCCTCCTCCTCCTCTTCCTCCTCCTCCTCTTCTCCCCTCCTCCTTCCTTTTTGGATACAGGGTTTAACTATGTAGCTCTGGATGTCCTTCAAGTCTTTACTGTATCTTTCGCCATCGCCCACCAAGATGGTCAGAGGCCCCATTGTTTCTCTTGGTCAAGTCTTAAGCAAAAATAATTAGCATGGCAACTCTCGGAGAGTTTATGAATTTGAGTTCATTTTAAATTATTTTATCATCTTCTGCATTCATTCCAAAATAAATACACAAATCTTAAGATCTGATGACAAGACCCACAAAAAGAGTATGACAATATGACATTTGTCTTTCCTGGTTATGGTTCACTTCACTCAGTATATTGTTCCTTAGCATCAACTGTTTGCCTATGAATTTCTTAAATTTTATGTTTCTTTGTAGCTGAATAAAATTACATTTAATATTTGTACCACATTCTTATCCTCCATTGATGAGTTGATGGATGCAGAGTTTGTGTTCTAGGTTGTTGGGGTTGGTCTTGTACACGTGTATTCAGATACTGAGTACAGTGCCCCAAGGTCAGGTAGTATGATTGCTTCGAGTTTCTCTCCATTTGGTGTTATGTTGGCCACTGGTTCACTGTATATTACTTTTTACTATGTTTAGGTATGCTCCTTGAATTCCTGATCTTTCCAAGGAAAGTTCCAAAGGGACTTCCCTTTGGAGTTCCAAAGGGGAGATCTGGAAAAGGGGAAACATTTGAAATGTAAATAAAGTATGAAAAAAAAGAAAAATGTAAAAATTCACTCTTCTCACTAACCTTTGTTTTAAAAAAATTACTATTCAAAGAAATGTTTAAACATGTAACTAGTTTAATTGTTAAGTAGATTATAAATGAATAAATAATCATTCAGTTTAAAAAAACAAAAAAAGATCAGGTTGTGGTCTGAACATGGACATTTTATTGACCAGTGTGCTATAAAGAATGGTCCTTAATAATCTCTGATTTGCTAATAAAATACCAGAGCCTATAGCTGGGTAGGAGAGGGAGAGGAAGGTAGAACTTGAGGAGGGGTCTCAGGAAGAGCCTAGGAGGAGAAGGAGGACAGGGGAATAGGAGAAGGAGGTTGCCATTATGTGGGATGGACCAAGAATAGCCAAGAGATGTTCACCCTGAGGATCTATAGTGGATGCTGCCCGGAAGACACTAATTTGGCAAGTAATGAGGCATTCATGAACATTTGAACAGTATGCAAGGATTAATACAGCTCAGAACCTACCTGGCTTAGGGTTGATAGTTTATTAATAAATTACAGTGTTTCTGTATGATTGTCTTGGAAGCAAAATTGGCAAAATTAGGGTAGAAACTCCAATAGATACTAAGAAATGCAAGGGAGTATAGCAATACCCCAAAATAGTTAGAGCAGTGTTTCCTCTTGTAAATACAGCAGTTTCTGAACATATATCTCTTTAGTAGGACATAGTCTCCCATTTGGTGTATACCCTGGGGTGGAATGGTAGATCTATTTCTGAGGTACTTCCCGTTATTTCCACTGCACTGATTTGTACTCTGACCAATAGTGCGTGAGAGTTGACTCACAAAATACATTTTAATTTTCATCTTCTCCATGAGTAAGATGACAGAACTATAGAATTTATTAGCCATTTGTATTTCTTCTTCTGAGAATTTTGCTTAGTTCCATAGCCTACATTTTAATTGGGTTGTTTGTTGCTATTTGATTTTTTTGAGATCCTTGTATGTTCTAGTCCTTAACTTCTCCTCTCCTCTCCTCTCCTCTCCTCTCCTCTCCTCTCCTCTCCACTGACCCAGTTCTCAGGCACTGTGCCACATAAACACAGTAACCAAATTTATATTCTCTGATACTGCTCATCTGGATCTTTTGCATTTAAGAGTTTATCTTCATATCAGAATGTTGGGTTTGTTAACTTGTGCCTTTTGAGTGGTAGGAACAGAAAATTCATTAGTGGCTACATACAAGTTTTGGGCTAGGATACAGTTGTGCATTGGAAGACAGAGCAGTGGCTAATATCTCAATATTTTAGCTGCTTTAAAACTTTTAGACTAAGTGATTTTAGGGAGGTATAGGAAAAATATAAGCTTAATGAACTGAGTAATTAAGACAATAACGATGAAAGCCCATGATTAGAATAGGAATGTTGGACAATTAGTGAAGACAGGATTAAGTGATAAGCCACTGTATATCAGTCATAGAAAAGCACATCCACTGATTGTTCTGTACAAATATTAATGTAAACTTGTTAATCACTCTATGTGATTTGTCGTGTCCCCAACGACTTACAGGAGGAAGAGAGGATTATGGCTCATAAATGAAAAGAAGGACCTCTAACATCTGCTCTTTGCACCTCACAGGCCACCATATGACTTTGAAAGTCAGTATGAGAACTAGTGAGCTGTCCTTCTATTTTAAGAAGAAATTGAACCATATGTCAGTATACAGAATTCAAAAAGTTATTAATCTATTTTCTGTGTATTAGAGGCTTTAATGAAGGACACATAAATATGCAGAAATATGTCAATATATCAGGCTACTAACAGTAGAACCCCTTTCAAGGTCCCTAAAACATAGCAAATTATTATTTTTATGATATGCATTAAACTCAGCCAAATTCTTTTTGTTGAAATGATATGGCTCAATTAATATTTACTGATTTATGCTTATTGAGGTAGTAATATAGAATGTGTTCATGTTTGTGCAAATCTCTTGGGCTAGATACACACTGTCCTTGTCATATCAAGCAAGATCTAATTTAAATGAGATTTAAAACTGTATCTTGTTGATAATTCTAATTACATTCTGTGAACAGCCACAGACTAGAATGCACCTTCTGACAATAAAAGTATTCCTTGGGGCTTTGGTCTGATAATAACAACAACATCAACAATAACAACGATAGCAACAATAATTAAAAAATTGTAATTAGAATGTTAACTCTCATTTGCATCCTATAAGAATCATTCTTGGGACCTGAAATTTAGTATTTTTCTACCTTGCACAAAATACAAGGAACTTAAAATCTTGCAGGAAGTAGTTATAAATGCAGTTCTATGAAAAAGAATATCAGATCATTGAGTAAAGCTGTCTCACCTCAATGATTGATGCAGGATTTTATAAATCCCTGGATGCAAAATAGTGAGATAACTTAGAAACTTTTATTCAGAGTTCAGAGAAATCTGGTTTCACCATGAAATGATTTAATTTTTTATGTATTTTTAAGAATGACTCATATTTCATTATATGTAAAATAGAGTTGAGAAAAATTGTGCATATTTGCATGGATTAAAAGGTAAAATAATTTTTCATAAAATAAAAAGCTTGTATTCTGATAATGAAACCCCATAGCATGCAGTTCTTTTAAAACTGTAAAATACCACTGAGATTTCCTGTGCAATTTCTTGGTGAATAAAGTATATGGTAGCTCATGAATATCCAGTTCATTTCATGTAATTCTTATGTTTAAGTATATAGTCTGACTTTGATTCATTCTCTCTCTCTCTCTCTCTCTCTCTCGTGTCTCTCTCTCTCTCTCTCTCTGCTTGCCTACATGCCTTAATACAGGCATGCTTAAATGTCTATGGAATTGCTTATACATGAGAACAAATTCTACATATATTTTTAGAGTTACCATTCGCTTACTAGAGGAAAATCACAGAACATATTTTCTCTTTATTTCCAGGTTATGTTTCTGTGAAACTTGGCTCACTGTGTTCTTGACAGTGCTGTACATACACTTGTAGATTCTTTTGTGTTTAAACATGTTCTAGTAATTTCCCTTAGTCTCATTGTGTGTTGATCACTGTGATAAATGATAGGAAACAAATTAATAAGGATGTACTTGCTAAAAGTAAGCCCCCACCCTGCAAAAAGTTTTCAAATTTCAGATACTAGGCTAGAGCCCACAACCTAAATGTAATATATTTTTAAATACATTTAAATAAACATTGACATGTTAAGTCAGTCTTTCAAAATTTGGATATATTTTGTTAAACATCCAACATTATCTTTGCTTTCATTACTTTGAGATGTAGACTGATATAGAAATGTTTATGGTTCTGAGTGTAACCTATATGATAATTCTGACATAATTTTAAATGGTTATTTTGGCAGATGAACTGTAATGCAATTTTATTTGAATTCACTGGTACCTACCTGTACCAATCATTTTCTAGTGTAGATTCTGAAGTTTGATTCTGGAAGTACAGCATGGACTTCATAATTGTTGTTTCTGAGATCAAAAAGTGGGGCTGTGTTGCATTTTGTGAGACAGTAAGATAGGGGAATTCCATTGTGGGGCATACATCCTGCCTCCTTTGATAAGATCAAAATGATGTGGGAATGAGAAGAAAATGGATAAAGAATATCCATCCTGTGTGGATTTTAATGCACTAAATACAAACATTCTACAATGGCCTAAGTCCAGGAAATACCATCATGGCAACTTTCATAGAGTATTTAAATTTACCAGTTTTAAACATAATATAGCAAAGTTCCAAAAAATCCTAAAATCTAATGTGTCTATGACACCTGATGTTTCTACAGACTTTGGAATGAGAATAAGTGAAATTTAATCATGAGCTGGAGAATTCATATTTTTTCACATGAAGTTAACAAGTTACACAAATGCCACATGTTTTCATTGGAATGTTTGTGGAACAGATTGGTGATGTACCATGTTGACATGCTAAGTTTCAGCATAATGCTCATCTAAGTATTAGCTTTGATTTACCTAAAATGACAATGAAAGATATTTGTTATCTCTAGTTTTGATGATGCTTACTGGTGTACACTACCAATAATGAAAAATTTCCCATCTCTCTCAAAATCAGACTTCCACACTGAGTTATACTGATCATAAGGAATGTGCATATATCTTCAGAGCGATAGGATATTAATTAACATGACTTGAGATGTTTTACCTTGCAGACAGTGGAATATTTCATAATTCCACCAAACAGTATCCTCACCTATTGCCTTGCATTGCAGCAGTTGGGGTATTGTCAGTCAAGAATACTGACTGTGATAACTCTCGGTTATGGGTACCTACTGTGTACTTTATATCTTATGAATGCAATGTGAAGCCTTCGGTATTCCACTGAGGAGGATAGGCATGCATAGATGGTTGCCACTGGAAGACATGAGTGGGATAAGATCCCAAAGAAATGTATGCCCCAGTAAACATAGAGCTGCTATTTTGGATAATAAGGAATAATTAAAATAAAGACATAAAATTATATTTACTTAATTATACTTAGCTAAACAACATGAGCATGCTCATTTGGGATCTTGTCTATTTTCCCAATTAAAGCTATCATTATAAATTAACAAAAGCAAATACATTTGTTACTTTGCATTGAGTTAGATATATTGCCACTGGCTAGATTTCAAGAGAATTTTGGCTTTGAGGAAAGAAAATATAATGGAACAGAAGACTAACCTAATTACATTATGAATGATTATTAACTTTTTTCCTCATAAAATATATTTTGTACATTTTTGGCTTTCAATATTTTTGTGCATGTGTTACACTCATTTTAATTAAATATTACCGGAGAGTCTCAGAACTGAAGGTCAAGGAAAACTCTTTCTGCAGTAATTTTACATTAAACGTGTTAAACAGAGATTAAACAATGAGATCAAAACTATTTGCGGGATGGCAGTATAGCCTAATGCTATGCAGTATAGGCTAGTGCAGTTTAGCCTCATGCTTGCCTAGTATATGTGGGGACCTGAGATATTAAAACAATTTGATTTTACAATAATATGTATCCATAAAAGGTTATGCATAGATGATATAAATATCTAGATATATAAATAATTACTTCATATATAAGCACACACACATACATCCGTTGATGGATATGGATAGATACAGGTTTCTAGATATATAACTATTTACATATCAACACACATATATGTATTTATACATAGATATTAATAGATACAGCTATCGTATATAGAAATGTTTACATACAAGCATATATATATATGACATTTGTAAATGTCAGTCTCAAAAAAATTAACTGAGCATTTCAGATAAAATGGCCTGGCTAATAACATCTACTTTTCCCTTGAAACTTCTGTCTATCTTCCCTTTGGGGGGTGGGGTTCACATCTGTGTGTAGAATGGCTTTTTCCTGGACAGGGGAGTGGAAGCAGAGATCAAGATATAATGGGTAAGTTCTTGAGAATAGTGTAGACTTTTTATTTTCCTGAAAAGTCTGAGCATTACTTGTTTAGGGAGAGTTGAGTGATGGCTGTCACTGGTTTCCTTTAATGTAAACATACAGTTTAGCACAGACCTCACTGGCCACCAGAGTTTTGACAATAGGAGGAAGATTTATAAATGATAGGGTTCTTATTCTGTCCTCTCATGTAGAAGCACAATCTAATCTTAAAGATTCTGTAGGTGGACATCAGAACTCATGCAGTACAGTCTAACACATGTAGTATCATTTAGTAGTTTGCTACCAGCAGGCCTACACATGGAGAGAGTGTGCAGGCTAGAATGCACACATAAATCTTACTGGTAGCAAGATCCAAAGTCCTCTGCACACAACACATATGACACATGACAAATTCCAATGTGTGAGCCCCACCTGGAAAATTATTCTTGTAGAGCACATGACTGTGTACGACTACTAAAGGCTTGCTCCTATGCTAGACTGCAAGGGGAAGCTTTAAGGGCTCATTTTGATTAGAACTTCATGCACTTGTTAAGAAGAGCATGGTGAGCATAAGACTACCTTAGGGCAACTTTCATCTTTTCACATTCTAGGACTTAATACCACAAATTCATCCCAGAACACTAAGTTGCTTATTTAATCAACTTATCAGAACAAGAATCTATCATTTTCAGTCAAGATTCCTCTCAACATTTAATTTTCGTTTTAAACATTCCAAGCTTCTCCCGTGTTCCCTAATCATATTAGCCAAAAAAAAAAAAAAAATATTAAGGGTCTCCACCCTTTAGATATGTATGTGCTCACCATAGTAGCACAGAAAGCAGTGGCCAAGGAAGAGAAGAGAGAAATTTCTGAATCAAGGGCATCACATCTGCTCACCTGAAGCCCCCTTTTAAGGCACACTGGCACTTTTTACAATGCTTTCATGTCTGAGAAGCCACACTGTTGGGAACATGGCCAGAGTGAAGGTTACTGGTTTCTTGCATCTCCAAGTAGTTCTTCCTTCTTCCTGCTTGCAGACAGGCTTGTGATTCTAGGGAGCTGATTAAGAAAGACAAAACTCTTAAATTAGCTGAAGAAAAGGGACCCCATAACTGAAGGTGCTGTCCAATTTCCAAGCGAGCACAATTTAGATGTTCTCTTAATTAATGGGAGCAATAAGTCGAGAGCTAGGGGTAAGAAATACCTGAAGGCTTTCTAGTACTGAATTTAATATCCACTGTGACTATTCAACACATTTGAATCCTTAAAAATATGAATCAGTGATAAAATCTTGAAATGTGTATAATGAGAATTACTTCACATTCTGCAAAGAACAGTCTGTTTTTTATTTCAGATGTTTTCAAGTGTGTTGGTTTTAATAAAGCTAAACATATAATTGAAAATTTATGGAAAAGAGGAGAGGAAATATGTATTGAATATTGGATTTTCATGTAACACCCATGTAACAGTACTGCTATCAATAATGGGTCAACCTATAGAAATTTATTTTGTCTCTAACTGCATGGCTAGGAGAATGTACAGCTTCCTGGTTGAGACGGTGACTTAGGATCTAGGCAGCCAGCATTCAAATCCCAGTACCCCGAGTTACTCAGGGAAAACTACTTATATCATCTGACACAGGTCAGTCTGTGCTTTAGTCAATGGAGTATTATATTAACCTCATGTGAGGTAGTATTAAAAGTTGATGCCTGGGAAGCAGGTGACATATGGGGAAACAACGAGTAACTGCTGTAGCATTTCTTTCTGTACCTTATGGGGTATATAATGCTTTATCTTTACAGATTAAGAATTCTGAGGACTGAAGAACATAGTAAACCTGCCACTTGGTTTATAAAAAAAAGCAACACGTGCTGTTCTTGTATTTTGTGATGGTTTTACTGTTGTGCATCTTGTAGGGAGCGATTGATAGCATCCCTGACCCATCACTATTGCTGACCTTTTCTTAGTTCCTGAGCACAGCAATTTAAATTCTTCAGAAGTACATGCAAGACACTAATTCAAATGGTACCAGGTTCTCTGCATCATCATTCTGGAGCCTGGTATCTGAATAGAGGTGGCCTATATAGCTAAGTCTTAAAACTTAAAATATTTCCTTATCTCTGAGATGAGGGTTATTGTCCTGGCTTTGGTACTCAACATATATTGTACTGCTTTATAACATGTTATTTGCTCTTGTCTCAGGTAGGGTACCTAGTACTTCAAGGTAGAGGATAAGATTAATGGAATAAAATTCTACAAAAATTTTAGTTAATTGTCTACAGGAAAATTATAGCTATTTCTTCTCTCTCTCTCTCTCTCTCTTTCTGTGTGTGTGTGTGTGTGTGTGTGTGTGTGTGTGTGTGTGTGTGTGTGTAAGTATAAGGATGAAGAATGATGTAGTATTACATGAATGTTAAGAAGATTTCAAATTAAAGTCCAAGTTAGACATTTTCTCTGCAGGTGTTGAATACATGGGCTTGATATCATATTGATTCCTAGTGTTTCAATGAAATAGGTATCAATGCAATGGATAAGATGAAGATTTCCAGGCTTTCATGGCTAGTTAACTGACATTCCTTCCTTCTATACTGAAGTGCTCTTGAAGATTATCCATTTGTGTGCATGGTGGTTTTTGTGAGAATGGACTCCAGAGATGCATATGTCATTGGTTGGTGTAATTTTACGGGGAAGGATAAGGCGGCGTGGTCTTTTGGAGGAGGTGTATTACTGGGGCAGAATTTGAGATTTCAAAAGATTCATGCTACTCCTCTTCAGCATTTTGCCCCTGCTTGTGCTTCATATGTGTTTATATGAGCTGCTTTTAGACATTTGTTGCTTAAGACCTCTGCTTATTTAGGACCTCTGATTTGTCATCATGAACTCTAAACCTCCAAAACTGCAATCCACAAACAAGTTTTTTTGAAAGTTGCCTTGGTCATGGTATGTTATCATAGCATTAGAAAGGTATCTGATACAAAAGGGAAAATCCTTACATCCTCCCTAGCCCCAGACTACAAGGTTTTTGTCCTCTGCAATGATAACCTTTGCATGAGTAGAGAGTTTACTGTGGTTTGATTCTCAGGATAATGTATTGATGAGCAACTTTTTTTTGTCTTCAAAATTCATAGGACATAAATAATTACCACTAAGTGTTAGTTTGAACATACAATATACTGGGTACCCTATTAATACTTGACGGACATTGTCAAGTTAATGAACAATAATTGGGTGGTAGTATATCATCTCCCCTTGTGAACTGCCTTAATTCATCCCTTCTAGCTGCCTACCATGAGTGGAATGCCGTGTAATATCTAGGTCATGGTCATAGTCATGGTCATGGTCAACTCTGCTTCCTCATTGCCCTCCTTCTGTCTTTATGACCTGATTTTATACTTAATCGACTTCTCATTTGCTCCAATTGTGCATGTGCTCTTTCTCTTCTCGACATCTCCTGCCTGTGCTACTTGTTAACACTTCTGAGAAAGCATCACCCCAGATCTCAGTTTGACCAGAATCAGCTTGCCTGTATTACCTCAGCTAAGTCACCTTCTGTGAGCAACTTTATAGTAACCACACCTTTGTCTGCTTCATTATCTCTTTTTCTTCATTGAAAATGTCACTAACTTTGATGTGTTAACTTCTACAAATACTTCCCCCCTTTGATCATCTTGCATATTTTATGACAGCTGGCTCTTGTGTCCCCCGGCTTCGCTGTTCCTAGAAAAGTCCTTGACATGTATGAAGTATTTAGATTATTATTTGAATAAATGAATGGGTGGGTATATTTCAGAAAGGCTACATAATGTAACCATTAAGGTTAAAGAATGTCTCTCATGTCTTGCACAGGGACTCTGAAATGCAAAACCTCATAGCTGAAGTGGCAGAGCCAATTAAATGCAGGAGCATCCTTCAAAACCAAGCTTTAAGATTAGTTATGATATGTTAGCTTTCAACACTTGTTTTATTTTGTCAATCTTTTTTTTTTTTTTTTCGAGACAGGGTTTCTCTGTATAGCCCTGGCTGTCCTGGAACTCACTCTGTAGATCAGACTGACCTTGAACTCAGAATCCTTTTGCCTCTGCCTCATGAGTGCTGGGATTAAAGGTGTGCGCCACCACTGCCCGGATTTTT
Organism: Rhynchomys soricoides; assembly: GCA_019843965.1. Lineage (NCBI taxonomy): Eukaryota > Metazoa > Chordata > Mammalia > Rodentia > Muridae > Rhynchomys > Rhynchomys soricoides. The sequence continues at coordinate 9,297,274 of JADRCH010000031.1, forward strand.
TGTCAACCTTTGTACAAAGAAGAAAGTCTTGCTTTACTTCTTACTGCTCCGTTCCTATTCATGTGTCTCTGTCAGCAGTGATGTTCTGGGTCAGTTAGAATTTCTGCTGTGCTCTTCTTCGGGGCTGCTAACTAATAGACGGATTCCTCAAAAGAAACAACTCTGGTGTGTGATCCCCAAGGCTGTGCGAGAGGTGGCAAAAAATGTCTCTTGTTATACCAGAAATAGCAATGTTATGTTATTTTAGAATGCTATTGCTAATTGCATTAGGCTACAAATCAGACATTGTGTTCATTAAAAAAAATCACTTAGGGCATTGGAGAGATGACTCAGTTGCTGGGAGCATTTACCAGCTCTTGCTAAGAATTCCTGAACTCAGTTCCCAGCACCCATGTAGGTTCCTTACAACTATTGGTGACAGGGATCTAATGTCCTCTTCTGGCTTCCATGGAAACTGCACTCATGTGCACTAACCTACAGTCGGGAAAATACATACAGGTTTAATTTTAATATACGATTTTTAGATAAAGATTAAAGAAAGGTCGAAAAGGTATTTGGGTTTCATGGGCAGCAAGTATTTAGACTTCAGGAACCCTGAGTATCATTGTAATAGTTATTATGAAGTACATTATTTGTAAAGGCTATTGTTCATAATTTAAAAATATATTGGGTTATTTTCTTTCCCTTTGTATTCTTCTTTATACTATTTCTGTATGTCACTTTTGTTCATATATTTGATAAGTTTTTAAAGGAAAGTACTCCTAGATATTAAGCAGCTTTTAAATGATACATCTTTGTAGATTTTGCTAAGAGGAAGGGTAGCAAGTAGAGGGACATTAGACAGAGCAGGTGAATGAGTGAAGGGAAAGGAAGGACAGAAAAGGGGAGAACATTTAAATGTTTTCTCAAGAAAGAAGGAATGAATAGTTTTAATTAATTTTGTGATCATTATGTAAACATTTGAAGAGAGATATCTTATCAGTCCAGCCTTGGCTCCAGTAGAGTTCCTTCAGGAGGATCAGATAGAGAATGAAGTTAATGCTTAAAAAGATACATAATTACCTGAAAACTTATGTAAATTTCATACATGTATAATTAAATACATATGGCAAAATACCTCCCCTGGTTTAAATATGGAGACATTAATATGTAATAGCAGCACTTGCTGGCAATACAGGTCCAGACATGGCAATGGTAGCATGAAATTAAAATCTAATTTGTTGCTTCAAAAATCCCTTTGAACCTGGAGAGATGGCTTAACAGTTAAGAGCATTGGCTGCTCTTCCAGAGGTCCTGAGTTCAATTCCCAGCAACTACATGGTGGCTCACAACCCTCTGTAATGGGATCTGATGCCCTCTTCTGTCTGATGCTGTTTGTTTGTCATGCAGTCATACATGCAAATAGAGTAGTCATATATTCACATTTATGGTACGATTGCAATATCAATGAGAGACAGTGTTACTTACATGACTAGACAGTGATTTATAACTGTAGTATTTTATTAACTGCTGGTAATGTTGAGGAAATAGTTAATCATTTTAAAGGGAACCTTTGATGGACCCCTACAGGAGTCTCATCAATGTGTGTTGTATTCCCATGTTTGAGTTTTTAAGATGATATTGTTGCTGCTGGCAGATCATTGTCCCTAGAACTATTTCCATTTATCATCTGATGTAACTCAGAAGCATTTTTCTCTAACTTGATTCCAGAACAGACTACTACAGCTAAACGGATGATCATTAAGAGGCAGCATGTGGGTAAGTGGAACTTCTGAACACCTAGGGCATTTTAAAAAGGCTTCCTTTCCGCTGTCTTAGCCATTTGAAGAATGGCATTGTTATAGAAATCCACCTTAGATTCAGCCATTATTTACAGTGTCCTTTACCCTGTTGGATTATCTTCTAAGCGGAAAGTCAGGTGGTTCCATTAACTTCTGTACCACCAAGCTTTGAAGTTGAGGATAGATTATCATCAACAAAAATAAAATTGGAAGAGATATTTTGTGGTGCAAAGGGTTAAGCACACACTTACACCTGATCTTTTACCAATTAGTAAATTTATCTAATTAGTTTAAATTATTCATGATTTTTCTGACTCACAAACTTAAAAAAAATGATAACATATACACAAGTATAATTTATGCTGATCTCCTTAAATTTATTTTAGGACAACTGTCTTAGTCAGGGCTTGTATTCTTGCACTAAACATCATGACCAAGAAGCAAGTTGGGGAGGAAAGGGTTTATTTAGCTTCCACTTTCACATTGCTGTTCGTCACCAAAGGACTTCAGTATTCAGTACTGAAACTCTAGCAGGTCAGGAAGCAGGAGCTGATGCAGAGGTCATGGACGGATTTTACTGACTTGCTTTCCCTGGCTTGCTCAGCTTGCTTTCTTATAGAACCCAAGACTACCAGCCTAGGGATGGCACCACCTACAATGGGTCCTCCCACCCTTGATCACTAACTGAGAAATGCCCTACAACTGGGTCTCATGGGGGCATTTCCTCAACGGAGGTCCTTTCTCTGTGATAACTCCAACTTGTGTCAAGTTGACACACAAAACCAGCCAGTAAAACAACTGACCATATAAAACAGAGCTAAAAACTCTAACATATGTTAAAAGCTGAAGGGTATTACTTTATGAGTAATATTTCTATCTAGAAATCCTTTTGGCACTAAGTTTGAGGTGGTATGTTTGAGCCTTGTATTTCATCTCAGTAGATGCAAGCAGTGCGGATGCTGGGTGTGGTGTTCCTTATCTGGGAGAATGTAGCTGGCCCGCAGCATTTTGTAGGGAGGGGGACCAATCATGACACCATCTTGCCTCTCTAATCAGTCATGAGTAGTCTTACATGAAAAAAAGTAGGGCTTATTTGTAAAAATGACTGTACTTTTATTTTATTATTTAAATTGTTTTAGTATTGGATCACCATCTCTCTCTCTCTGCACTCTCACCCTTCTCTCTCCCTCTCTTTCTCTGTGTGAGCATGTGTGTACGCATGTGTGTTTGCATACACACACACACACACACACACACACACACCCCTGCATGTCATTGTGTATAAGTAAAGTCAGAAGACAACTTACAGGAGTCACTTTCCTGTAAGTTTCCACTCTTGTTTTCTTTTTTTCTTTCCATAATGCATTTTTTTTAAAAATTCACACTACATCATCCCAATTATAGCACTACCTCCCTCCTCCCCTCTAGCATAACTGTGTCCTGAGTGACTTCATCCAGCAGCAGACACAAACAGATGCAGAGACCCACAGCCAAACATTCCACATTATTTTAATACATTTTTGTGTGAGTTACAAAATAGAAGAGAGATCACCATCCTTGTGTAGTTAGCTCCACCCAATGAGCCACCTTGCCAGGCCTTGTAGGGATTTTTTGTTTTGTTATTTGTTTTTTGTCTTGTTTTGTTTTTATCATAGTCATCATTACATCACAAAGTCAAAGGCATCCTTTGCTCTCGTTAGAAATAAAGGCTGTGGGGTTTAGCAGTAGAGCCAAGGTAAGCAGAGGAAATAAATGGAACAGCACGGCCGAGAACCCAAGGTTCCAAGACTGTTATGTGTCATGTAAATATATAAAGCAATAAAGACACAGTTGTATGAAAGATACACAAATCTGAAAAATCTTCAGTCTCCTACAATGTTAAAATGTTCCCTTTCTTTATAACTTCCCCTAGAAGCATGTTTGGTGTAACTTGTACTATAATATCAGTGAAATCAGACATCCTCTGCAGGTGAGTTTAGCTCAAGTCATTAGATTTAAATATTCAGCAAACCATCAGCCACTGTACTGCTGGTGACCACAGAAACTCAGAGCCAAGACCAATGGTATTTCTCTTAAGTTTTACAGTCAATACTTTCCCTTTTTCTAACCAAGCAAGAGTTTGTGGGGACGAATTTAGGTATTGATCCATCTAACCTTCCTTACAAGTAATGAATCATTGATAAAAAGTCTCGGGACTGCATCTTTTGACTTAGAACTCGATCTGCCGATTTTCCTGGCAAAGTGTAATGCATTTCTGTCAGGCTCTCTTCAGTGTCATTACTCCTGGGGCTTTGTTGCTAATTTTCAACCCATCCTACTCAAATATAATACCTTAAGAGTGACCATTATACAGTATTTGTTTAAAATCAAAATAACTGGAGGAATTATGATCCAGTAATATTTTGATTTACCAAATAGGAAAACATACATTAAAAGCAGCAGTCCGTAAGAGATACACTAATAGAGATACAGATATATTTCCCTGAAAGCTTCATTAAAGATATATGAGGGTTCATTTTTCTTTTCTTACCTTGTCAGCATTGAATGGCATTGTGCCTTCCTTCTGAAAGCAGATTAAATATCCTATGCGCTCTGCACCCAAAAGTCTCTTTCACCTTTTATTTTGGGAAGCAGGATGCTTGAAGTTGATATTCTAAAGATGGCAGAGAATAAGGGTAGAATTTCAAACCATTCAATTATCAGAGATTGGAAACTACCCACAAACAGTGAACTGTTAGCAGGACCTAGTGAGAGGACAAAGCTGTTTCTAATATAATATCACAGGTATAAAGGGAGCTGAGAAAATACATTTCTAAGATATGGCAGTCTCCCAGTCTGGCTAGCACACGAGTCTTGCAAGTAATTCCCTAAATTCCTGTGCATGCCATGGATCTCTTTACCCAGTGCATGTCTCTGGTTCTCTGCTCCTCACTATTTTCTGACATCTTTTGTAGAAGTCAGGAACAACACAATTTAGTGTATATTCCTCTTCCAGTTTATGCAAGGGTTTCGTGATTCAAGTAAATATAATCTTAGCTTATGGCATTAGTTTTAATATATGTGACATTGAGATATAAAATAGTTTCATCAATGATTAAAAAACTCTCAAGATCCTATGAATGTGTGTATTGTGTGCATATCCATATAAAGAATATATGGCTATAATATGTCTAGAAAATTTCTTAAAGTTGTATGTATTGACACACAATTTTTATTTATAAATAAAAATTTTTATTTTTATTTATTTATTTAGCTGGAAACATAGATGTGATATTAGAAAGATCTGCAAAAACGTTGTTGGGATTGATCCTTGCCAAAAGGCATTATTATTATTATTATTATTATTATTATTATTATTATTATTGCCATTATATTATTTTCCTTAATATATATGCCAAAAGTACACATGGGAAGAAAAGACAGCATTGTCAACACATGGTTCTAGTCAAACTGGATGTCTTCATGTAGAAAAATAGAAATAGATCTATGCTTATTATCCTGCACAAAACTCAACTCTAGTTAGATCATAAACCTCCATAAACCCAGCCACAAAACCTTTGACTTACATTCTATCCTGCTTCAACATATGCTAGGGTAATGTGACACAGAACTTGTGGAAATAACCAAACAATATCTGATTAGATTTAAGGCCTACTCCAGGAGAAGGAATCCATACCCAACAATGCTTCCTATGCTCCTTGAACATAGATTATTTTCTCATTCAATACATCCTGATTATAGTTTCCCTTCCCTCTACTCCTCCCAGTTCCTCCTTATGTCCCCTCTCCTGTGAATTACTCCCTTTTTGTCTCTCCTTAGAAAAGAACAGGCTTCTAAGATACAATAACCAAACAGAACAAAATAACACATCACAAGATAAAGCAAAAACTCTCATATTGAAGTTGTCCTCTGCAACCCAACAGGAGGAAGAGTTCCAAGAGCAGGCACAGGAGTCAGAGAGCCACTTTTTCTTACTCTTAGGGGTTCCATTAAAATACTAACCTATAATATATGCAGAGAACCTGGTGTAGACCATGTAGGTCATGTGCTTGCTGCTTCAGTCCCTGTGAGCTCACTTGTACCTTGCTTTAGTGATTCATTGGCCTTGTTCTCCTGGTGTCCTCTATCCTCTCTGACTCCTAGGATCTTTTCAGCTACTCTTCTGAGGATTCCTTGAGTTCTGATAGGAAGAATTTGTTGGATATCTCAAATTTAGTCTCTTTCTCTGCATAATTTCTGGCTGTGGGTTTCTGTTTTTGTACCCATCTGCTGAGGAGGAAGCTTCTCTGATGACGACTGAATAAAACATTGACTTATGAATATAACAGAATATCATTAGGAGTCATTTCATTCATACTTTTTTTTTTTTTAAAGATAATTTGTTTTGGATTTACCAAAGATCTCAGGTCTGTCTAGTCTCTGGTTCTTAGTTATTCAAGCATTGTTGGGTATGGATTCCTTCTCCTGGAGTAGGCCTTAAATCTAATCAGATATTGTTTGGTTATTTCCACAAGTTCTGTGTCACATTACCCTAGCATATGTTGAAGCAGGATAGAATGTAAGTCAAAGGTTTTGTGGCTGGGTTTATGGAGGTTTATGATCTAACTAGAGATGAGTTTTGTGCAGGATAATAAGCATAGATCTATTTCTATTTTTCTACATGAAGACATCCAGTTTGACTAGAACCATGTGTTGACATTGCTGTCTTTTCTTCCCATGTGTACTTTTGGCATATATATTAAAATTCAGGTGTTAATATGTGTGTGTGTTTATGTTTGGGTCTTCGATTCTATTTCATTGATCAATGAGCCCATTTTTAAGCCAATAGTGTTTATTGATTTTTATTACTAAAGCTCTGTATTAAAACTTGAAATTGGGAATGGTTCCTTATTGTTCAACATTTTGTTTTAGCTGCCCTAGGATTTTGTTTTTCTGTCTTTCTTACAACAGGCTTCTTTATGTCCTAATCTTTTTTTTTTTTTCATTACATATATGTTTAAAATGTATTGTGTTCATAGTCATGCCTGATTACCCTCTGTCACTTTTACTAACTCCCTTTTAAGATATCTTGCAACAAAGATGACAATTTTCAGATGGAAATATTAGAAAACAATTAGGACAAAAACAACTTTCAGAAGAGAAGGAAGAATTGCTTGTGAGGATTAACACAAGGACATCTGAATTTTATCTTACTTCTTGTGTTTGGATACTTGACGGTATCCAAAGCCTTCTCAACAACATGGGAATACTGCCTTCATGTGTAGTTTTCTATTACACAGAGATCTTGGGAATAAGCTGTGGAAGTCATAAAATGATGTAATTCCCATCTCCTTCTAAACAGAAAGTCACCCTCACATTCTTGATACAGTCAAAGGTGGCTTGTGCTACTGTGCTGCTCCAGAGACACAACCTTGTCTTGTCATGGTGCTTGTCTGTACATTCTGTCCATCCTTCTACTTAATATCATGAACTGCTGTTAAGCCAGTACAGATTGTTGAGATAGCCCTCTAAACACCAGTGTTTGGATGTAAAAAGAATAATCCCTTAAGTTCAATTATTAAAAAGTATTTTTAACAATAGAAAGAATATTTAAAAAATAAACAGGACCTATCCAGTATCCAGTATTTCTTTAAAAACCTACTGTATATAAGATATGTACTTGCTTTTAATGAACAGAAGCTTTTGGAAGTAATGAGAGATGGAGTGTTGAATTCTAATCCTAGCGGCTTGGGCACAAAAGGCTGGAATCTACGTTGATCCCAGGGGTTCAAATGCCATCCTAGACAACAGGAACATTATCTTTATATGAATAAAATAATACAGAACAGATATTTCAACAGGATGAAGTGATAAAGCATGCAACATACATAAAATAATTTCATTTTTAAATTTAGAAACTTAGCCTTGAATATGCATAACCATCTTATATGTAAGAGTAGCAGTTGACAGGAGCAGACATTGTTTCATTTTTCTGTGAAAAAACAGCACAATTCAATAGTTGGAATAGGACTCACAGAATTAACTACAATAATTGAGTAAGAGGACAGGAAGATGCGTGGTTTCTTTCAAACTGACAAGGCATTGCGAGACTCTTGTGGCTCTTTCTGTACCATATCTGGCAGGAAGATATGCTGAGATTCTTCTCTGCCAGGGTTTATGCCTGGCATTTGTGATATCCCCTCACCCTCTCCTTCAGCAGTTCTTCATGTTTGGCAATGGCATCACCACTTGACATTATGAACTGAGAGCCAGAGAGGGTCTGCCTCCAAACCTGCATTCTGTTCTTATCCCTTAGTATTCTGTCTCCTTAGAATGGTGGCATATTCCTTCCAATTAATTAATATGCATAATTTGTCTCAGAAGACTGTGCTTCCACCACTTTTCAAAAGAAATGAAAAACTTAAAAGATGTTCTTGATGTTGGGCATCTCAACAGTTTACACATCTATGAGACAAAAGTGTGACTGGAAGTGTGCAAATTTTTGTTTTGTATTTCTTTGTTGTTGGGCTTTTGAATCTCGGTAGATTCACTGTATTGCAGAAGTATTTGTATTATAAAATTTGAAATTGAGCCTCAAATCCATTTAAGTGTACCATGTCGGGCTTGAGCAAGGAGTTCTGTGTAAGATCATTGTTTCCTGCCTTTTACAGTCCAGAGCTTTCCTTACTAATGTATACTTAATGTGTATTGGTTGTTTTGCGGTTACACCTCACCCTGTGCCCAGACAGCTCTGAGGTTGATATATAGCTTCTATGTCACTTCTTTTTAATGTCAGACTCAGGTTAACCTGGTGCCAAGCTCATGGGAAGAAAGTGGTCTCTGAATGGAATGTCCTGAGTACAGCCTGCTTCTCTCTGATCTCCTGTCATCTTTAAGTGTTGTGCTCGTGGTACCTGACAAGGTATATAAAAATAAAAAGCCATGTCCTGCAGGTGTAATGTGAAGACAGGCTTTGGATTGGATTTTAAATTGTGTCAGTTCTATAAGTGCAGACATCTTCAAAGAAACAAGCAAAAAGCATCGGTTCTGAAAGAAATCGCACTGCACAGTGCTGTACTTCTGAGGATATAATAAGAGATGCAAACTTAGTTCTTCATTGCTTCTGAGATTCAGTCTGTTTTGCAATAGAAGTTAGTTAACGTGTAGCAGAAGCTCGTTATAACTCTTCTGATTACATCATTATCCAAGGCTCTTCTGTTCTGCTTCAGTGAGTGCTGTTCTGCTCAAGTATTATTTCTCAACTTGAACTGTTCCCCCCTGGAGGCATCTGTCTGTGTTTGGAGACTTTTAACTCTTGTTACAGGGGAAAAACTACTGATTTCTGGGCAATTACCATCTGACATAAAGTCTTGAAACACAGAAAGAACACGGAGCCAAAACTCAGGCGGTCTGAATCAAGTGTGGTGTTTGGTCAGTGATAATGTATCAGTGTCAGTTCATCTGTTGTGACAAATGTAATGCTTAACATTGATAATAGAAGAAAATAGTATGTAGCATACAGGTGTATATTCTACATCAGCTCTGAATTAAAGTAGTTCTATTATGTGTTTAAAATGCACCCACCTTCCCAAATGATATTTTGTTACTGTCTTCTTTAGCCATGAGCACATTTACACTTTAACACCTGTGCTTCTGTTAACCACAGACTATAAGTTACAGATTATCAGATATTACCCTCTTATTCTAATTGTTTAGTATTTACTTGGGTTCAATGAGGGTATCTTCCATGTATATCATCACTGTCATAATCAAGAAGTATGAAATGCTAACTTGTGAAGAAGACATGGCTGTCAGGCATAGTAACATACAGTGTGAAATTACCTGCACAAGAGCCACGACTGATGAAGATAACAAAATTTAAGCATGAACGGAGGAGGTACCCCTGAGGCCCTGTGCCTATCAGAGATGCTCTTGGCAGTTCATGGATGCTGAAGGAGGGAAAATCATACATTATTGTCATTCAGGAGTTGAATTTGAAGGACATGGGGTGGCCAATCTCAGAAGAGTTGGAAAGAAGTAGTGGTGAATCTATATGATCAATTTATACTGTATAAATAAATAAATGAAACCTCTAGAAAATTAAATACATTAAAAAATAAGAATTACAAAAAATTTACATAACACCTTTTAGTTGTCCTGTGTCCTGTCACCCTTCCCTTCTATTTTCTAGATTTCCTTATTTTCTTTACTTAACTTGAAAATTTTAAAACTATTTTATAGCACTAAACATTAATTCAGGGCTTTTTTTATCTAATTAAATTTCAGTATCTCCCATTACTGCCTATGCAAGGTTTGCATTTAATATCAAGTTGTAAACTATGTCTCCTGTTACAAATCAGCTTTGGAGCTATGGTTGGAGACTGTCTGTATATCCTTTTGCCAAGGCCAAGAAGCTTTGATACAATGGCATTCATTGATGGAAATTTCCAGAATAATTTCTTGCTTGGATGTTTGGAGATATTTTTCCTTTGTCTCCCAAACTAATTTAATTCTTTTTCTATTTTCTCAGATGTAGAGAAATGTGGGCTATCAAGCATGATATGTGTAAGTCATCCTTTAAAGAAGGAAAAAAGGGAAGCAGGCCCTTAAGGTACCAAAGCTTCTCTAGAAAGTTTGCAACCCTAAACGACACTAATGTAAGGCACAGAAGTTACTTGCAGCTGAAACAGAGCAGTCATTCTGTGTCTACTCCTAAGGCCCCCAGAAACAATGCCAATACATAAATAACTGTATTTCTTTGCATATCACATAATAAACTAAGGTGCAGAGTAAATTGTATCTTAGTATATAGGTACATAGGTTATTTATCAATCTGAAGGAAAATTAAGAAAATCCAATACCTTTTGTGTTAGTGTGAGATGGAGCAATGAGGACATTTGCTTGGCCTCTGGTGTGTTCCTCCAAGTGGGAACAGCTCTTGCATTTTCTTGTTCCTCCTTTATTGGTTTATTTATATTATAAAATACTTTATAATTGGAAGGCACAGCTATACCACTCTTGGACATATACCTAAAAGATGTTCCACCATACCACAAGAAAGGTGCTCCACTATGTTCACAGATGATTTATTCATAGTAGCTAGAAATTTGAAGCAACCCAGATGTCTCTCAACAGAAGAATGGATACAGAAAAATTGGTTCATTTACACAGTAGAATACTATTCAGCTATTAAAAATAAGGACATCATGAATTTAGCAGGAAAATGGATGGAACTAGAGAATATTGTCCTGAGTGTGTTAATCCAAAGGACATGCATAGTATGTACTCACTGATAAAGAGATATTAGCAAAAAAAAAGACAGAATACCTATTATATAACACACAGACCATAAAAAGTTTAAGAAGGAAGGCCCAAATGAGGATACTTCAATCTCACTTAGAAGGAGGAACAAAATAATCATGGGAGGCAGAGAGAGGGAGGAGGGTGAAGAAGGAGAAGGGAAGGAGACAGGACCAGATATGGAGTAAGACAAGAGAGAAACCCAGAGGGCCAGGAGAATGAATAGAAATATATAGTTATTAGGGGTTGAGGTGAACCTCTAGAAGGTACCAGAGACCTGTGATATAAGAAGCTCCATGACTCAATGGAGGTGACCTTAGCCAAAATGCCCAACAGTGGGGAGATAGAACCTGAAGAGACCACCTCTAGTATATTGACAGGATCCCCAGTGGAGGGATGGGGATACCAACCCACCTTCAAAATTTTTGACCCAGAAATGTTCCTGACTAAAAGAAATACAGGGACAATAAATGGAGCAGAGACTGAAGGAAAAGCTGACCAGTGACTGACCCAACTCGGGATCCAATCCATGTGTGGGCACCAAACCCTGACACTATTAATGATGTCATGTTGTGCTTGCAGACAGGAAACTAGCATGGCTATCCTCCGAGAGGCTCTGCCAGCAACTGACTGAGACAGATGTAGATATTTACATCCCATCAATGGATTGATGTTGGGTACCCTTATGGAAGAGTTAGGGGAAAGATTGAAGGAGCTGAAGGGGATGACAACCCCATAGGAAGACCAACAGAGTCAACTAACCTGGACCTCTGGGAGATCCCAGAGACTAAGTCACCAACGAAAAGGTATATACAGGCTGGTGTGAGGTCCCTGGCGCAGAGGACTGCCCCATTTGGCCTTAGTGTGGAGGATGAGCCTAATACTGTAGAGACTTGATATCCCAGGGAAAGGGAATGCAGGGTAGGGGGAAGGAGAGCACCCTCTTAGAGGCAAAGGGGAGGGGCATGTGATAAAGAATTCTGGAGGGAGGACCATGAGGGGGGAAACATTTGGAATGTAAATAAATAAAATAATTAATTAAAAAAAGAAAAATATATTTTATTATTGTCTTTTTAAAGCTATTCTTAGAGATAATGTATCATATTATTTTCCTACGATCACATCTTTTCTTACTACCGAACAAATAAATTATCCCATCCTAAAATCTGTTGATCTCTAAATCCAGTTATCCATGTAGATATTAATGAGATAATGAGACTTCAGTAATTTTAAACATTATTTTAAATCTTAGACAACTTTTTGACTTTTTATTCATACAAAATCAAATATAATAATAGAGGACTTTGGCATTAAACCTCCATATCTTTAAATAAATGTTTACCTGTAATATTATTTCACTGTAACATCTCAGATTCTTGGTACTAAGAGTTGTAAAAATTAATGAAAGAATAACCCTCAGAGACTCTTCCCTTATAAAACACTTCAAAAATGCTCATGTAACCTTATGGCATCTCTTGCGTGTTAAAAGGCAGAACATTTAAAGCAACAGTGGCCTGTTGAAAGGAGAAAATAATGAATAAAACAGAAATTAAAAGAGCCATGGTTTGGTGAGGAAGTATGCTGTCTTGTAGAAGCCCTGGTCACAGCATTATATCTGAGGAGGATTGTGAGTCATAAAATAGTGCATTCCCTCTCCATAGATAAGAATAATTTTGATGTATTATTTCACATAAAATAACATTCTGAGTTACTGATTCTTAAAAATTTCAAGCAGGACAGTTTGTTAATTTACAGTTACAGAGTTCAGTTGCAGCTGCGCATTCTCTCTGCTGCATGCTGAGCATAGGGCAGTGTCCTACAGAGCCATTTATACTTTGTGTTTTAGGGGAGTGGCTTTAAGTATTTTGTATATATTAACTTGGTTTCAATGTTACGTGAAATTATTTTAGATAGATACTGTTACATGCACACAGTAGGGATAAAGAAAGAAACACAGAAAACAAAAGGTAACATAAGGCTAACATAGTAACCAGTATTCTTTACGTTTATATAGAAATCGTCTTGTAACTCTAAATATGTCTCCACTCATTTACCGGGATGTTGCCCCAGCATCATCTATCCCTTTTCTCCCCCATCTTCATGTACCTTTCCCCCATTTTTCAACAACATCTGACTGAGTCCTCTTAGTGCTGCTGATTTAGTCTTGGTTGGAAAACCATCCACTGGAGCTGACGTGATTTCTCAGGGCGACATTGCTATAGAAAATGGACTCTGCCTCCTGGAGCAGCAATTTTAAATGGGCTTAGAGTATATAATTTTAAAATATCTATCTGTCTGTCTGTCTGTCCTTCTGCCCGCCCATCCATCCATCCATCCATCCATCCATCCATCCATCCATCCACCCATCTATTTTGATGGCCACTGAAACATTCCTTTGAAATTACCACACCTCACTGCTTAAATCAAGACATGAGATTTCTCAGTGCCAAGGAAATGCTGGGCCCTGATGAAACTGATACCTGTGTTCATGAAGCTTGCTCAGAACACTGTACATGCAGATCCAGCTTACAAGGAAGTTATACTCTCACCTATGCTTCATCATGCCTGCATTTTTAAAGTACTCAGTGAATACCAGCTATGTACCTCTGTTCTCCTTGCATGTACATCTCTTTATAGAAAAAGGATGCTGCAATTAGCAGTAGTTACACTTTACTGGGAGCGGGAGGAGGCCTGACAAATGTCTGTGGAAAAGCAGGATTCAGACACCTTCGAGATTTTTTTTCTCTTCCAAGCTGAGACAGGCTGTGATGGTAAATGGGGGACAGAGTGAGAGACAAATTCACTGTGACCTAGTTATACTTTGTTGGTGACCTCTGGCTCCCTTATGGCCTGCTTTAATTCTAGACTTCTAAATATATCAGATAATAAGTTACCTGGTTGGAGGGCGTCTCAGTGCTTTTATTTTATTTTGATTTTTAAATTAACACTTAAACCAACCATAAGAGCTGAGCCTGTGGGGCTGGCCAGGGATCCTAGCATCTGAGGCAGGAGAATCACAAATTCCACACCTTCCTGCACAGAGGACTGAGATCAAGACCAGTCTGGTCAACATTGCAAATCCTCCCAAAACAAACAAACAAACAAGCAGGATTTACAAGTGGTAGTGGAGCTCAGTGGTACTGGTAGGGGTGTTGCTTGTAGCCTGGACTCTCCTTCTAACAGACAAAACAGACAAAAAAAGAAAGAAACTTTGTAATGTTTCTTTACAAGGAGACCTTTACAAACCTTCCCTAGAAGGCTTATCAGGGTAAACTTATGCATTTAAGTAATATATTATTCATTGTCACAACATGGTGTGGAGGTCTAAGAATGACTCTATAAGATCAAATATTTGAATCTTTTGATCCCAGGTAGTGGAGTGTTTAACAAAGATAAGGGAGAAGAGGTGTGTTACTGGGAGTGGGGTTTGGGGTTTCAGAAGCTCACACTATGCCACGTGTCTCTCTACCTCCCTGATGTGGACCCGGTAGATTTAAGCTCTCAGCTGTTTATCCAGAGCCATACCTGCCTGCTTGCTGCCGAGTTCCTAGCCATGATGGTCATAGACTAACCCTCTGAGACTATAAGCACACCTGCAATTAAATGATGCTTTTATAAATGCTCTTTTTCATGGTGTCTGTTCAAAGTTGTAGAACAGTAACTTAACACATTGGGTTTCAGGTATGTTTTTCTGATGTCTGTAATTTCTTGTGTGTGTGTGTGTGTGTGTGTTCTAGTTTTAAATTGACTTTCCTCTGTGTGTTATGGGCAATTGTGTGTGGATTTTCAGCAATAGAACCTAATAGTGAAGTTGTAGTGTGGACCCAAGAGAAAAATCAGAAACACTGGTAGTGAGTTACAGATAAAATGATGCATGCAAAACTGGTGTGCAACTCCCCCAGGCCAACATCCATCTTTACAGTGCTTTCAATGAGCTGCTTGTCTTAACTATCCCTACAGTTTTCTTGTGATGTCTAAAGAAGAATGGTCTAACGTGGACAACTGTTATCAACAGATAACTTTTATGAAGGTATACAGCTCATGTATGTTGATATATAGGAAATTTTAACTGTTTAGGAATATATAATCTTATTTATTATTTTAAAACTTACAGTTTAAATTTTTTATACTTACCTCACTTTATGTACTCATGATTTGATAGTTTTAATTGGATATATAATTTTTTTCTCTATTACATGTAGTGAATTGAAACAAAGAATATCAGCATTCTCACAGAAAACTTTGTGCACATGACATGGGATCCAGGGTGCACTTTAGTCAAGGTGAATCAAATAACTAATGTAAACAAATTTGTGCATGCAAGGGCTTAAGGTAGGATGTGAGCATACAAACAGAAAGACCCCAGAGGGGTAGAAAAATATTGTTTGACTATTCAATAGGAGAATCTTCATGTTTACTACTAATGTAGTAACAAAGTAGATAGCTTGAGATCATCAATTTCCTTAGTAGATATATAAACACATTTTTCTACTTAATTAAGGTTTATAGAATCCAATGAGTTTTTTTTTTAATTTATGGTGGTTTTGTGTGTGTGTGTGTGTGTATGTGTGCAGATATATTCATAAAGGTTCAAGTAGCACTGTTCATAATAATCAAGCTATTAGAACAACATGAGTAGATAAATAGATGAAGAAAGTGTGGGATACATACAATTTAGTATTTATTAACTCCTAGTGAGATCCTATACTATTCCACACAGTGATTGACCTGGAGGACATTTTTTTTTTTTTTAAGTGAAACATGCTAGATGCAACAGAAAAAAAAATATTATACCATCTCACAAGAGGAATATTTGTCAAGTATTGGAGAGGGAAAGGCATTAGCTGAAGTATCTTAAAGTATATAGATCACCAAATACGTACAAGTCTGAATAGCTAATGTACAACATGAGACATGTAGGCAGGAACACCTCTGTGGTGGATGTTTGTTAGATTTGTGGATTCTACAGACTTTCTTTGCAAATGTAGGGGCAGTTTAGAAACTCAGCATGTAAATATGTTTCACTATAGCCGCTGTTTTGAAATCAAAATATGTGCTGCAACATAAACCTCAACTATATAGAATTTATTCTTGGAAAATAGCCTGTGCATAGAATGGTCCTCAGAGGGCATTACGTCTGGCTAGGTGACAATATTGAGGCGGACAAATGCAAGATACTCTAAGAAAATGTTGCACAACACAAAGGAGCTTGGCAGAGTCCACTTAAGGCCCCATTTGTTTCTCTTTTGTGTAAAGTCTTTGAATAGAAGTTCAGGAGGGTTTCTTCTTTGGCCTTCAGGGAGTAGTGGATGTCACAATCTTGGATTCCTTTGCTTTCATCCTTTCTAAGCTTAAGCTAACAGAGTCAGGGCTCTTGTTAAACATGTAAACCACATTGGCCTTGGTCTTTGAGCGTAAAGTAACTACTAAAATTACATAACAGGGTATATCATTGGAAAACAGACCCTTTAAAATAAAGAAATTCTCTCTTTTTATTAATTTTAAATGCACAGATGTGACATTTCCATTTTAACTGTTTTATAGAATCTTTAGCACTTTTTCAATTGACTTTCTCATTGCAGACATGATTTGGTTTTCTAGCTTATAGAATTTGATGTAGAATAAGATACATTTTTTCATAACTTTTCACCTATTTTTAGTCATGAACCAGTTTTATTTTATAACTGTATACATAGGTACTTTGAATATATTTATATAAATCTCACAGCTTCTTCCCCTACAACTCCTCCCATGTTCCCTTTCTGCCATCACTCCCCCCCACAAATTCATGTCTTTTAGTCATTTATTATTATTGCCTTAAACACACACACACACACGCACACACACAAATGATCCTCACAGAGTTGAGTTATTGTTACACATACATACATTCAGGGCTGACTGCTTATGCTTGGTCAGCCTGTCAGGGAGCTAATCCATGAAGAAAACAGTATCCCATCCCCCAGCATCCACTGAATACCTGTAGCTCTTCACCTACACATAAGACCTTGAGAATAGTTCCCCCATCCATACTGGCATTTTGACTAGTATGGTCATGTGCATGCAACCATATTGTTGAGAGTTCATGTGTATAATATTCCTGTGGTCTCCAAAAGAAGCTGTCTCACAACAGTCCTACTAGTCCTCTGGCTCTTAAAGGTCTTTTCTTTCCTTTTCCTTTAGTGTTTCCTGAGTGTTTGTGGTGGAGGTTACTCTACAGTCCCATTTAGGGCAAGGTATCCTCCCGTCACTTATTGTCTACACATGACTAGTAGTGGATCTCTGTGGTAGCCAGCATTTGCAGCAAATATTCTTTTCTTTGATGAGACATGAGAGTGGCATTTAATTTAATTTGGTAAAATGGCAGAAATAGGTTCTCCTCTAGTATCTCTGGACTTTCTAAATCATGAGTTCTTGGCTAGGTTTGTAGTATCAGGTGTGAGTTCCCTCCAAATTATTGAGTGAAGTTTTAATGCAGTCAGATTGCCATTGATTATCTTCAAGATGTTGGTGACACTTTCACAATATTGGGCCTTTCGAAGCTGCTTGTAGTTCTTGCTTACATCTCTTGTATTCATTTTTCATTCTGTCTTCTGACACTGTGAAAGGAGCCTTCAGAGTAGACTCCTCCAGGTCACTACCTGCTTCCTTTTCCCCTGTCCTATGACCAAAGTATGTAATGTTTTTAGTAACAATGTTGCTTTTACCCCTCAAGTTGTAGTGACCACAAAGAAAAACTACAGTAGCTTGTATTGCTCTGGGAGTCCGTTAGACCCATTGATCAACAACTCAAAGGGAGTCACCCATTGCCTGGTACTGAGATACTGAGATTTCTGAGATAGTTTATGGAATTTGAGAAGGACATTATCGTTCTGTATTAGTAACCCTGATTAAACATTCTCTCTCTCTCTCTCTCTCTCTCTCTCTATATATATATATATATATATATATATATATATGTGTGTGTGTGTGTGTGTGTGTGTATATATAAAATCTATGTGTGTCTCTATGTCTCTCTGTCATATGTACATGCATAATATTGTTATATATATATATTATTAAGAAATGTTATAAAAATGTATGTCTCCCTATAGCTTTTTCAAACACTCCATGTGTTGTTTCTTTTTCCTCCACCCTCCCTCTACATTGCCATCCCTACCTACTCCTCAGTAAAGTTTTCCCATTCCTGTTCCCCTATTTATTCTTCAAAGTACTTGTGTCCAACTTTCTCCCTCTCTATAGCTTTTCTCCAATTTCCAATTGGTCTTTTGCCTGCTTTCCTGGTTTCTACAGAAACTCCTATATAGTAAGTCTCTCATTGAATCCTTTTATTCTAGACCTGTCAATCTGGCTGCCCCAACTCAAGTGCCCATAGCTGAACTAAGAGTTATTTGACTATGTCAGTGCCATTCCTTTTCAATTTCATGTTGCTTTCTGGCTTATAAGATACTAGTGCATTCTTTTGATCATTTCTTCACTATATTGTTGTCTCCAAGACCTCCTATTACTTATTAATTACCCATCACTTCCAAACTTCTCCTATAGACCATCTTGTGCTCTTGTTACAAACCTTAAATGTTTACTTAGAGTCTTTCTCCAGCCTTCATTTATGTTCCTCTCCTGATCTTTAGATACAAATATTCTTGGATTAATTAGTTTTCCTTCTCTGAAATCAGCATCATAACCCATTTAGATTCACAGAGCTTGATCATTTCTCCTACTCCATCATACCTAATATGACTTTTACATATTCCATTCCAGCCAATATTATCACAATTAGGCCAGACATTAATAGTACCACTATAATATACCACCTCACACTTTTCTGCCATGCCCTTGGTTCTGTAAATAGGCCGTATATGTTTTATTTGGTACATGGGAGTAGGAAACTTATTGAGAAATAGAACTCCTCATTATTGTGGTTCCTGTGCCTCTTGTTCCTTTTATTCACTGATACCTGAGCACCTTAGCCCTTTTCTTTGTAATGTACAGACTGCCTTCCTCTCTTCCCTGCTCCTTGAAATGCAATTGTTTTGCATTTCAAGGGACATCTGTAGTTATTTGAACCAAATAAACTTAAAGGTATGGAAAGCAATGAGTTCCATTCCTGCATTCTAAGACATTTTATGTTCAATGCTAGTGATTAAATATAGATTCAGTATTTTTGGTTTTTCCTAAGGGCACTGAACAGTATAATGGCTTAGAATTAATTCTGGCAAGTTACTATAGTTTTCTGACAAGTTATATGGTTACAATTTTGTAGACAGTGACAGAAGACCTATCACTTCTCAGAGCAGGAGCAATGGACAAAGTGTTCATATTTGTTGATACCTTTTTTCATTTCCCAAAGGGTGATGGGAATGTGCCAGATCTTGGCTATATGGGTAGTAGATTTTACTACAGGCAGGGTACCAAGGTTAGGAATGTGGGATCTTTTACCCTGGGGAGTAAAATGGCTGCATTTTCCCCATAAATAATTTTTACCTTTATTAATAAGTGCATATTGTCTAGGGGGATATGCTTTTCTAATTATGAGGTTATGGCTACAAAAAATATCTATGAAAAACTGACAGTAACTAAGGTCTTCATGGTTGTACTCACAAGGTTCGAAGGAAAGTGAACAAGTCATCTTACAACCAATGTCTTGGAACATCTTCACAGTTTTATCACTTACCATTCTCTTTCTCACATATGCCCTGTTCCTAGTTGATTTTTGAGTGTGTGGCCACTGTGCTACTTTTAGTAATGGTCTACTGTAATGCAGGATAAAATGGGAAAAGAGGAGGTCATGGATCTGAGAGTGCTGGGATGGACATAGGCTGAACTGGAGCAGAGAGAAGGAGTGGTGGGGACACTGTTAATATAGTAGTCATGTATGCAATTCTCAACAAATAATAACAGCAAGGAACAGTAGGGATGGGACAGCAGTCAATAGAACTCACTGTACTTAGGAGGACTTAGGAGCATGGGCTTAGGAGCATGTACTTAGGAGCATGGGCTCAGCTCCTAGCATCCACATTGGGTGGTTCACAGGCATCTATTCCTCTAGCTCCAGATGGATCCCTTTCATGTAGCTCCCAGGGTCTCCTGCATTTTTCTGTATATATGCACATACATTCTGACAAGCAAATATTTAATTAAAAATGATAAAATCACTGCTAAAGAAAGTATCACATGAAATATTTGTTGTGAAGGAGGATACAAACAAATTAATGCCTTTTCATTATAATTCTGTCATGGACTTTTTGTTTTGGGTGATGGGTAAGGGCTAAAAACATATGTGATAGCAAAAGTGTAAAATCCATGGTAAAGATCCACAGTTTCAGAACCACCATTCTAAATGTCTGCTTAATTTTGGCATTAATGCCTATTTTATCAGCAATATTTTAATAATATAGTTTATTAAAATATTTATTAAAATTATAAATTTAATGTAAATATTAATGAAATAATTATATATTAAATTAATAAAATATAAAATAAAATGCTTATGCAAATATTTATAGATATTTATAAAAAGAACTAGCAAGATGCTAGAAAAATTGACTGATATTTCAGATATATAACTTACAATAATGCAGTAGAGATCTGGAGTGACATAATTTTTATGTTTGGTGGTTAACCAAAGGTGATGACTTAAAAGATAAAGTTGTTCTTCATTGATATGGTCATGGAAGAGCACAGTTCTTAATTAATTAATGGCAATATTCATATTCAACACATGTGATGTTATAATTTGTTGTTACTAATCTATTATTTCCTTATAATATAAATTTTTATTTTATGGTATATAATTATATATATATAATTTGTAACTCATGGGCTGCTGCCATTGGTAAACTAGTAGATTTCCATGATATGATACCTTAAACTATCCATGTGAGCTACACAATGTTGTTCTCAGCATGTTTAAAAATTCACAACCTTTTCTAGTTTGATACTTTCAGAGACCCTCACATCTGCCACACATTAATTAATCCTTCCTGTTCTATGCTTATGTGAACATTCTTCATCTGTTTGTACAAGCATTTAAATTCTTATCAGTGCCTGAAATCTGTGTTTATAAATTCATGGGACTTTTCTGCTATACACAGTAGAGAGCTTTCATGTTTATTAGTCTGAAAGCATGCATGCCTCACGAAAGCACATTTTTAATGCTTGGTGTGATCAATATTTGAGTTGGCCGCATGTGCTATGAAAAGGGTAAACTCCTTTAGGACCCATTATCCCTAGCAGCCTTGCTCTCAGAGGAATCTTAAAGAATGTTTTCAGTAAATGTTGGGTGATGTATTGCATGATACCAGTTAAAATCATGCTGATAAGATTTTAACCACAGGTTTTTCTCAGTAAAATACAGCTTGACAAAAGCAGTGTTTGGTCTGTATTCTAAATTGAGTTTGCAACTTTTAACTTGATATCTTGGTATATAACATTATCATGGTTGCCTTAGGTTGTGATGGAATTTTCAGGACAGTGTGAAACTGTTCAATTTAGTTACGCATCCTAAGGGACTTGAATCGCTATGTATGATCAGTTTGTTTCTTATCACATAGTGTAACACCCTTGGGAGGAAGCTTTCATTTCTTCGATATTTATTCTACAACTTTTCCATGAAAATCCCAAGCATAAATAATTGCCTTATAATTGTTTGACAGTGTCTGTTCAGGGAAATTTTTTTCTCATGTGATAAGATGTAGAGAAAAAAGTAGCCACAGTTATGTTCTTCACTGACCTGCATGAAGTCAGTGTCTCCTGAGCTCTTCGGGTATTGGCAGTTCCCCATGATCTTCTGTGGCCTTGTAGTCAGGTTTCTTTAGGGTTTTATTGCTGTGAAGAAACACCATGACCTTGGCAACTCTGATAAACATTTAACTGGGGCTCACTTACAGTTCAGAAATTTATTGTCATGACAAGAAGGAAGGTAGCATACAGGCAGACATGGTGCTGGTTAAGGAGATGAGAGATCTATGTCTTGTTCCAAAGGCAGGAGGAAGTAAGCTGGCTTGAGCTTCTGAGAATTCAAATCCTACCCCCTAGTGACATAGCTCCTCCAATAAAGCCACACATACTGCAAGAAGGCCACAGCTCCTAATATTACCACTCCCTATTGACCAAGTATTCAAACAAATTAGTTTATGGAGACAATTCTTATACTTACTACATTTCACTCCCTGGCTCCTATAGGATTGGAGCCATTCCATCTAATTTCAAAAGTTTTTATAGTCTATAAGTCTCAAATTTGTTTAAAAGTCTAAAATTCAGTCTCTTCTGAGACACATGTAATTTCTTAACTGTACTCCACTGTAAAATCATTATGATAAAGTGGATCTCATACTTCCAACCAATAATGGTAACCCTAACCCTCTATTCTAGACTGGAGGAAAAGGAGCACACTTAGGAAATACTGTACCAAAGCAAGACCAGAAACCAGCTGGGCAAGCTTCCAACTCAGTATCTCCATGTCTGAAATCAAAGTGCATGTCAGATCACCAACTTCTTTCAACTTTGTTGACAGCAACACACTTTTTTTTTTCCTCCTGGGCTGTTACCACTCCCTGTTAGCTCCTCTTTTTGGACAGGAGCTCCCATGACTGTGACATCTCTAATATTTTGGTGTTTCCAAGGCAATCCAGGCTTCACCTTCAGAGATCCATGCAATGGTCTCTATAGGTCTCCAGGCAAGGATATCCCTGGCACAAGCATAGCCTCATCTACTTTCCTTCATCACAGAGGAAGATTCTACAATCCTTTTCTTCTATCCTTGACTCTAAAGCCAGAACCATGTAGCTGAAACTATAAGTTCTCCTGCTTTCTGGGGCTAGAACAAGGCCCCTTCATTCAAATACATCTTTAGCAACTTTCTATTCTCCTTGGTTTCTTTCACTGCCCAAGCTTAGCTGTCTTTGAACTTGCTCTGTATTCAGGCAAGCCTTTAACTCAGAGAGATCTGTCTGCCTCTGCCTCACCTCTGGAGTTCTGGGATTAAAGATGTAAATCACCAAACTGGTCTCTATACTTTTAATTCATTTTCACAAGTTGGAAGCTTCTCTGGGTAGGATCTTACACTGAGGTCCCCATTCCTTTTATTCTATTTAACATTACACTTTCCTTTAATCTGTTTATCTCCTTGTACATAAGACTTAGTTCCATTCCAATTGCTGGTGCCTCTTCTTAAACAACATATTTTCATTATAGAACTGCATAAGAGTGAACACTGATAGCCACACAACATAGTCAATGTTAGCTTGTTTTGAAAGTCTTCTGCTAAAGCTGTTATTCCATAATTCTTCAATTTAGCCTCAGGCAGATGATTTTAGACAAGGGCAGTAAACATCCTAATTCTTCACCAAAATATCACAAGAATAATATCTAGACTATATATTAACATTCTTTTCTTTAACCTAATGAGCCAGGCCCCACAGTTTACATCACCCCCAGTACCACTGTCTTCCTTGTTCTTGCTAGTATGTCCTATTAAGCCCTATTTAATGCATTCAAATGCTTTTCTAATTTAAAAACATGAAGTTCACATTCCTCTGAACAAAATTATGGTCAGACTTATTACAACAATACCCTAGTCTCCAGTACCAACTTCTAACTTAGGGTTTCTATGGACTTGAAAAGATACCATGACCACAGAAACTCTCATAAAAGAAAACATTTAATTGGAACTGGCTTACAGTTTCAGAGGTTTAGTTCATTATCATCATGATGGGAAGCATGACAGCATGCAGGGAGACATGGTACTAGAGAAAGAGCTGAGAATTCTACATCTTGAAGGCTGCAGTAAGTGAACTACTTTGAGCTTCTGAGATTCAAAGCCCACCCTCTCATGACACAGCTCCTCCAACAAAGCCACACCTACTCCAACAAGGGCACACCTCCTAGTAGCGCTACTTCTTATGGACCAAGCATTCAAACACATGAGTCTGTGAAGGCCATTCCTATTCAAACCGCCACATTGTCCTCTGTAATGTGAAATCTCATAGGTTTAAGTTATGTCTTTGTGTAACACTGCATCTCCCCATTCTGTAGAATATTCTGGTCACATGAAACCACCACGCTAAGGTCATTGGGCTCCAAGGTTATGACCACATAGTGTCTGAAAGCACATCTTTAAAAGTTCCAAGAAAAGGCACTATTGAAGCTTGGCAGAGTCGGCTGGGCATACACCTTCCCACACAAGGGCCACATCACAGTTGTGTACACCCCACGCTAATCTATTTCAAGGGATGACTCTCTGCAAGAACATGATAACATACAAAGTGATTCCCTCTTTATATGTTAGCATGCCTATTGGGATTGTCATTTGGGTTTTGTTTAGGCAGCCATAATGTTGAGGTTTAAGGAATAAAGCTATCTTATTATTTCTAGGGAACACAATCTCAACAGACTTCCTGGTCTTCTGTGTTTTGTAATTTGTCTGCACCCTCTTCCATAAGATTCCATAAACCTTGGGTGGTGGAGTTGTGCTGGAGATGTAGTCATTGGGGCTGGGTACCCCATGATCTGTTGATCATGGCCAGTTGGGGTTTTCTAAAATGTTTTCTGCTGCAAAGAGAGACTTATTTAATGAGGGATTCTAGAGAGATAGGAATTATGTGGGTCTATAAAAATGGTAGTAGTATACTATCTTTTAAGGTCCATGACCTCACTAGCTTTGGGCAGTTGTCTAGACTTCTAGTCCCAGGGATTGTTTCCTTCCTGTCAAGAGCAGGACTTACGTCCATTTCTGTTCAATGTTTGGTGTCCTGTTTGTTTGGGGTCCTAGAGGTGGAGGTAGGAAGATCACTTGAGAGCAGGAGATTAAGGCTAATAGGAAGTAATTTCTAAATGTAATTTCTAATGTGTAATCATATTCATCTTTTCTCCACGTAATCAGGTGAGGTTGATTTGAATTTTCTCAGTCCAGCTTTATCCATATCTTCTCCCAGCCTTCTCTTCTTCAGTGACATTTCCTAGTGAGGATGGAAGTCTGCTGAAAGGTCTCAGTTGAACTAGCCTCAGTGAATGTATTATTATACGTGCGATTCATTTTGCATTCAATCACTGGAGATTTATGGAGTGCTCCATTCCCAAGGGCTTTTGATTCATTCCTTTGCTTAGAAAAGATTTGACAAGTACGGTTACTATTTCCAGTATTCCTTTCCGTTCTCTCAGAATAAAGAATGTATTAAGTTGTGTTTTATAATAAATGTATTCTTTTTCTAAGGGAGAGGTTTTTTTCTTAATGACTGAAAGTTTTCATTTAAGCATGGTTTCCTATTTGACTTTGTATCATTACAAATTTAGTTCATTCAAAAGAAAAATATAATGGCTTTTTCTTCTTCTAAATCTTTGTGAGGCAACATAAGAAAGATTTATTATTGATAGAATGCAAGAGTCTAACTGTGAATGGCTACAGAAAGTCCTGAAGACTCAATCCACAAATATTAGAACTGAAGAACAAATTCAGCAGTGTTGTAGGATGAACAGTCATACCCTGTTGGTTTCATTTCTTTGCATTAATAGCATAGTAACTAAAAAGAAAATTTTATAAATAAATTTGAGATTTGTATGAGAGGTTGCTTTCCATCTTAGAAAAGACTTGGGAGTAACACAGCCAGTCAGCAATAAAAGAGGACCCAAGAAGCCTGTAAGCTAACAGCTACAGGAAACAATAAGAATGCCATACAGAAAAACTGCAAAATTGGAAATATAGACTGTATTTACAGCTTGATAAAGTACTGTTCAGATGGCAAGACTGTAGACCCAATGAAATACCTCCAGAACTGTTCTTTCATTTGACATGAATTGAAGAATAAATGTGTACATTCACATGGAATCCAAGAGGCCTAAACAGGCTAAGCTGTTATGACAAAGATAAACACACTTAGACTGTCTATTGTTCCTGATTTCAAAACATATGCCAATGCTATAATAATCTAGTAAAAGTGATGTTTACATTTGATGTCAATTGATTGTTTAACAGTAATTTTGTAATTTTAAATTCTCAACAAATTAACATTTTGAGATTATAATATAATTTATTATTATGATATAATTACCTCAATTCCCTCTCCCTTTTCTTGTTCCAGAATTATTCCATATAGTAGTACTATTAGCTCTCTTTCCTGTCCATGACTTCATTTTTCACTAATCACTGTTGTATGCATATGTGCATATGTATATACATATATGTTCCTAAATACATAAATACAACTTGATCAGTCTGTATAATGTTACTTACATGCTGACCATTTAGTATTGGATAACCTTATCTGCTCAGAAGAAGCCTTTTTCTCCTGTTACAGCATCCTTTAGTGTTCTATAAGTTTTTGGAAAGGATTTAGGTTTCTTAGATTTTCTCCTGACTGATCCCTCCTGACATTTAATCTTATACATGTACATTAAAATTGTACATGTTGATTGGGTGATGTGTCTTCATGAATGCATAATTAGTTCTGGAGTTAAATGGGTCAAATATGTCTGCATTTTTAAAATTTCATCTCTCATATTGAGAAGTTTCATTTTCGTCCTAGGGCGCTGGATTATTATTATGTCACCACCTCGGTGACTTTCGAGCTGTGCAGGAGCAAAGCAGAACTTATTTCCAATTGAAATGAGTGACCATTTGCAGAGCTTTATCTGACCCAGTCATGCCTTTTCTGTCTTTCCTATGGAACCCACCATTCTACTTTCTACTTTCTATGAGAATGACAGTTTTGTGTTCCGCACATAAATGGAGATTATGCAGTAGGTGTCTTTTTGTTTCTGGTCTAATTCACTTAACATGACATCCAGTTCGAACAGTGGCATCACAAATGAGTGGATTTCTTTTTTTTTATGGCTCAATAGCATTCTATTGTGTATACATACTGATTTCCTCTATTGCTATAAACCTATTTGTTTTATTTAGTTAGTGCTGGTATTGTTACAGTGATCACTGTAGTACAGAAGTCTCTTTCAGAGAATAATTTCACTTTCTCAGAGATTATTTTTTCATGTAGTCATGAGACTTTAATTTATTGAGGCATCTTCTTTCTCCTTACCATGGAGAGTGATTTAAATTTCATTCTCACAAACAATGCAGGATTCTCTTTTATCTATATCCTTGGCACCTTTCTGATATGGACAAGCAATTGCAGTAATTAGTAATGAACATTTGGATATCCACAACCAAGAAAACTGGGTTAATTTCTCATTTTCTTCACTTTTTGTATTGAGTGATATAAAAGAAAACTCTATGTTACACCAGTTCACCGCAGATGAACCAAAGACTACTATGTAAGAGCTAAAATTACATAAATGTATCAGAGAAAACAAATGAGTATCTTCCTTGGTGTGATATAAAAAATACACACCAATGTTTGTTTTGTTCATTTCTGGCTACCTATGTGTAGACTTTTAAATTTACACATCATATTTACACCAATAATTTTAGGATCAATCAACTGCATTCACATTCTAAGTCTGCCATAGAATGGACATATGATTCTTGGTCAATGAAGTGATTTTACATTTTTGAGCCTCAGGTTGTACATTTGTGAATAAAATAACCTTGTCAATTCTGAGGGCCAGAGTCATGGACGTGAGCCTTAGAACAGTTTTGAAAGACACAGGGAATTTCTGAGATGGCTTGCCTTGCTGAAGGCACATAACATAGAAACCTAGCACAAGGCATGGCACAAACAGGCGTGAATAACCATTATTTTGTTCTCAATTGACTTATTCTTTTTTTTTCTAAAAGTAGTACAAAAATAGTTTAAAATAAACTATTTATTATGATAATTTATGCATTAATACCGGCATCAATAAATAAAATTTTAAGCTTATTAATAAAAAAATTACATACCAAAAAGAAATATGTATATAATACAGTTATACTAAATCTAAATCAAAATTTCTGTGCTGAAAATACTAAGGAAATGAAAACAACGTTAAGAATATAAAATGTCTCTAAATTCTTCACCTAATAAAGAATTAGTGTCAGATTCTAAAGTGTATCAGTGATCCTTACTACAGTTATTAGTCAACAATTGGCCCTAACATTTTTTTTTTTTTGGTTGTAAATATGCCAGGTGTAACTAATGGAGTATGATGAATATGAAGCAGATCATATTCAATCCTATTTAAATATTAGTGATGACAAGTAGAAATTGTAAAGTTGATTTTTTCTGATGAATTATGACATACTTTGGAAAGTTCAGGGAAATGTATTTTTAAACTCAAGAAATGTCTAACGTAATTGGGCTCCTTAAAGATAAGTGAACACAAATTCATGCACATCTGGTCATAACTTTCTGTACACTTGAGTTTAAATAGTGAATAAATGTTATTTTATATAATTATCACAGTTAAGGCTCAGAAAAGTAGTGTTTTAATTTTATGCCAACCAAAAAAACCAAAGTAGTTGGTTGTCATTGGGATGATTTATTTTTGTTATTACCATGTATTTAAAGATTATTTTCTTGGCAAAACACTTTAGTTTCCATAGAGAATGTATATCTTTTATCTGTGCTCATGGTTCACTTAGTGTGTCAGCTTAGTGGATATGAGGACCTGATTCAGCCTTTCTGTCTCAGCAGGCCATGAACCAAATGCATAATATGGCAAGAATAAGATTGAAGTAGTTGGTTGAACAGTGACAGGAAAATGTTAGGTATTTAACCTTCAGATAGTAAGAGTCCAACATATTCTGCAGCACTGGCATTCTAAGTATTTTGTGTAGACAAAGTATAAACATAACAAACTCCAATGTAAGTAAAAGAAAGACATGGCTCATAGTCACATGTCTGTATTAAAATCACTATGGTGATGAAGAAAAAATTCTTACATGGGTGTGTCTTCAGGAACTAATGCCCACAGTGGGAAGGCTGACAGAGAAAGAGGGCTAGTGGAAGGGCAATGGGTTTGATCCCCAAAGAAAATACAACTTGAATCCATGCAAAGTGAGGTACCAAGCTGTGTAAGAAACCCTTGTCAATACAAGACTCTTTTTTTTTCCAAATTAGAATGTTTAGCATTAAACTTAGAAATCTGTTGCTAGTGTGTAACGATTAGAAATCAGCAAAATATATTCTCCATTTGGTGACGAATGACCGTGTTTGTGTGTATAGTGTTACAATCCAGTTGAAAATGTTTATAAATGTTTAAAGATGTATTTCACAAATCAAGAATGTATCATATTCTTTATACCATCATTGTGGCCTAATTTTTCTCAATCTATTTCCTACCCTGCCATTTATATTTAAGGTAATTTGCATATTATTAGCATAAGTGTAATGAGGTTAGTGTGATGAAGGGCACATTGAAGCTTAGTACATGCATTCCCCTGTGTAACTTACATCTATATCAGTGTGTGCAGTCATATAGGCAAGACAGGTGTGGAGACCAGAGGACAGCTTACAGCAGTCAGTTCTCTCTTTTCACTATTGAAATTGAGTTCTCAGGCCATTGTGGCAAGAATGTTTATCTGCTTGGTCATCTTCCTGGTCCTTGTGTTATTTTACATTATTTTCTCATTAGCAAACAGTGAAATGGGTTTCACTAGGACAACAGCATGCATTTGTATCACTACACTATGTTCTTATTTGCCCCGCACTGCTTTGCTTTATCACCATTTCTCCTTGCTCGTTGAGGCCCTCCCTTCCCTAATAGTCCCCAACTCATCCATGCCTCAAAGCATTTGTAATAGCTCTTTTTTCTCTTCCAATCCTGCAAGTAGTATTACCTAATCAATTTAAAATATTATTGTCAAGTTGTTCAGTATCACTATTAACAAATATGACATTTTCACGGTTTTCATCAATGACCAATTTTATCTCATCTTCATGACCAATGTTCCAAACTTTAAGTGCTTTGTGAATAAGACAGTGGTCCAGTTGCCTGATGACTATGAATCTGAAAAAGCTGTGATGGGGTCAGCAATTGCTAGCATTGTTCACACATATAATAACTATCTTATTGAAATATTTTAAAAGTAACTATCCATTTCATTTTTCTGTGTTTCATGCCAGCTTTAGGCCATAGTTTTTCTTCAACCTTTAGTCCATGGGCTTGGGAGAAAGGCTATAAAGAAATGTAAAATGAAATATTTATTGAGACATTTCAAAGTAGAGGAATTCAGGTATGAGATGCTATTGAGCCATGTCTGTACAAATTTTGACCAGAGAACACAGGATGATAATCCAAAGCTCTTTTTCTTTTCTTTGTTTTGATAGCTTTACTTGCTCTAATGTAGAGGAAACCCAAGTCTAATGGCCTTCTTGAGTTCAAGAATCTAAGAAGTAGGAAATCTGGCTTTTAAATCAGATTTAATTCCACAAACCACAAGTAGAAACTGAAGAAATTTTGCAATGTTAAGTATGTTGGAATATTTCTAATCTAAAACAATATATAATTTTCCTTTCTGTCCTTTAAAATTATGAGATAGATGATTTTGAACCCAGCTTTTAATAATCATGTTTATAAGATAATTATAAAATATTATGTGGGATGATACATGCAAGTAAACACACATTCACACACACACACACACACACAAACTCATACACACGACCCTTTTCACACACACACACAAACACACAAACTCATACACACGACCCTTTACACACACACACACACACACACACACACACACACACACACACAAACACACAAACTCATACACACAACCCTTTCCTCCAATATTGTAAAGATAGTGACTAAAGAAAGAACAACAGAAGACATGGTTTTGGAGTCTTTTTACATGTTGTACCATTACATGTAGTGTGCAGTGGCACGTGTATATGAGTGTAGGTGTACATGTTCATGGCAGCCATCACTCCAAACCCAGAACATTTAATATATTCTCTCTCTCTCTCTCTGTCTCTGTATGGTATTTAATATGGGTATATTATGAATATACGTGGGTCGCCTTGCCCATAAAAGGGCATGCCGAGACTCGAGATTGTTTAGAAATCCTCTTCAACCGTTTCCCCAGATTATTTTTTAGACAGCATCTCTCAGTAAATATTTAAGTCACCATTTTGGCTTGTCTGGCAGTAAGCTTCTAATACCTGCCTGGTTTTCTCCCATTTCCCAGTGGTGGCCTTATGGTTATATCAAACACACAGAAATACAGACTCAGTTGCTCATGTTCGTTCAACAGATATGATACTTTCACAGCACTGTATTTAATTTCATAGAATGTAACGAATAAATTCATGGTATTATTTTCTGAATTACCAACATCTATTTGAGAACATCCTAGCTAATAAGCAGAATCTAGATTTTTTTTTTCTCTAACTTTTTCAGAGTTACAGGTTTTACAATGAGATTCTTCACTGTTTTGATTTAACTTGTTCATAGTCTTACGATAGAGATCATTTTCACTCTCTTACATGTTTTATCCAGTCATCCCAGAATGACTATTTAGAGAGACTCTCTCTTTGTGGAACAATTTTTTGATCACTTTATTGAAAATCAGGGCTGTAACTGTATTCTCCTGGTTATGTCCTTTTCTGTTCTGCCTGCCTGTTTGTGGTTCTGTGTTGTTTCGCTCCCATGGCTCTTTCATAGGACATGGAATCAGATGCTGTGTTGCCTCCAGTGTTGTTCTGTTTGATCAGTGGATGTCTATGTTGTACAAGTCTTCATTACTGGTCCAAGGGTTACTCGCAGAGTCCTTATTTCTTTCAGAATTTTTCAGTTTCAGATTACATTTTACTAAAGCCTCTAGATTTAAATAATCACCATTTTTTCCTTGGATTGTGAGCTTATCTTCGATGTTTAGTTACTCAGTACCACTATTTTTATTCTGTTTTCCTTTTAGGGAATTTAAAAACCATCCTTATGTTAGGAGTGTGTGGTCATTAGATCATTCATCCTTTGTCTGTTAGAATGGGCCCAATATAAGTTCTAAATGAAAATAGCAGAGATTAATTGAGTTGTTTTAATTTTCTACACAATATACAAACACCATTCTATTCCTGAGTACATATTCTAAATAAGTATTCACATACCTCTTTATCCCAAGATGCATTTTATGAATGTTTGTGTGTATGTGTGTGGTGGTGGGGCTGTCTCATGTATTTACATCCTACTGTTGACTCCAACAACAAAGAATACATAGCATTGTCATGAAACAATAAGGAGTCAAGTAAACTTTAACTACAAGGAAACCCATTGTTGAGTTCTAAAATGCACAACAAACAGATAAAAATAATTTTAAAAGAAATTGATATGAATATAAAACTAAAGAATCTGCCACACTCTTTTTCTATAATATGCTGCATAACAATGTTTCAAGAAAAGGAAATGAAATTTCAGAAGTTCTGTAAGAGAATTTCAGTGAAAGAATAATTAATACATAACATCAGATACTAATAAAAGTTTTCTTATTAAAATATTAAAAACAGATTAAAACACTACTAAAGATGTTTATAAAGTATAATAAAGCTTGAGAAAAAGCACATTTAAAGAAATGATATGGAAGTAGGTAAAATGAAGTAATAGAAAATTAGAAGTGGAAATTCCCTTTGCGTTGCTTCTCCTATGGCCTTCTTCTAATGCCTTCTGACCATTAAATGTTTGATGACAGGATGAAGGAAGGATCCTTTGAATTTTCATGTAACAGGTTCTGTAGTGTTAGCATTAGAAACTCTTGGATGAATATATTCACTAATAACTAAATGGAAGGAGAGCAGAGAAAGTACTTTAACATTTTTAGCAATCATCTCTAATGTATTAAATAATATATATCATGATGTACTGATCAGATTTAAATAGATGCTATAAGGGAATCTGAAATGATTTGATTACTCTACACAGTAATTTCTAATCAGTGTGCCACTGGAGCTTTAGGAATAACTGTATTCTCTAAATGTTATGAAGCACCTGCCTTAATTGTGAAATATAAGAACAATCATTTTAAGTGGTTGTTGATGATGCAAGCCCATGTCCTAAGCTCCCTGGGAGGCTGAGAGGCTAGACTGTCATATTTTAAGGTCACTGTGTAACACAGAGTGAGTTCAGTTCACTGTGGGAACCTTAAGGATCATACTTGAAAGTAAAAATGAGCAAAGGAAAGAGGACTGAATATATACTTTAGTGGTAGAACATTTGCCTAGCAGTGTGTATGAGGCTCTGGGATCAATCCATAGAACCATAACTAGCTAACTATTGAGCCAAAATTCAAATAATTATTTTAAGTATGAAAATTTTAAAAATCCTGTAAACAAATATAAAATAGGAAGTGGGCTGCATAAGTTTCTCTGGCTTTGAAACTAGGTAAGGTTTGATTCTACCATTTTGTGGCACTGCACTTGACACATAATTGTTGAGCTATTGCTCACACAGATATGTCAGGAAATAAAAGATGACTGTGTGAATCTGTCAAGCGGCCAAAAGAAATAGCAAGTACCTCAAAGGGAAACTATAGAAATGAACAGGAAGAACATTGAAAATGGGATTTCATTTAGCTCTTCTTCTTTATAGGAACATTATTAGAATTAATCACAGAATGATCAAATTGTGAGTATCTAAAAAAGTCTAACTTCAAGTTTTAGGGGAGGCAAAGAATGTCAGACAAATTCAGTTTCCTGTTGTAACAGAATGACAAAGAAGCTATTCATGTAACAGATTGGGACTAGAGTGAGCTTCCCTGTGTCTCATGTTAAAGTTCCCTCCACATAGGAGGCGGTGGTCTGAAGTCCAATGTCACCACAGACTACATAAGCACAACACTGACGTGCAGTTGCCAGTGTTCTGCTTGCAAAAAGATACAAGGTAGGGAAAGATCTGAAGAGCATCTTGGGGTTTGTAAAGCAGTCAGTTTAAAATGACGCCTTAATGTTTTGACTATATTTAATACTGGACTAGGATAGAAGAAACTTGGTATCACCATGCTAACTACTAACCAGCATGGATATAACAGACTGATATTGTGCTGACAAGTCTTAAACACAAACCATATCCCTGTGTCTATTCTCATTTCTTTTTCATTGTTTTGCCCATTTATAAGCTTCATGATATGTATTTCCTCTTCCCACACATACAAGCGTACATTTCCAGTTTGCTTTCCTCATCAAGATGCCTATGTGATGAAACTTGGTTCCTTTCTGAATTTTATTCTTTCTCTGATGACATTTCGTAGTAGAGACTCACATTTAAATGAAAATATTAAAATGAAATAATGAATAAAAAGTGTAATTATATTTTGAGTAGCCACTTTGGAATTTTTTTTTTTTAAAACACAGATTTTATCTCCTTCCTGGTCCACCCTCTGACTGTTCCACATCCCATCCCTAACCCCCTCCCCATCTCCACAAGTTTTCCCCCCCAGCCAACCAGACCACCCTAATCCTTGGGAACTCCAGTTTTTTGAGGGATAGGTGCATCTTCTCTGACTGTACCCAGATGTGGCAGTCCTCTGCTGTATATGTGTTGGGGGCGTGATATCAGCTGGCGTATGCTGCCTGGTTGGTGGTCCAGTGTTTGAGAGATCTCTGGGGTCCAGGTTAGTTGAGACTGCTGGTCCTCCTTACAGGGTCATGATCCTCAGCTATGTCCAGCTTTCCCTAATTCAACCACAGGAGTCAGAAGCTTCTGTCCATTGGTTGGGTGTAAATATCTTCATGTGAGTCTTTCAGATCTTTGTTGGGTCTTTCAGAGGGCAGTCATGGTAGGCCCATTTTTGTGAGTGCTCCATAGCCTCAATAATAGTGTCAGGCCTTGGGACCTCCCCTTGAGCTAGATCCCACTTTGGGCCTGTCACTGAACCTTTCTTAAAGGGCAAAATAACCATTTTTTTCAACATTTACTAATTATAATCTTTATATTTTATATGATCCTTTTGACAGATTATTTATAATATAAACACATATAATTTATTTTTGCTGTAGTTTGGAGAACTGGATGGTAATAGAATGTTTTAGGAAGAATTTTATATAAAGTAAAAATTATAAATGGCTATATGCTTTGTTCTAGCACGGTTTCCAGGAAAGCTGACTGAGTAGACATTTGAAGTAGTCGCATGATACAGGTTCCTTGTTTTGTCAGAAGATACACCGAGCAGCTAAGCGAATTGCATCCTTTTTTCCTGTTTTATTATTGCTTTTTAGTTGCTGTTGGCAGAGGTCGTCTTGTAGGGGATTCAGATAGCTGTCTGCAAGGTCCAGTTTCCACCTTTATCAGAGTTACTCCAACTGTAGGTGCAGCAGTACAAACAGTTACCACATCAAGGTGGTTCTGGTTTTTGTGTCACTCATTTTGTTTTTGTGATTTTTTTTTTCCTTTTAGAAATTGAAAAATTTCAAGGTTCGGATGGAAAAAAGGAAGATGAAGAAAAGAAATATCTCGATGTCATCAGCAACAAAAACATAAAGCTCTCTGAAAGAGTATTGATTCCTGTGAAACAGTATCCAAAGGTATTGCATGTGGCATGTACTTCATTCTCAGTGTGTTGGAACAAAACAATAACAGTTATGGTGCCCTCGTCATTGCCTCTTGGGAGTTAAACATGGGAGGCTTTGCTATCTGAATCTATGCAAATGCATGGCAATGGTACAGGAAATAAAACGGAAAGGACAGTGGAAGGCATTATTTTCCAGTGAAATTTTTATTTCTAGTGCATTTTTAGTTTGGATATGGAAAGCATAATTACATGTTTTTACAATTTAGGCAGCAGGACAATGACTCACCAATTTGGCCATTTATTTCCAATTATTTGTACCACATTATTATATTTTCCTTTGGGATCTACACTCACACACACACATACACATACACACATTCTTGTTTTTGGAGAGAACAGGAAGGCTACAACATTAGGTAATCAACAGACAATTGATATTATTTCAATAATTATTATCATCAAAAATACAGCATATTACTGGTTTCATGGTTTTTACCATTTTGTCTTCTACAGACAGTTTTAAAACTAATTATGATATTGTTTCCAGTGTAATACACCTCTCACCATGTTTATACCTATAAGTAATCAATTATAATATAATATAGCATTCATTGATGTTGTTTCATGGGCAATATTAATAAATTTCAGTGGATAAAAGGTGTTTCTATTCTTTCAAATAAATGAAAATTCTAAAAATAGATCAAATAAATCAAGCTGATAATATATTTTATAATGAGTGAATTGGAGGCAAGGACCATGTAATTATATTAATAAATAAAGATTACCAAAATGAATGCTACAGTTTTCCAATTGCCTCTCATTGTGATAAAATGTAATAAATATAATTAAGTCAAATGCTTTGTTTACTATCACCTGAAATACGGGAAAAACTATTATATCCACAAGCTATAAAATTTAGCTATCAGATGATACTCTTAAGGATGAAGTACATTTTGATTTTATTTTATTAAACCAGGTCTAATCTGTTATAATAAAGCATAGTCAGTAGGAATTTTTTGTCATAAACCTTATTTGATTTTTGTGAATATCGACTAGGGCAATCTTATGAAAGCATATGAAGGAATGTGTTGCATAGCAATTGATTATGATAGTGATATGGTTGATTTTTAATAAGGAATTAACCAACTATATTTTAAGTAGAGGTTCTTTCTTTAATATACAAATAAATATGATATTACTTGATGCTGTCTCTTGGTATGACACTTGTCAGTCTGGGTTTCTGAAAGTATAACAATGAAATGCTTCTCGGTAGCCTCTGGGCGAATGTTGTTGGCAACACAGAAGGCCTTCAAAGACCTGAAGGCATTTCAATTATGTACATTGTTAAATGCTGAATGTTAAGAGTCTGTAATTGATTCATAATGACAACTATTAAAACAAGAATATTATAAAGCATCAAACTTTTATGTGCTGTATAGTTTCCTAATTAATTTGAAGATGTTCAAACCACGAAAGGTTGGAAATTCTTCTTATTTAGATGTTTTGGAATCAAAATGCTTAAGTTTGGGCTAATATTGGAATGTCAAAGAATTTATCAGAAGGAATTTTGTGATTTTATTTTTAAAAATTCGTTGTTACTGATGAAGATTTTTAGTACGTATTTTGTTTCCATTTTCAAGCAGTTAAAATTTTAATTTGGTTGATCATGCTTAAGTGTTTGTGTTACTTCTCATGTAAAATATCGACAGTTGATGGCTTTCAAATAGCTAATAGTAGTGTATAGAATAGTCTTTTGTCCCTGTATTTCCTTTAGACAGGAGCAATTCTGGGTTAAAATTTTGGAGATGGGTGTGGGGCCCCATCCCCCAATCAGGGGGCCATGCCTGACCTGTGGATATGGTCTCCACAGGTTCTCCCTCCCTTTTGTGGAGTATTTCAGCTTATGTCATCCCTATGAGGTTCTGGGAGGCTCTTGCTTTCCTGGCATCTGGGACTTTCTTGTTGCTACCCCCAGTTCCTCATCCATTATTGCTACACAACTCTGTTCAATTTCCTGACACTCTGTATATCTCCTCCTTCTCCGCCCATACGTGACTCTTCCCTTCCCCCTCTTCTCTTTCTCCTAAGCCCATCATTCCCTCTACTTCCTTGATTGTTTTGTTCCCCTTTCTAAGTAGGACTGAAGCATCCACTCTTTGGTCTTCCTTCCTTTCGAGCTTCATGTAGTCCATGAGTTATATCATGGGCATTCCATGTTCTTTGCCTAATATCCACTTATCAGTGAGTACATAGCATGTGTGTTCTTTTATGACTGAGTTACCTCACTCAGGATGATATTTTCTAGATCCATCCATTTACCTGCGAATTTCATGAAGTCATTGTTTTTAATAGCTGATGGAACAGAGACTGAAGGAAAGGCAATCCAGATTCTGCCCCATCTGGGTATCCACCCCACATGCAGACACCAAACCCAGACACCACTGTGGCTTACAAGATGTGCTTGCTGACAGGAGCCTGATACAGCTGTCTCTGGAGAGGCCCTTCCATATACTGACCAATACAGATGTGGATGGTTGCAACCAACCATTGGACTTAGCACAGGGACCCCAATGGAGGAGTTAGTAAAAGGAGTGAAGGAGATGAAGAGGCCTTATCTGGAGTCAATGGGATGGGAGGCCTTTGGTCCTGTAAAGGCTGAATGCCCCAATGTAGAAGAATGCTAAGGCAGTGAGGTGGAAGTGGGTAGGTGAGTCGGGGAGCACCCTCATAGAAGCAGGGTAAGAGGGGATGGGATAGGGGGTTTGCAGAGGTGAAACAGGGAAAGGGAATAGCATTTGAAATATAAAGAAATAAAATATCCAATTTTTAAAATGAATAGTCTCTTGACAACTTATGCTTCAAAAAAACCTCTCAGCTTTTAAATTGCTGAATAGCCTGCCAACCGTTTTAATATTTTCAGTCAATGCCAATTCCACTTATTGATCATGCAGATGAGAACTCTAGAGCCATTTATATAATGAAGCAATACTGTGAAAGAGTAACTAACTAACTGTGTTGATTTGAATATGCTTAGCTCAGGGAGTAAGTGGCACTATTAGGAGGCGTGGCCTTGTTGGAGTAGGAGTGGCCTTGTTGGAAGAAGTGTGTCACTGTGGGTGTGAGCTTTCAGACCCTCTTCCTAGCTCTGTGGAAGCCAGTCTTCTCCCATTTGCTTGGGAACAAGATGTAGAACTTTCAGCTTCTCCAGCTCAGTTCCTGCTTGGATGTTGGAGGCTTCCTGCCATGATGATAATGGACTGAACCTCAGAACCAGTAAGCCAGCTCCGATTCAATGTTGTCCTTTTTAAGGGTTGCCTTGGCCATGGTGTCTCTTCACAGCAGTGAAAATCCTACCTAAGATAGAAGTGTGTTCCAGGGACTGGGGTATTGCTGTGATAGGCCTGACCATGGTTTTTTGTTTGGAGGAATGTGCATTTTGTGACTTTGGATTTGGAAAGCAGTGGAATTCTTTAAGTGAGGCATAATGTGCCATCCTTGTAGGAATATGGAAGATATTGGTGCTGAGGGTGATTTGAACTTTGGGGACCTGTCTTCAGAGGTTTCAGAGAAGAATGTTAGTATGTGGCCTAGAGACTGGTTTTGTGGTAATTTGGTGAAGAATGTGGTCGCTTTCTGTCCATGTCTGAAGAGTCTATTGGGCTAAGTCTAAGGGGTAAAGAATCAGATTAATTTCATTGACAAAAATATCTCAGAAAAGCCAAGCATATGCTTTGCCCAGCCAACCCCTATTAAACATTGTCCTTTGTAAGAGTAGCCTTAGTCATAGTGTCTCTTCATAGACGCTAACCCTCTCCTGTTTTGCTGCCTGTCAATGGTAACCTATTTTGTTTTTAGGATACAACAATAAATTCATATTTCAAAAACAACCTTGTTTCATCATTTTCTCTCATCTTTTGAAAGAGCACCACATTTATTACAAAGTACTGATTCTCTGGAGTACTTATTGACACTTGTCATAGAATATCAGAAAATTTCCATTTTGATTATTGAACTTTAGCTGTCTGAACTTTGCCATTCATGAGCTGAGTTAGTTTGGTGTGTTGTAATGCCATGAAACACAGAGCAGTGACATGGATATAGAATTTAATCTTGTAATTCAAAAACTGACTTATCCTTCTTGGATGTGCTCTCCGGAATGACCTGCTTTATACATGGCTTTCTGAGACTCCCTCCTCTTGAAGCCTGCTGTCTGTTTGCACCAATAATTAGTGTGTTGATGACCCGGTCCTTTCAAACAAAGGGCAGTAAAGAAGTGTGGAAATTCTTGGGGGAAATGACCTTATCATGACTTTACAACATGACCTTTTCCACATAGATTTTGTTTCAATTAGTCTCTAACTTCAGGCTAATTTGCTGATTTTGTCGAATACTACAAGGAATTGAAAGAAGTTAAAGATCTTAAATTATAGAAACTATAAGAATGCTGTTGAAGAGTTTTAATAATGACTTATCTAGCCTTAGCCATTTGTGTTTATTGATTTAATTTAGGGAAAAATAGGCCATAGTATCAAATATTTTTAACATACAGCTTTTAATATTTGGGTGACAAGATTAAAAGCGTAGTAGTTGATAATCTTGCAAAAAAAAGATTGTATTTTTGGTTTTGTTTTTATCTTCATTCTCCACTAGAATGCATAATAGTGGCATATGTTTATTTGGTTCACTGTAATATTTCTTAATGTCTTTATGCTTCCAATAACATCAGAGAAATTATTTCAAATATAAGCAGGATTTCCTGTGTGGGGTGTTTGTGTGTGCTTGTGTGTGTGTGTGTGTATATGTGTGTGTGTGTGTGTTTGTGTTTGTTCATGTATGTGCAGGTTTAGGGATTACCCAGGTGTTATTCTTTAGAAGCTGTCTACTGTTTTAGAAATAGGAATATAAATTTCTTGGTAGTCATTCCTCATAAGAAATTCAATCTCTGTCATGGAAAAGATGCCCTTTCTTAACATTAGCTCCTCCTCTCAAAATCCATCTGTGTTTTATTTCATAGTTTAACACACTTCTTAGTTTTAAAATATGAAGTCCATATGCATATTAGAGTTAGAATCATTTTTAGTCTGTCATGCAAGCTATTGTTGTGGCTCACTGGTACTGTTGGAACAGGTGTGAGCTACATCCTGGTGTTTCCTTTTTATTAGTATGGAAAGGAGCTTTCTGTACACTATATTCTCAGCTAGGGTTCTTTTTGATCCTCTCAAATTCCTGTAAGGTCTTCCTCATCTCTCCACATACCCATCTCCCCACCTTCTCTCCCTCTCTCCCTCTCTCCCTCCCCTCCTTGAAAAGAAACAAAAAAATAAAAACATAAAAAAATCTTAAGAAACACAAAACATACATGCAAAAACTCATAAAAACAGAATATCAGAAATTATACAAGCAGGAGACATGAGAGATAATACTAAATAAACAATATGAGAGAAATAAAAGATCAACCAAAATGCAATACTTTCATTTGGAATATGCATCTCAATAAAGCGAGTTTTTAATCTTGGAAGACTGAGACTTTGCATTGTTTTTTGAAACACAACAAAAAAATATCTGCATAGGACTTTCAAACCCAGGATATATGCATATGTTGGCAGCCGTGCCCTATATGGTTGTTCATGTTAATGTGAAAATGTCCAAGGTTCTGGGTAATTTTGGGGAACATTAGAATGTTAGACATAGGGGGCTACATTGTAAGAGGATACTTGCTTGTTTCTAGTGAACCTTTTCCCCCACCTGGATAATTCAGCCTCTCAGTGACTTTAAAAACCCCTGTCTTGGTAAATTCAGAATCCTCTAAGCTGTATTAGACCTTTTCTTCAACCTAGCTTGTCCCAAATTCCATTTCCTATTTCTCAGGTTCTCCTGTTGCCATTGTGGAAGCACTTAGTGTATGTGGCACTGGCTTCAGGAAAGAACTGGAGGACTAGTAAACCCTGCAGGGAGAGCTCTCTGTAGAAATAACTCTTGATTTTTTTCAATGACATACAGAGCAAATTTCATATTTTTTTTTTACGTTTCAGTTTAATTCACATCAGTTCTCTAGACTGTCATCTTTAAATTTAAATATCAGATGAAAAAATACTGTGCAACCTAGATTCAAATTTCATCTGAGGAAACATATTGCAATATGCTTGAGTGCTCCATTATCTTCTTGAATTGATCCCATTTCCAACAAAATTTAGAGATGTTTAATGGTACTATATCTACTTCTCATTTTTATGACCTTTTCTCTTACTTATTACTCTTTCTATGTCTTTCAACACTGTTGCTTTGTTATCCTGCAGTTCTGATCATTCGCACCATCTTATATTGACAATAGAATTTTTTGAGAAAAATATTTCCGCTTTTATTGAAAATTGATTCTTTTCTCACATCATATGTTCTAATTATGGTTCCCCATGCTCCTCTACTCTCTTCAGTTCCTGCCCAATTCCCCTTGTATCTGTATCCACTCCCTTTCTGTCACTCAATAGAAATAAAAAAGAACAGGTTTCCAAGGGATAGCAATACAGTATAACAAAATAAAATACAAGATAAAACAAAACTCTCACATTAGATTTGGACAAGACAATCAAACAGAAGAAAAGGAGACCAAGAGAGGTGACAAAAATCAGAGAAGCACTCATTGAGGAGTCCCACGTTCAGCAATCCCATAAGAACTCTGCACTGGGAACCATAATATGTAATGCAGAGGATCTGAGGCAGACCCATGTATGCTCTTTGCATGCTGCCACAGTCTCTGAGTTCATAGGAGTTTTGATCACATTGATTTAGAAGGCCTTGTTTCCTCAACATCCTCCATCCCTTTGGGATCTTACACTCTTCATGAATCCTCTTCCATGGTGTTCCCTGAGCCTTGAGGGGAGAGATTTGTTGGAGGCATCCCATTCAGTGTTGAATATTTGAAGGTTTCTCTCTTTGGGTATGTTTGGCTGTGGGTCTCTGTATTGGTTCTCATTTGCTGCATGAGGAAGCTGCTCTGCTATTGGTTGAATAAGGAACCTATATGTAAGTATAGCAGCATATCATTAGGAATCATTTTTATTGCTACATTTTTAAAACTAGTAGTATTTGGTTTTATCCTAAGTCTCTGATCATACAGAATCTAGTTCTTGGTCCTTCAAACAGTGTTGGATGCCTGGGTTCCATCCTGTGGAGTGACACTTAAATAAAGTATTGAGTAGTTACTCCCATAAGCTTTGTGAATGAATGCTGTAACATCTTGCAGGCAAGACACTATCGTGGATCAAAGTTTGTACCTAGCTCAGTGTCTTCTTATGACTTCTCTTTCCTGGTAGTTGCTAACTTGATCTTGTCACACAGTTATCTAGGAATAGCAGGGAATAGTGAAACAGTTGTTTCATTATGCACTTTCATCATTACGACACAGACTAAACTGCTCTTGATTCTTTGGCTTTTCAATTATTAGATGTCCACCCATATAGGTGAGCAATCTTTTCTTCAAAAAGAATCCAGGATCAGTGGACTGTGTAGGAATATTGAGGAGTCTGAGGAAACCGTTGTGCCTTTAGAAGGAATTGCAGTGGTGGATATGTTTGTTTGTTTCCTGGTGAAACTCTTGGGCAAGTGTAGCCTGGTGAGTGAACACAGTTTCCAAGACAAGGCTTGCATAATAAATTAATATCTGCTATAGTCCATTTCTGCTTTTAGCAGCTACCCATTGTCTTAGAAACAAACATACCAAGAAGCCAGGCATTTGAATTTGGCCATTTGTGCACAGCTTTTGGAAGTCAGAGTGGATAGAAGAAATTTTGCCATAAGATGACAGACATGATTACACGCATGCAGTTAAAAAGACAGATTGCCAATTTGTCTTTGAAAGTTTATCTATCGTTGTAAGTCTGGATCTCATCAGGTTTACTGACTTCCAGGATATTTAAGAGGCTATAAAATATATTTGCCTTTCCTATTTTCATTTATTCTTTTTGGAAGAATACAAACCATTAAAGATTAAGACATTAAAAAAATTGTTTAATGGAAAATTAGAAAATTGAACATGAAAAAAAGATTCTGAGAGTACTTGAGAAGTAGTTTTATTTTACATCTTGGACCAATGATTGGCACAGAAGTAGACTGCATTTACAAATAAGCAAACAAAGAAACTAGAACAGAAACACAGGCTTAGGAAAGACATTATGATTTCTAGAATCTAGAATTCTTACATAGTTACCTGTAGAGGGGAATCACACACACACACACACACACACACACACACACACACACTAGCTAATTTTGATACACCTTGACTAGCTCAGTGACTGAGCATTTCTAAACCTCCTACAGATAGCACACATTCTCTCTGGCATTCTTGGCCTAACACCTTCTAAATATGTTTTATCTTTGCTGCCCTGTTACCTTCTGGGAGGCCCCCCCATCCCACCCCAGTAGGGCTTCTTTCCCTTTCCACCTACATTGCTGGATGAATTTTCTTTTGCAGCTCTTAAATATGATCCATCTCCTTCCGAGTCATGGAGATTCTCTTCTCTCCTCTATCTCTTGGCCCCTTGCCTTGCACAATCAAAAAGTCCCTCCTCTGTCTTTCTGTCCAACCATTGGCTATACTGCAATTCTTTATTATCAACCAAAGCCAGCTGGGGGCAGGGACTCTCAGATCTAGAAGCACAGCTTTGTAAGCTGAGTTAAGACAAAGCATTAGAACCAATTCCCAACAACTGTGTAAACACAGGATTTATGAAACTAAGCTAGAATATGCATCCCTGGATCATCTATCATCTTACAGAATTTCTGCAATCCTGCCACCATGGAGCAATCTCCAGACACCTAGAAGGAGACCAGAACTGCTAACTGCAATCTTGCCACTGT
Source organism: Rhynchomys soricoides (assembly GCA_019843965.1). Classification (NCBI taxonomy): domain Eukaryota; kingdom Metazoa; phylum Chordata; class Mammalia; order Rodentia; family Muridae; genus Rhynchomys; species Rhynchomys soricoides. Next base: position 9,341,566 of record JADRCH010000031.1, read on the forward strand.
GGAACAATCATCAGACACCTAGAAGGAGACCTGAACTGTTAATGCCACTAGTACCTCCCCACCGCTGCTCAAATCATGCCACAGAGTCTGCCTATGAAAATTAAATAATTGTAGTGGAAAATTTACTTGACTCTCATGCCTCTCTTATCAATTATGTTAGCCAATCCAATTTCCTGTTTAAAATTAAGTTAAAAGGTTAACTCAGGAATCACTTTCAACTTATCATTGAATATTATATTATGGTTTTATTACTTAATCACCCGTTTTTACTAAGTACAGTATATTGAACATTATTTGACCTTTTACAGAAGAGCTTTCATGCATCATTCTTCAGAATGTTAATTTCGATTAATTCACTCAGTCATTTGAGAGATATTTATTAGATCTATATTAGACATTTGTCATTCATCTCATAATTATGAATGTGAAAAAGATAGAATTCTAGGGAATATTAAGTAGTCTTCCTCACATGTTCCATATTATGATGGATACATAAAAATCAGAGAGTGTGTCAATTCATATAAAAAACTCAAACCAATGTTTAAAATATTTTTTCTTAAAATGTCAAGCTAAGTTATGAAAAAGAAATGAGATTATAAAATAAGGTCCTTATTTGACAGAGTCAGACAGGAAAAGAAAAGGGGAAGAAGAGGCTGGCAGAGAGAACAGAGAGCAAGAAGGACAGAGAGACTAAGAGACTGAGACTGAGCATCAATAGATTAATGTTTGGCATGCAAGGTGAAGAGAAACTGATGTAAGTTGTGAAGATGCATTTCTTATTGTCAAATCTTCTCAAGAAAGAAACATTTATTCCTACACATGTCTTTGTAACTTGGTCATTTTTCTACTTATTTACTTCTTCAGTTTACTTCTTGATTGAAGCACCCTCCTCTCCTCCCAGCTCCCACTCTCACATGGCTCTTCCCCCACCTCCTATCTCCCTCATCTCTGAGAAGGGGAAAGTCCCCCCTGCATACCAACCCACTTTGGTTTCTCAAGTCACATCAAGTCTAGGCACCTCCTCTCCCATTGAGATGAGACAAGGCAGCCCAGTTAGGGAAACAGGATCCACAGGCAGGAAACAGATTCAGGGACATTCCATGCTCCAGTTTTTGGGAACCTACCTGGACACTGAGCTGCATGTCTGTTAAGTATGTGCAGGGGGCTTAGATTTAGCCCTTGTAAGCTCCTTGGTTGTTGGTTCCATCTCTGAGAGCCCAATGCTCCAGGTTAGTTGACTCTGTTGGTCTTCCTGTGGAGTGCCTATCCCCTCCTGGTTCCTCAGTTCTTCTCACAAAACTTCCACAAGACTCCCTGAGCTCCATGTATGCTATGGTCTGTTTCCAGTGAAGTTTCTTACTATCTGTAAAAATAATCAAGTCAAATTAGAGAAAGTAAAGAGCGCTATAAAAGAGAGAGGATGAGAGAAAAACAACCAAACCATGACTTGTATACACCTGAGCCCATTTCCGATGCCCTGTCATTAAAGCTAACTAATTATAGGTTTCATAACTTCAATTGTAAAACATTGCTCGTTAAATCTTTGCTCAGTTATGCTAAGTAGAGATTGAGATCTTTGAAAAACACATATTGGAAATTGGATACTGTACATATAATATTGAAATTCACAGAACTTGCTATAAACCATATTGTTTTATGTGTAGACTATTGATTTATTGATTATATTTTGACCTGTTGGTTATATTTTGTTCTTGTTTAATATATTATTCACTTATTACCCTCTTACCTGACAACAGTCTTTGAAATGCTTTTGTACCTACTGCCTAATATTTCAGAGAGTGTTTTCCTTTGATAAATAGTTCTAGGTAAACAAGTGTGAAGACTCTGCTCTGTGCAGTCTTCTGGGTGTCTATTAAAGATCTCCAGATTTATCTGACAAACATGGAAGCTTTGCACAATGTCACTGGGTTATGAAAATGTATGAAACTAATTATTTCAGAGAGTAACTCAGTGGTGATAGATAGACAGATAGATGGTAGATTTTATGACATTTTTAATATGAAGAGAGAGGAAAATTGAATAGATAATATGAGTGAAAAAAGAGAGAGGGGAAGGGAAAGAAGGAACAAAAGAGACTAGTAGGTAGGAAATATGACAAATATCCATTTACTCTCAATTGCCAAACTTAGCTCCCTCTCTCTGTATCCACATACATGCTTATAGCCTGATATTAGAGTATTATCCGTTAGAGGAAAAGATGAAGATGAAGAGAAGATAGGATGGGGCAATGGACATCCATCACGTATGTGTATGAAAATGTCATCATGCAACAAATTATTTGTGTTCTAAGTAAAATATTAATTACAAGTATTGAAGATTTGAAAGTAGAACAGAGTGTGTTGGAAAGATGGCAGTGGCCAGGAAGAATAGGGAGGAGGAGATGTTACAGGGCAGTGGGCTGATTCTGAACAATGTGTATGAGGTGCCTTTGTAAAGATGGAATGATGGAATGGAGAGAGCAAGTGCTTTAGAGACATATCCAGATATATCATCAGTTGATGAAATGCATTATGCAGTAAACACAAAAAACACATAGTTGGATATGACTTGGGACACAGGTGTTATCTACAGGTCTAATACTTTTACCTTTGTGTCACAGATGGCTTTAAATCTGCAAAGGGTTTGTACCCACTCTCATTCTGCAACCAATCAGGTATAATTAGTATTTCTATGATCTTTTTATTTATTTATTTTTTAAAGTGTTTAGAATTGTTTTTTTCTGCACTTTGGAAACTATATGGGGAAGGCATTGAATTAACATACAAAATTCTGCTGCCAAATGTTTTTTACCTAGATAGAAAAAAATGATGTAATCCTATTTCACATCTGTGGGGAAGAATGGTCCCATTAGGTACTCTGAAATTTTGAAGAGAATTGTTTCCAGCGTTGAGGATATAATACTCAAATGTTCAGGGAAATGGGAAAACCATGGAGATATATTGCCTTTTTTTATACCCCATTTCCATCCTTCTTTCTAATGACTTATTTGAACATTTGTATTTTGTAAATAATAAAAGACATATCTGCGAATAATATTAATGTGAATTTTTAAAAAATCAAGTGAAAAAAATCATTTTTGATTATCTGAATAATATTGACCCATTAAAGAAAAATGGTAGGTTCTATGTGGTGTAGAATCAAATAGTTCATACTTTCTATGTGTTTCCTGGCAGTGTTACACAGAGCCAAAGATAATTGTCTTAGCATCTTACAAAGGAAGAGGGCATAGGCCTTTGGATCATTGCCTGGGTTCCCCACACTGTATCTGACAATGATGATATCATTTCCTGACATGATCCTTACTGTAAGGATTTGCTGGTTATTTCCTGATTAGTATTTTCAGTCATTACTCCCTTGCCTCTCTCACATCCATTTTTGTGTAGCTTAACTTAGTTGACATCTTCATTTTAATGCATTTACTGTAATGGGAGCTATTAAGATCCAACATCTTTCTAGCTCTGCTTGCTCTTCTTACCTAGCTCTTGAGACTGCACCCTCTACAAAGAGTTCTCTGATACTATGACACTCAGCATCTCACTGTGACCCCTTAGGGTCCTGCTTCTTTTCTTCCCACCCTTTGTCCTCTTAGGAAATACCATGGTTATATTTCCTAACAGGATCCAAAGGTTTTTTAAAAGCCAGAATCAGTTAAAAAGTAAACCAATTCCATCGAACCTTTCTAGCCAAAAACTACAGGGAATGCCTACTTTGTGATATCCAATAGCCAAGTGGGGGAGTCAGGAATAGGTGAATGCTGCCTTTAAAATCATATCATGAAACTTTAGATAACCTCTGGGTAATGGACTGGGAAAGGGCAGCAAAAAACATTCCTTTGACAATATTCTCAATTCAACATACTAAGCATAATTTACACCAGACACTTTTCAAAAAGCAAGCATAATACTCATGACAGTAACTGCTCTTGGGACCCTGCTCACTTATAGGTAATATACTGAGGTTCCAAAGAGAACGCATTGGTAGCTTGATCAGTCTCTCTATCAGCTTTGACAAAAATCAGCAAACACAAACATGAAGATTAGGGTTTATGTCACTTACTTGTTATTATTTGAGAAGTTATTATATTCATCTAATGTCTGATCACACCCAAACCCCATTCCTTCCCCTGCAATTCACCGCAATCCTTATTACAATTTTATTTTGAAAATATCATGTAGTTTGTTTTGTTCTTAACTCCCTTATGTCTACTTAATACATTCCTGTATGTGCTTGGGTGTAAGAACATGTAAGACCTGTTTTTCACAGCCCACATTCTTGGAAAAATAATCTTACTCTTCCTCAACCATCATCCATCAGTTGCAAATAGATTCTCAGCTAAGGGTGGGATTTCATGAGCCTTTACTGGGTCCCTTTCTAGGATATTTGGTCACTTTGATTTTCCACAGTTATTGTGTATCTAGTCACAGGTGCTGTGAGTTTATGTGTTCCAGGCTTTGTCATGTTCATAAAATACTGTTTTACTGTGAATGTTAACTATTTCCACATCTTGTAATGCTCCTGTCTTCTTTTCCATGATGATCCTTGATACTTAGAAAGAGTGTGATATAAATGTATCATTTAGACATGAGCATTCCAGTCTCCTGTACTTTGCAAACTACTAGGTGTATAAATCTCCATCTACCACAAAAAGAAATTTCTCAGTTAAAAGATGAACTGATTAGTAAGTAGGAAGATAAGAAATGAGGAGGGAATTTAATAATGTGTCCATTTAGCAGAAGAAATAATATGAAGTTCTCTCCTAGAGTCTATGGCCTAAGTCCTAGCCAGTCACAGAGGTTGGCTCAGTTTTTGGTCCCAGATAAGGGTTCCATACTTTGGAGCAGGATTTAAAGTTACTCAGGAAATGACTTGTCACTACTATAGCATTTGTGCAATTACACTAGTTTTTCTGTCTTGGTAGGCCTGTTGTTGTAGCTTGTAGGATTCACAGCTGGTAAGACTGTAGAAGATGTTGCTCCCCAGGATGCACAGATAGAAATGTCAACACCTGTGAATGCAAGCCAGTAAGGCTTCCAGGTTGTCCTTACCATACCAGATTGATTTCCCCATGTTCTATTATTCAAGTCCATGGCATCTTCAGCAATAGGGCCATACCATCAAATTCCATAGGATAACCAAGTAGAATGACAATAGCCTGTACTGTTTGTGGTGGGGCTATATGACTCCACTGAATAACAATTCAAAAGAAGCAACTCATTTCTGGCAGTAGACTTTGTTATAAATAACCTATGGTATTTAGGAGAAACACTGTCCATCCATTACAGGGTAATTCCATTGTCTTTGTTAGGGTTTTCCTGCTGTGAAGAGATACCATGACCAAGGCCACTCTTGTAAGGACAACATTTAATTGGGCTGGCTTACAGGTTCAGAGGATCAGTCCATCATCATCAAGGTAGGAGCAGGGCAGCATTTAGACAGGCATGATCCAAGCAGAGCTGAGAGTTTATATCTTCATCTGAAGGCTGCTAGAGGAAGACTGACTTCAAGGAAGTAAGGGTGAGGGTCTTAAGCCCACACCCACAATGAAACACCTACTCCAACAGGGCCACATTTCCTAAAAGTGCCACTCCCTGGGCCAAGCATATGCAAACCATTACAACCATTTAGTCTCTTTTTAAAGTTGATGCACTGATTATTTGTTTCTCTATGCTTTAAAAGGTATAATACAAAGCTGAAACCTGATATTTTCAAGGGCATGCATTTATCAGAGTGATATGGAAAATAAAGGAACCATTTTCTATCTGCAATGAATCTTGTGTAAACTCCCAAGAATGCAGTTCTATTTTGTATTACTAACCAATTTTAGTTTATAATAAAAGTTTAGGAATTTCATTATTTGCTCAGGGTTAGAATTATACAAGACATTTTGGATTTGGATTTTGACTCTGCAGCATGCTCCATTTAAATGAAGCAGTTTATAGCAGGTTATTTCCCCGATGTTCAATTCTTTCATAGTTTATGGTAATGAACTTAAGTTTGGAAGAGAAGGAAACTAATCCTTGAGATGTGGCCTTAAACTGTGTATTTTAATATTCATCCTTTGATCAAGCTGTGGAATAATGTTTCACAGTCCAGGGTTTCCCCTCAAACCCTGCTTTGCATGCATGATAAGCAGGGAGCCTCACCTTCACCAAGCCTCAATGTTACCAGTTGGTCCAAGTCTCTGCCTTCACTCTGGTATACTCATAGCATCTAAATGTATGCTGTTGGAGCACTAATAACAGGCTAGAGATATTAATCTGTTTATTTAGAGCTGAGTTATGTTCCCTGGGGATACTTGTCATGCACACATTACAACTCAGTCATTCCTAAGGAGTCATAAGTTTGTGAGTGACAGCCACAGAGCGGCCCATACCAATCTATGCCAATCATCTCCCTATGGCAAGCAGGTGGTGAAGGAAGGCATAAGTGAACCATAGAGAAGCATGCAGTCAGGCTAAGATTTGAATATGGATTTATCGTAATTGCTAGTAGTCACATTTTAGAATCTTCAGTGAAAATTGTACCACTTCATTTTTTTTTTGAAATAAACTTTCAGTATATATTATTTGTAGAGTGTTACAAGTTCTATTACAACTTTATACATCTATAGTACATACTTTGACCATATTCGTCTACATTGTATTTAACTTCCCTCGCCCTTTCCCCCTTGCCTGTAATCACCCCTTGTAATTTTCTACATATTTAGTTTTTTTTTTTCTCTAGGTTTCATGTATGAAAGAAGGTATGTTTCAAGTCAGTCTTATTTTGCTAAATAGTAAATAAGTAAACAGACAGACAGACAGACGGATGGATGGACAGACAGACAGATTTCTGCTTTCATGGACTTTCTCACAAATGACACAATATTGCTCTTTATGGTTGAGCAGTATTCCATTATGTATATGCATCATATCTATTCATCAGTGGATAAATGCCTAGTCTGATACCATATCTTAAAAAATATAAATAATATTTCTGTAAACACAGACATTTGCTATCTCTTTAGTAAGATGGCTTGTTCTCCTTCAGCGGTATACATGTGAGATAAATTTCTGGATCATATGGGTGTTTTCTTTTAATATTTTGTAAGACTCCAGTATTATTTCTATAGTTCCTAAACTATTTTTTCACATCTACAATTAATCTCTAGATTCATTTCATATGAAATAGTATTTTTATTACTTTTTTGATAATAACCATTTCAACTGGGTTGAGATGTAATCTCAGTTTGGTTTGGCTTGTATCACCCTGATGACTAAGAATGTTAGGCATTTCTTTATTCAGTGTTTAGTTATTTGCCTTTCCTTGTCAAATATCTGGACAGTTCTGTTCACATGTCTATTTACAGGTTGAGTTAGTTTTACTATTAATGATTTTGAGATTTTATAGTCTATATATTAATCATTCGGTTAATAAATAGCTAATGAAATTTTACATCGAGAATGAAGTCTTAGTCTCTTCTTCCATTTGTTGTACTGGAAGTTCTTTAATATGATAAGTTGTCATTTATGAATTTCTGCTAGTATTTCCTGAATATTAAACATCTACTTCAGAGATTTTACCCATGCAAAAGTCAACTATTTCTGCTATGTTTCCCTTTATTATTTTCAAAGTTTCAGCTCTTGTAGTAAGAGTTCAAATTCATTCATAGGTGATTTTTATACATATGAGAAATAAGAATTTGACTCCATTATTCTGCATAAGTATGTACCATCTTTACAGCCTTACTTTTTGAGGAGGCCATAGATTATTTTACATGTGTTTTTAACATCATTGTCTACAATCTTGGAGCTTTAGATATATGATATTGTCTAGGTCTTCTTCACTGTACTTAATTGGTCTACGTGTCCATTTGTATGTAAAAGCCAGGGCATGATTACTATGGCTCTGTGGTATATTACAAATTTTGGATTGTGATGCATAACCATCATTGTTCTTTGTACTTGAATTGTTTTATTGATTTTGTTTTATTTTTTTGTGCCTCCATATAGGTTATAGGATTTTCAAGGTGATAGTATTTTATTAAATTTCTAGATCACTTTTTGCACAATTGTGACTTTAATATTAATTCTCAGGGCAGGAGAGATGGCTCAGCAGTTAAAAGCACTGACTGTTCTCCCAAAGGTCCTGAGTTCAATCCCAGCAACCACGTGGTGGCTCCCAACCACCTGTTATGGGATCCATTATTCTCTTCTGGTGTGTCTGAAGATAGCTACAGTGCACTCATATAAATGAAATAAATAAATTTGAAAATATTAATTTTCCAAATCCTTAAACATGGAGTTTTTCTCACATTTTAATGTCAAGTAATTTTTATTATTTTTCTTAATTTTTGAGATCATAATATAATTATATCTTTTTTCTTTCCCTTTTTTCTCTCTTGGAAATGGTTCTAAGTACCCTTCCTTGCTTGCTTTCCCATACATGAACTCTTTTCTTTTTTAATTGTTGTTTTATGCATATATGTATATCTGTAATACATATATATTCCTAAATACACAAACCGAACCTCCTCAGTCAGTATACTATTATGTGTACATATGTTCTCAGGTATGATCATTTGTTATTAGATAAACAATTACTGTGCTCTTTCTTGGGGAAACTATATTTCCTGCTCTCTGCTTTCTTTGTTTTTCTGTAGTTCTTTGTGTAGGGTCTTAGTTTTTCACTGTCTACCTTAAAATACAAACATCAACTAAACAATACCTAAACCAAAGGCTCATGGACGAAAAGATTGTAAGAGCTTTACAGGATCTGGTAGTTTACTCTACGACTGTGTCTCCAAGTGATCTCAGAAGCTCTACTCATAAATTCTCACCCACATATCTGCCTAAACATGAGCTGAATAAGTACAATAACAATCAACATGCTAAAGTAAAGGCTTTATAAATTCAGTTATAGAAGAAGCGTAAGTAGGGTATTCAAGCCAATGGGCTACTTGACTTTTTCGATGTCAATCAACTTAACTAAAGAAAATAGTGCCTGTATTTTAAAAAGATACCAAAGTATATATGCTTTAGTGCATTTAAAAATTAACATTTAGATATTTTCATTGTATTCAGTGATTGTGCTAGTTGCTTCACTTGCATTGGTTAAATTCCATATAAATCCATGTGATAATCACTATTAATCCTATTTAATGATGATACTAAGGTGTAAGGATGACATACATTTTTCAGGTTCCTAGCTATCAAGATCCAGATGTAGGTGCTAAATTTGTCAGTTTAAGAGGCAACTTTCATTGGCTATTCTATAAATATACTGTTGTATATAGTTTATCACTTTCAAAAACATCCTACCCATATGGTTGATCTTTGTTATGTAAGACCACGATTTAAGATATTGCATTTTTGCTCATGTGCTATATGCAATATTTATTTGAACTACATGCTGTTGCTAGTCATGTACTAGGTGCCCTATCTGGTGCTTTTCAATTGTGGTGCACTGCTTGGACTTACATGTAAATGTGTCATTTTTTCTTTATTCGGGTATTGACAAGGACTTTATTTTAACTCATGGTCCAACATTCAGCTCCCTGCTTCCTCTTCCTTCCACATCTATAACTGTTAAGTTACCTTGCCTTTCTTATGCAATACAGTCCTAGAGAAGATTAAATTGCATTTCAGTTTTCTACAACATTAGGCATGTTTACTTAAGACTGATTTCAAAAGAAATTCCTGCTCTCTGCCAGTTTGCTGCCATCATAGACATGAGTCATGTGCAGCTCATCAAACTGGCTGGGGTAACCGAAATGCTGTGCAGGACTGGTTCGCAGGAACAGTGCTTATAGGTGTGTATGTAATTTATGGATGACACTAGGTGCTCTATTATCAGAAACACCAAAGGCCCATTTAAGAGGGTGGTGTGCTTGCCCTATTAAAGTAAAAAGAGAGGCTCTGAGGTTGTCCTTGCTGCTGCATCATAAACATCCACCACTTAGCCCATGGGATGATATGCAGCTGTTAAATAAAGCATTTGTATTTAAAAAAAGAAAAAAAAAATCAAAAGAAGGAAAGAAAGAAAGAAAGAAAGAAAGAAAGAAAGAAAGAAAGAAGAAAGAAGAAAAAAGAAAGGAAGGAAGGAAGGAAAGAAAGTAAGAAATAAAATAAAGAAAATCCTATTTGTCAGTGAAGAAGAAAATCTTGTATAGAACATGGACGCCATTGTTTAATGTAGTTTTAAAGGAACATTTCAAGAATAGAGCCATTTCCATTAATGATTGGGAAGCTTAGAATAGGACAGTTTGTTTGTCCTGTTTTTGCTTTATACAAGCAAATGATTAGAGCCATAATGTCTACTGGCAATATGAAAGGTAGATTCTAATATAATTGCCTCAAAGTCAGAGACGTGAAGAACAAGAAGGCTAAGGGAAATTCTTCACACATTTGCCAGTGTTTCATTAGGCCCTGTCTAAAGTAGAACTTGAGCATTGGAGGCTAAAATCCTTAAATATTTCTGCGTCCTTTCTTACTGCTGTAACAAATATGCTAATGGGCCACTGAAAAATTACAGAGATGATGAATGCTACAGTCTAGCCTAGTTGGTAGTCACTGGCGAGTTGTAAAATAAAGGGGAACTAGCACCAGTGTAAAAGGGTTTTGCTTTTGTTTGAATACCCTACTAAATTCAATTAGTTCTCTCCATATGAACTAATGAACATATGAAGACATGAGGTTGGGAGCATGGACATATTGAGGAAATACTGGGTGACTTGGAGGACAAAAACAGGGAGTAGATACTATAAATGGTTTTATAGTTGTATAAAATACCTAAGAATAAAGAACATTTTTGAAATTAAAATGTCCTTTATTGCATTTAAAAATTGAACTAAATGTATCATATACCTTTTATTCAGCAATGAGCAAAGCTTCAATGTATAGTATTTAAAATTTGTTCCATTTTGGTGCCAGCTATTTCGTAAGCATCATTCCCTTAAACACCAGCACACATATGGTGGCAACTAAAATACTTTCAGGGTTCTTTTTTTTTAAATTTTTATTGGCTATTTTATTTATTTACATTTTAAATATTATCCCTTTTCTCGGTTTCTCCTTCGAAAACCCCTATCCCAAAGCCCTACTCCTGATTCTGTGAGGGTGCTCCCCCAACCACTCACCCACTCCTGCCTCACTGGCCTAGCATTCCCTTACTCTGGGGCTCCGAGCCTTAGAAGGACCAAGGGCCTCCCCTCGCATTGATACTTTCAAGGTTCTTACTAAAAAGAAACATTTGTTCTCTATAATAGTAGAACTGGCATGTAGTAGTGAATGAGTCTAGTCCAAACAGATGGACAGAATTTAACATTTGCTTTGGTTCGGTTACTTTCTAAGATTGATCTAGTGCTGATCTACTTTTACCGTAAGTTAAAATAAATAAAGGTAGATAACTAGCTTGTAAATCACATAGGAAATATTAGAATTCATCTGTGATACATTATTGGCTTGCTACCAACTGCTAATACTTTGAGATATAAGACGACAAAACCCAGCTTAGTCAGCTTATGGCTGGCCTGATGAGGTACCAGGTTCTCTTTGTCTATACTGTTAGTAAACCTGGAAGGTTTTCTTTTGCTATTTTAAACATCATTTCTCTCTGGTCAGAGGCGTAATCAGTAAGTTCTTATACACTGTATCTTCTTACACGTATCCTTGAATCGAATGTTGCTTACTGTTCTTAAAACGTACTTTACTTGTAATATGTCAGCTAATTGGATTTATTCTCCATAAGCTCAGGTGTGTAATGAACAAGTGTTGAGAAAATTCCTTGTGAGCGCTAGATTGTGAGAGAGCAGACTCCCGTAAGAACACTTGCTCCTTCTACTCACTGTTTTCCACTGTGTAGCTTGGTAAAAGGCCAGATGAGCAGATCAGGAGAGACTTGTGGGGGAATGGTGAAGAAACCTACTGCATGGGGGGTCATCAGTGGCAGGGACAAGAATAAGGACATCCTCCTCAGAGGACATGAAGGATGTTTGGGAATTCCCAGGTAGAAGAGGAGATATAGGAAGAGAACAGAGATACAAGGTGAGGATGCTGTAGGGAGATTCAGGTTCATGCTGAGGCCTCTGTGTTACAGCTCTTTAATACCTAACATGGAAATTTGTGTTGTTTTTATTTTTACTTTTGATTTTCTCATCTTGGTCGTATTTCTGGGATTATGGTGGAATCTGTGTATGCTTCCATGAAGCTGTCACATAATACCTAATGTTTTAAGCCATTGTGCTTGTCACCAAGACTCAGACTTCTTGACCTTAAAATGGATTCTTAACATCATACTCTTAGAGTGGAGCACAGTTCTGCACAAAGACAGGTTAGTCAACAAGTAGATAATTGGTAATTAGTGTCTATATAATAATCCTTGTTCTCAAAATAAGAGTCTGACTTATGGCCAGAAAAAATCAGCATTAAAAAAAAAAAATGAAAGCATGAGTTTTACTTTGTCTAATGGCTGCAATCAATTAAAATAGGGCCAAAGATAATCCAGTTATCACAACTATTTCTTAATTTCCAGTCAGTCTGGGAAGTGAATCTGCTCTTTAAACATTACCAGAATATTATCCAAACCAATTTTTCACAATTAACATTTATCCTTCCATGTTGTGCACTGTAATGACTTGCTATTTTGTGACCTGTGGGCAATATCTGTCCTTGTGTGTTTGCTCCTAGTTCAAAGTGGATAATACCGGACTCTTTGTATTTATCATCCCTGCATATGCAGATTGCTTAGGGCATAAATAAGTGGATAAGTCAGAGTTTCCTGCCCTACTCTAAAACAAATGCCAGACATTAAACCTTTAGTGGAAAGAGAAGATAAGGTTATCAGTATCTGTGTACTTACAGTCTTTCTTTATAGTGAACCATGAATGGACTAATGATGGCCTTAATCACCCTCTGCAGACACTGTGCCTCCACATTATTCCTGGGCACACTGAAGTGCTTAAGATCCCTGGCTTCATCTACAAAAGGATCCAAAAAGGGTCACAGCAGTAACTTTTTACCTGTTTTGAGAGTAAAATATCTTGCAGCATGGAAGAAGAGAAAACTAAGCAAGGCCAAGACCATGACTAGTGACTTGTGAATCAGTCTCTCTCTTTCTTTGCAAGATACCATAATGCCATTTATAAAAGAATACTAGCTTATGAAACACTTTTACTAGTATTTGGCAGATGTCCTGCTTAGTAAGACATTCGTGAGAAGAGATAGCAAGAAACATTTTGATTGCTTCAGATTGGATGGTCTCCAGTCTTTAAATCATTAGCATTGATCATTACAGGGATATTTATGGTCATCCTGCAAACTACCAAACTCCTTAGTTTGTTTGCTTCATACATAGACTAACTAGTAGATAGTTAAATAGAGTTTGTGAATGGAATGCTCTCTGAGGTCTTGAATAAAAGTGTATATGTGCATGCGAATATCATCTTGTACGTCTTGAACTGTAAGCGATATTAAACATAAACACACTTCATCATAAAAAACATCCTCCTACAGTGGGACTCTGTCATGCCTCATTCACTGAGGGCAACTCTTGACTCCTAAGCCAGAGTAGACGAGCCTATGAGGATAGCATTTTTTCAAATATATTTTGTTTTTCCTCTGCATGTGATTGTGCCTGTTGATATTTTAGTGCTATTTTGTAGGGCTTAGTACATGGCTCAGTTTGTACTACCACAAACATGAATACTCACACTTGGGTCACTAATACCTTTGTAAAAGGTCAGGTAGCATGTTACATATCAGTAACCTTAGAACTGGGAGTGGAGGAGAGAAAGGTGGACCCCTGCAGATCATAAACTAGCCTGATGAATCCTTCAGTGAGCTCTAGGGTCAATGAAAGACCTTCTGTGGTAGAATAAGATAAATACTGCCAGTTCATCCTGTTCATTTCCACTATCAATATATTTTGCTCCATGGAACATCATGGAAACAAGAGAATTAAAATTCATTTATTTGAAAGAATTACTGAATTGTGCCAAAATGTTTCAATATAATTTCTGTTCATACTTTGTCTTTTTACTACTGTTAATTTTTATTTTCATGTTTTTTAGCATTCACTTGTATAAGTACTGCATAGTGATTTACTGGGTTTTTTATGTATTTCTCCATTGTGTATTTAACTCGTCTTCTGTGTAACTCATGTACTGTCTCTCTCATTCCTCATTTTCTCTTTCTGGCTTCCCCAACTTTTTCTCTATTTACTTGCTAACTATAATCTTCCATACCTTTAATGATCTTTAACCTGATATCCCAGCTTCCCCTTCCTAGTTACTTTGTGACATTGATTTGTTCCTTGCAGGTTAACCTAATCCTGTCTTTATACAGTCTACTTTCATTTCATAGTATCCTAGAATACACTGTCGTATCCTTGTTTATAATCCCAGTAGTTATTGAAGTTAAAAGTATCTTTATTTTTAATTGACACTGACATGCAACACAACATTTGTGACCTTGCCCACCCAGCCACTGTGTGTGCTTCTGAGATATCAGTGTGTGTCTGATACACTTCAGGTGTATCACTTGGAGTGGTAGAGGAATAGGATGCAGTGCCTTTAGCAATGGCCCAAGGATTTATTTACTGAACTGTGAACCTCATCACTACCACAACCAAACTTCACTTTAACTTAGTAAATACTTCATCAGTGAGAATATTATTGACTAAAAAATAAAAAATAAAAATCTATGTTTACCTCTAAGAGTAGAATGGATTTGGTCCTAAAATTCTAGCCTCTGGACCTACTGGAAACTCTATTTTGTTGGATAAATTACCTAGTCTGTGCTCATTGTTATATTGCCCAATAAACAATTAAGTCTACTCTTCATGAAGTAATTGGCCTTGAAATGAGTCATATTCTAATTAGACAAATGTGGGGTTGAATGATGGGATAAAAAGAATGGGGGAGCCCAGATGCAGTGGCTGACACCAATAGTCCCACCATGATGGAAAGAAGCCCAGATACAGTGGCTGACACCAATAGTCCCACCATGATGGGGGCTGAAGCAGGCAGGAGTAACATTAGCCTAGGAAAGATTGACAGACCAGTTTGAATAATACACTGAGACTTTGTTATAAATATTCAACAGTTCATTGGATTTTACATATAAACAACAAATATCATGATATAGAAATATACTTTTATAACCTCATTTGGGAAGCATTGAACATCATAATTAAGAATAAAAATTTTGAATTTGTAATTCATGAAATTGCATAAAGGAATGTTCATTGTAGTATTATTGAATAGATAACATTTTGGAGATGGGCCAGCTGACACAGACATGTAATTCCCAGTGCTCTTGGAATTACTACTGCTCTGGGGTGATTTCAATTTATATATTACAACAAAATTCAAAGAAAAATAGAAACAAGGCTAGAACAAGATGAGAGGGAGATTTCTAGTCTGACAAGCTTGACAATATTTTATGAGCACCATTCCCAGCAACAACTACAGAAAAAGAGCTGGCCTAGATGTTGCTAGAGCTAATTCCAATTATCACTGATTTGAATGGTATAAAGAAGTATGGTTCTGGTTCTACTTTTCTTCCCAATGTATCTGGACAGCATCTGGACACCACCTTGGAGAGGACTGCGTGATGTCTGGAACAGGTGAGGTTCACAATCTGCTTCTCCTTCCTTCCAGAGAGTCAGATGCCATTGCACACCAGTTGGGGAGGGGTAAAGCAGCGTCCAGGACTAATGGGGTCTCCAGAACTCCTGTTTCTCCAGGAATGCCCAAATAGTGTTAAAGCTCTTAAGAAAGGAGTTCAGACCAGTGGAGGCACTCAGTCAGGTGATGATGTTAGGTGCTGGGGAGAGGTAATGCACTCTCATGCAAGCCTCTGTGAGTGTCCAGAGGTCCAAGGATGAATGCTTCCAGGGATAGAGTCTTCCCCAAAGTGTTACAGCTTGTGAAAAACAGCCAGGTTCAGAAGATCCTTGATGAAATAGTCTGTGTTCTTTGTTACATGTGGTCAGGGACTATATGAACTGTCAAGAGCCATAATGGGACAAGCTAATAACTAGCAGGTGATCATCCTGAGATGGCCTGCTTCAGATTATTATATAATCTGCGACAGGTGAGCCCTTATTAAACAAGGCTGTAAGGGATTCATTTTAGGAAAGATTCCTGCTATTAATATGCTTTTCCTGTTATTATTAAACATATATAACAATCACTACGTAGTAGCACACCCCTTTGGAGGAGATCTCTGCAGATCCATGAAGAAGTACTGTCTTGTAGTGATGCTATATAGACAAATAGATGACTTAAGTCTTTATGATGATCCTATAAGAATTCCTAAAATTATATCAGTGATTATTAGGCTCTTTTATAGTGGGATTGCTATTAGGTCCTTTTCTGATAGTCAAAACTGCAGTGAGAACTCTGTCAGTTTTCCAAGTGTCACCAGTTAATTGCTCTTAGTAACCAGACTTTCTCCTACTCAGAGCATATTCCAAGAGGTTGTAAAACAATTAACCAAAGGTCATTAAAAGAAAACCAAAGATTTATTATAGGTGCTAGGACAGGAGATAAAATATTGACTGGGTTTATCTATACAAAACTTCACTAATAACTTAGTTCTGGTTTTAAACCTTCAGTGAACCTGTGGATCTAAGACAGGTGATGGATGTTGAGCCAGATGATTACTCCTAATGGATATGCATGTAAACATTCTCTGAGGTCAACTCTATTTTAATTTATGATTTGATTGTGTGGACTTGTGATGAACTTTGTGGCATGTGATCATGTATTCTGAAAGATGTATAAGTACTGAAAACAAAGAGGATAGGCGGTGAAATCTCCTTTTATCCCCTTAGAGTAGGATCCTTTCTTTTTCCCCTCCTGGAAGAATTTTTCCATTACTTGAAGTTTTCCCTTTCCCCACTTAGGATCTTTCTGCTTTTCCTGTTAGAGAGCTTTCATAGGAAACTTTTTACAACTTAGTAATAAATGCTATGATCGTTTTCTAAGTGTCCTTTTTTCTTCCTGTGACTTCAGACTAGCAGGCTGAAAGTTGCCCAGCAATTCCTGTTGAGATAGAACAAAGGCCACTTTACTTAATCTCCTGATGCTTAGGCTATAGTGGTCAGTCTTCTAAACCAGCAGCCTTTTACCCTTAGAAAAAACAAGAAAATTTTTAGGAATTTTTACTAGTTATCATTAGCATGTCAGTACAGTTAGAGAGCTAGAAAGTCCTGAGACCTTCAGACTTTAAAGCCATCATCAGAGTCCTACTCTGTGCACTCCTCTCTGGGCCAGGGAGGCTCCTGGCAATGAACCTTGGGAAGTAAGGTGGGATTTGGGGGGTAAATGCTTTCTATTGGCTGAAGGTAAGGTGATGTTGATACTCTATTTGCATGAGAAAGAACATCAGGTGCTGGGCTACATGACTGACTACCTGTGACCTACTAGCTGGGGGTCACCAGGCAGGCACAGAAACAGAGAGTGAGTTAGTCCCACTCATGCCAGTCTCAGGATGAGAATTTAAAGCTCAGGTTTTTGAAATTTCCGGAGTTTGAACATGCTCTTCCTAGCCAGTTCTGTGCCAGCCTGTACTTTTACAAGTGTTCTAAATTTGCATTTACATTTATGCATGCATGTACAGTAATTCCAGACCCTTAGTACATAACAGTTGCATAACCCAGCACTAAAGGACATTGCATACAATATTATCAAGCTACTGTGTCTGTTTGATAATGGAAAGTAGCATGGATATTTAAAGTTTTGCAGGGATTTAACAGGGTCACTGGCTGACCAGTCTGATAAACTCTGGGTGAATTTAGTTACAGACTACTGACTGGATAACAATTCAAAAGGTAATCATTATAGAAAAAAATATTAAAATGCAACTTTCATTCTAATTCAAAATAGAAAACTGAAATATATAAAAATATACATATACATGTTTATTTATTCCATATATATTTATTTATTCCAGGTACAAAGTAACTAGAGAATAGTAACTGAAAGGTCATACCCGGAAATCTGGAAATGTCAATTTCAGACACTGTCTTTTGGTGGTGTACAAAAATGTGTGCACTATTCAGTCCTGGTTTGTCTGAGGCACTATAGGCTGTTTTTCCCATCATACTTTGGTGTTTCAAGCTGCAGAGGATTGCTATTGGACTGTATTAGCTATATTTTGTGCATTTCGAAGAAATAAATATAAAATGATATCACTTGTTCCCAAAAGTCTGAAACACTGCCATATAAATCCATGATCCAGGGCAGTTTTAAGGCAGCTGCATGCTCTTCACAAAAGTGAATCCCTATTCCCCTGACTATTCCTCAGATTCTTACACAGTCTTCTTTTAAGCCTGGTACTCTCAAATAAGGAAAAACAGTACTTTGAAACTAGCCAGGCAAGAATGCCCATATAAACTATGATTAGACAGTTGTTCAGAATAATCTTCTGGGAAGAATGGAAGCAACTGAAATTTGCCTTTGAAAGAGATTTTCTGCTGAATAAAAAAATGTAGCAATTCTGAGCCACATTGGACATGTATCTGTAATCCTCTCAGGAGACCAGGCAAGAAGATTTGAGTTCAAGATCTGTTTGGGCAACCTAATGACATTTTTTTAAATTAAATTAAATTCATGATTAGTGTGTGTGTGTGTGTGTGTGTGTGTGTGTGTGCGTGCGCGCATGTGCGTGAATATGTGTATGTATGCCTCTCTCTTTCTCTCTCTCTCTCTCTCTCTCTCTCTCTCTCTCAATATAGCTGGGCACACGACTTGTCATGCACTTGGAAAATCCTTGGTGATAGAATATCTGTTTCTGTAATGGTTTCTAGAGTTTCAATTTGGGTCTTCAGACTTGTACAGCAAGTGCTGTTTACCCAGGAGTCCTTACCCTGCCTGCCATAAGTAATGAGATTTTATCAATGAGAGAGGGGAGAGGAAAAGGAAGGAATAATGCAAAGGGAAAATGGGAAGTGAGGAGATGAGAGTAGAGGAGTGGAATCTTCAGACTTTGGTGCGATATTTGGCAAGGGAACACATGCACTTTGCAAGCTTCATGGAATGTGTCTATTTCTATGAGGCAAGAATTCAAATTCACTGGAATGGTGGCAATTTTGTATATGCTCGTCCAAGACTTTGTAAATGCTAGGCAAGTTTTCTATAATGGAAAGGCACATATAGTCCTTGGATAATGACTAAATGTATGCATTAAAATTAATCTACATCTATGTAAAAACAGCCAACTACTATAATGTAAAAACAAATGATTATTTATGAGTTCAATGAAGTTCAAAATATGGGTTCAGAAGAGAGAACCTTTTGTGTGAAGAATATGAATTGGAATCGATAATTGTTAGTTTAGTTATAATAAATCTGCATCATAATAATGACATATAGTTGTATTATTAAAATGCTCTAACATCCAATTTGTGAGTAACTTTAAAACTCTTTTGTTGTTTCATTAAGAAAATGTGTTGTCTATGCATATATGTGTGGTAAATGATATATACAGTATAGATTCACATTTATCTTGATAATGATAAAACAGAATTAATATATTATGACTAATAATAATAGCTTGGGCTTAATCACCTCAATTATTTACAATGTAATGACATGAAATATTTGAAGTCATACATATGAAATATAATCTGTTTCTCTGTGTAAGCTCTGTCATTAAGCTATATAATATATAATGCTTGCCTACATATATCTCATTGTACTCTTACTCTTAATTTATATACATTGAATAATTTTAATTAAGTACATATTTTCCCATAAGTATATGCATATGACTGACAACTTCAGGACTCATGTAGTTCTACAGAGTACAAAGACCTAATTTGTCTCCATTGGTTTAGTCTTATTTCCTCATTATCAAAAATGTTCACATATTCATTCTGATTATTCCATTGTGTCTAGAAATGGTGCTGCTGATGTGTACCTAAGGATAATTATATTAATTATAGTTTTATGGGGAAAATAAACATATTTACATGTAAAACACTGCTTTGGTGTTGGCAAGAGCTAATCATGTTTATAGGCATTGAACATGTTTCAGTGAAATCTGTGTAAGAGTTTCCTTGGAGCTGAAAGGCCATACAGTTGTATCTTCAGGGACTATGAATGAATAGCCTTTCAGATTAAAAATACATTAAAATGGGTGTAAGAGAACAAGTTATTAAGAAGGCAGAATTATTTCATATGTTCTCTCCTTTTTACCTAGACTTGTTTATTCATTAATTTTTTCTTTGGAATGACAAACATAACTTAAGAAAGAAAGGGTGTACTTTTTTACACCCTCCCTATCATGTAAGAGATGGCCTGGAAGCACAAAGGTTTCAGACAAGTGGTTACCATCTATCTATAGTTGGAAGCAGAGTCAAGAATGAGCACTAATTGTTCACTCATTTCTCCTTTTCATATTTCTGATCACTCCAGACATTGGATGGTGGTACCCACATGTTATCACTCTATGTAAGTGTTCACAGACACAGCCAGAGGTTTGCCTTCTAGGTGACTACAAATCCTGTCAAGCTGAAAATGGACATTAGCTAACACATCTTATGACCCCGATAACCAAATACCCTGCTCCCTGTGCTCATTGGTGTTTTACAATCTCTTGGCAGGTTAGCAGCATGCTCGCATCAATAGTCTGCATTCTGTAATTCCTGCAATATTCTGTGATATGAGCGAAAACAGAGGCTTGTCTGCACAGAACATTGGTTAGTTGTACAGACCCCCAAAACAAGGGATTGTCAGATTTTTTTTCTCGTTTTGAAGAGTTGGGTTTCAAAATTTATCTTAAATTATTTGGAATCTGTCTCCTGTGTATAATACTTGATAAAACATTAGAGATACTAAATTTTAGGCCTAGGAAAAGTCATTCTAGACAATATGTTTTAGAAGCACTATGTTTGACTGAGAAGTGAGCTCATCTACTTTTATTCTCATTTAATACATGAAAACAGAATCATTCCAGCATGCATGATGTGATTGGCACCAGAAAAAATACACCAGTTCACACTACTGGTGAGTCTAGCATGTCCTTGAGACAGAATGAAAAATTACAATAAAGATATTTGTGTTGGAGATATTTGCTTCAGTATATAAGAGCATGTATACATGTGTGTGTATGTGTGTGTGTGTGTGTGTGTGTGTGTGTATGTGAGAGAGAGAGAGAGAGAGAGAGAGAGAGAGAGTGTTGAAGCTTTTAATTCTTCAATGATGGGAACTGGGATTTTATATTTTTCAGTTATAACAAAAGAATATTGTGAAAAAAACAGTTTATTGTACAAAATAGAAGAAAATGAAGGATCTCCTGTGCTGTTGGCTCTCACATACTTTATTGTGAAAATTGCAGTTATAATCCAGATCTCTTATCAGCAGCCATTTCTACAACTAAAATGATCTGCTGTGATTATATAGAAGATAAAAGTTAAAGGATAATGGACAGAACGCTTCTTTTACTACAATTATTTGTCAATATCATCTTGTCTACAAGTGTTTATCATGTAGTCAAAATACATTTTAAAATTTAGCCATTGTACAGAGAAAATACACATCTTGTCCCTGCCTACTCCTCTCTCCTCACTCTCTCATTTTACCTTTAAACATACGTTCTGCTATCACATATTGATTCCCTATGCTGTGCCTTTGCCATTTTGGCTTTTGTACATATAATACATATAATCTGTACTTCTAATATATAATATTTATAATATTTGTATATGTAATATATTTATAATACATTTTGTACATATAATATAAATATATGTGTATAATAGATACATACACATACACACATATATATTATGTATATGTATATGTATAATATATGTACACATGCCACTTGTCAGGGAGGACTTACTCCTAAGGAAAATCATTTGTTTTAGTCATATTCTCTTTAAGGTCCACAGGTGGACCTTAGTTGTAAACACCTTATGTGTGTATAGGAACACTTTCTTCAGGGGAAGCATTTGGAAAGCTAATGTAGTAAATTCACGAGTTTAGCCCTGTCTGGGCTACTTTGTGAGACCCTCCCTAAACAATAGTACCAACTTTGTAAACAACAATATGGTCTTCTTTCAATTCAAGATGTTCAAGTTACATTGTCCATGGATAATCCCATGCTCTCTTTCAAACCTATGTATTTCAATGGTTAAGTAGTTCACATACCAGGTCTCTCCTCATATTTCTTCCTTTTGCCCTTAACTTTGATCTCCTTCTCAAATACTAACACTCAACGTACTTATCTTCCTTATCTACTACATGGAGTGCTTAACACCACTGACTTTTAGTAATTTCAGTGCTTTTCTGATTTTGTTTTCATTGTTGTGTTGTTTTTGCTGTTACTATTTTTTGGGTACATTTCACTGAGATTGTCTTGAGAGGCATAGGTATCTGTCACCAAAAGGAAGGAGTCACACCATATATATCATTATAAGGCATAGGAACTTATCTGTGCATTCAAAAAGTACAGCTTCTCTGTGCAGTGATAATGGGCTTTAAGTAAGAAGCCCAATTGTACATGATGGGTACCCATGTGAAGGTACACAGAAACTTATGGAAAATTGTTACAGTGAACTAATTTTGAACCTTTAAAATATTTAATTTATAGTAATTTATTATATACTTATATGAGATTATATATATTTCTTTGAGTTTTATCTTAAAATTAATTATAATCTTGAAATGTGTGCTAATAATTTTAATAAGAATTTGATGCCTTTGCTGTTGTTTTGAGGTAGAATCTCATACCAGCCTAGGTTATTTTCTGTAACACAAGCTGGCTTCAAACTAATGGCAGTCCTCTGTCATCCAACTCCCAAGTACTTTGGATTACACATGTGAGCCCATGTAACTAGATAATGCAATTTCCTTTAATAATTCCTTATCATTTACCCTGACTTCAGTTAATTTTGGTAATGCCATGTTTTTTCAATTTTCAATTCATTCCATGCCTACCATTAAAGTTTCACAACTGTTCAAACTTCTTGTATTGCTCCTCAAGAATATTGCCTAGGACTATCATCTAAACTGTAGTATTGCTCTGACTACCATGTAATCTATATAATCACCTAATGTAAAATATAAGGTATGCAGTCTTATGTGAGCTGCTTCTCATGATATATCTCCCATCTCTCCCGCCACATGCATGTCAAATTGTGTATATAAGGACTTTCTGTAGGCTTTTTCCAGTAGTCAAGATCTTGTATTTTTATTTCATCATTCTTGTCTCAAAATTTCACATGTAGGAGGTTGATTAAAGCTAGAAACATTTCTTTCTTTTTTTTAACATAAACTACAAACACTACAGCTTTTGAGAAATGTAAAAAAAAAAAAGTCATATTAAAGGGGGTGTTTTTCAAATTTTAGATTATATATTTATAAATTAAGATTAATCAGCTGTAGAGTTTAAGGAATTTTATTTACTTACATCCGGATATTTAGCACAGTCTACATGCATATTTGAATAGTAACCTAGACTCAAGCTCAATAGTGATTACAAGGTGAAATCTCACTTACAGAGTCAAGAGGAGGAACCGACTTTAGGGGGAGCAGTAGAACACACTTGTTCCTC
The DNA here is from genome assembly GCA_019843965.1 of Rhynchomys soricoides. NCBI lineage: Eukaryota > Metazoa > Chordata > Mammalia > Rodentia > Muridae > Rhynchomys > Rhynchomys soricoides. The sequence goes on from JADRCH010000031.1 coordinate 9,365,130, forward strand.
AGAGATGGATTAATTGCCCACTGCTAAGCAACGCTATGCTTGATCACCACTTCATGAATGGTTTGATTTACCTCATGTTACTATAATGGCTTAAGAGTCAACGACCTTGTCATGTTCTGATCAGCCAGTGTGGCTGAGCGCTGATGAAATGTGTGTTGTGTTGAGTAGAGTGCTGCTTGACAACAGTGACTTTATGACATTGTTAATTTGTCACACACACAACACACACAAACACACACATACACATATACTTTTTTTGAAAGTAATAGAATCTGAAACTAAAGGTTTTAAAGTTCAATGTTCTCAAATTATTTTCCATATTAAAATATCAAGCGATTTGTTTCCAGCATTATTTATTTCAGGATAAGAAGAATAACATTGTATTTGCAAATGTAGGGTGCATTCCCTGCAGCCCCTCAGGACTTGCCAGTGACCATTTCATACACCACTCTTCAATCATTTTAAATAACCAGTTTTACACTCTTCCTGGAAAAAGATCATGGGCTGTTTGTTAAGACAGAACATTAAAGATGCACACTGACAATTGTTTCTATTAAACCTTTGTTAGAACAGCAACACAGACTTGTTTGTGTGGCTTGTCTTCTAGTCGCACGTTTTTCTTGAGGGAGTAATCTATATAGGTTGTATCTGCAGAACATAATGGGTTCATAAATTCTCGTTCACAGTCAATTTCACAGAGAACCATTTCTGGGTTTAATCAACCTCCTAGATGCACTTGACAAGCTTCAGTTATTCTCTTATTTCTATTGTTTGGCAACAGACTGCTATTTCTGGATTAAATGAAAATTCAGTATAAGCACTCATTGTAGAATCACTTATTCATCTGCCTCTGAACTAGTCATAATACTAAAAGCATTTTTTAAAAAAAGAATTATAAGCATAATTTAGAGTATTATTTATTTGACAAATAACAATAATTTTATTATCAATAACATTTGATTGTATGATTTTCTCCTGAGATATGAAGCCCTTGAAATACACTAAATGTTACTTATCAATGCTGTTTTCATTGCAGACTGACAATGATTCCTTAAACTATCTGATTGGTCGAAAGGTCAAATGCATTCCAAGTGTTGAAAAATGATGTCAACTATAGGGTAATTGAAACTTGTCCAGATAACCTACATAGCTGAAAAAAATGGATGATGGTGTTTATGAAGGCAGGCTTTGTATGCAAGAATACAGATCCTTGAGTGCTGTAGCTTAGTTTCCGTGTCATTCAGAACATAAGAATCAGTCATGGCCTCTGCACCATGGTAGCCTCAGCATATAAGTCCGACATAGACCAAGTTAATTTTGCATCAAATTGATTGCACACAACAGCACAGCTTCTGTGGCCATACTAAGATATCAGGTAAACTTTGGTAGATAATTAAATCACTTAATAGAAAAGAGCATTCATTTAATTTGAGCAACATCAAGCTATGTGCTCAGACACTAAAAAGACTTTTAAACCTTAAATGTAAATTTATAAAGTGACAGTTCCTGGGGTATATGTTTAACCATTACAGTACTTAAAAGTCAAGAATAATGGAAAAACTGGTTTGAGAAAATTAGGAAAGAATGTGACATTATGCATGTATAGAATAAGGGTATTAATCAACTGGCTGGATTACGGCCCTTTAGATTGGATATACACTCTCTTATTTTCAAGGAAAGTCATGCTTTTAATTTATCTTGGCTTTTATAGCTATACTTGCTATCCTACATTGCTTCTAAAGATGATGAGCCAACAATGTTGATATAAATAAACATGTCTTGAAATTTTAATGCTGAAACAAATTCACCTCAAAGTTGCTACTTTTAATGTCAGACATATAACAAGGAAAATGAAGTTTTCAGTTCAAAATGATGAAAACTCCATTGTTTTAAGAGATAACAAAAACTACCAAGGTCACTCAAACTTTGCCCCATGGTTACTAAGCAGCTCACATGACTGAGACTGCTCCCTCTCGTAGGAACATTGGTGATATTCTTATATTGTGGTTCTGCTCTTAAAATTATTTTGTTAACAAACTTCAAAGCCTTAACACCATAAAGACTAATTTAAAAAAACAAACTGTAGTCTAAGCATAAGCAACCACTCTTATTTATACCACATTTGTAAAATATCATCTTAACTAAGTTATAATGAATGAAATTATATGGTAATGTAATCATGGCGAAATTTTATGTAGAGCTAGTTGCTTATATTTACAATAGCACTTCATGTGATGGGTAATCATCAAGTGAAAGTGTCTTTTCTTAAGGTTGTTTATTTGAACTAATACTCTCACTTGATTTGGGATAACTTTTCTTATATGAAGTGCAATCATTAGAATAAATGATCATAGAGATATAGTGCTGATAAACTGTCATCTGTAGGCCAGTTCCTACGATTTGTTGCAGTAAATAAAGCTCCTTATACGTATACCTAAAATATTCTAATAGTAAACACATATACATAATTACTGTATATAACAATATGATATATACAATACTGTGATGCACACTAAATTACGAATATTAAACACAGCAATCATCTCCTAGAACTACGTTTCTTTATTGACTTTGTAAAGCATGAGTGAAGTGGGAGCTTATCAAAAGGAACTTTTAAATAGGTTTATAGATGTAACAGGCCTTAAACATACCCAAGTAAAGATGTGAATTTTATTGAAGAGCTTCCTTCTTGCATCTTGGACTGCAGTTTCTTATCACATATGAAATATATGATGTGATATTTCTAATTATAGTCCACAATAGATATGCAGTCTCTGACTTATGTCAGAGATAGTTAAATCTTTGTCCCTTTACTGTGTAACTTCCTGTTTTACTTCTGCTAATCACTTGTTATTATAAAGGTCATCTTTCTCTTTGGTTTTACATATGAGACTACACATCATTTCTCTTTATGCCTGTAGTATTTTATTAATGATAATACTCTCTATGATCATCTGCAGTAAAAACATCAGGACCTATTTTTGTTTTGTGTGTGTGCCTGAGGCACATCTCTGGTTTTTATCCCAGTGAGACTTCCTTGAAGAAAATTAAATTTTATTTTTGTGTGCAGTTACCAGTTGGAAATATCTTCTGAAATACGGATCAGAGATTGTGTCCACTTATACTTTCAATTGGCACCTCATCTGGCTTAATCCCATGCAGGTTCTGTGGAAGCTTCTGCAGTCTCTGTGAGTTTATGTGCCTTGGTCCTAATATGCTAGAAGACCTTGATTCCTTGGTGTCCCCCAAACCCTCTGGCTCTTATAATCTTTCATCTTCTCTTTCACATGGTTTCTGAAACCTTAGGGAAGTAATTTAATGGAGATATCCCATTTTTAAATCACTGTTTCAAAGTCTCTGCATCTCTGCACATTTGTCAGATGTGGATCTTTTTTTTATTTTAACTTATTTTATTTTTTTCATACTTTATTTACATTTATAGTGTTTCCCCGTTTCCAGATCTCCCCTTTGAAACCTCCCCATTCCCTCCCCCTCCCCTGCCACTATGGGGGTATTCCCCCACCACCCACCCACCCACCCATCCACTCTCATCTTCCCTCCTTGGCATTCTCCTATACTGGGGGATCCAACACCCTTAGGTCAAGGGCCTCTCCTCCCCCTGATGTCTAACAAGACCCTCCTCTGCCACATATGTGGCCAATACCATGGGTTCCTCCACGTGTATTCTTTGGTTGGTGATCCAGTCTCCAGGAGTATCGAGGAGTCAGGACAGTTGCCACTGTTGCTCCCTCCCTGGGGCTGCAAACTCACTCAGCTCCTTCAGTCCCTTCTCCAAGTCCTCCATCTGGGACCTCACACTCAGCCCTACAGTTGCTGCAAAGTGGATGCAGATCTTTGTATTTGATCCTACCTACTACAGGAAGAAGCTTCTCTGATGATGGCTGAGCAAGGCACTGATCTATAAGTATAGCAAACGTCATTAGGAGCTATTTTATTGCTATATTCCTTTTGTAGAACAGTAGTATGTGGTTTTTCCCTTGATCCCTGGCCTATCTAGTTTTAAGTTCTTTAGGAATGAGTTCTAGCTTAAGGACTGAGTTCTATTTCTAATCAGATAATGGTTGGTTAGGTACACCAGCTTTGTGCCATTATGGCATTAGAGCATTTTCTCAGACAGAGCATTTTCTCAGACAGATATCACTGTGGATCAAAAGGTTTATTGCTGGGTTGTTGTTTGCCTTTCTGTTTGGGTATTGTGCAGTGGACTTCACAGTACTGTGAACACTAGTCAACATGGGTAAAGGCTATAGGTGGACACCAGTTCTGCTTCTCTCTGTCCCTTGAATTGTGTAGGTGTTGACTTCAATGATAAGGACGTATGCTAATTTTTGAAGAGTAAACAATAGCACTGACAATAGCCAAGCATGATTGTGGGTTTCCATGAAGCCCCTTGGGCCAACAATTCGATGAGATATAACCTACTCCCACAATGCAAAAGTTCCCTTTGGTGATGTGAGATGTCCAGTTGTGGCTTCATCTCTCCTGATATTTGGTGATTTCATTTATATTGCCTTCATATGCTTGCATACTTTAGGGAACTTATACTCTACTGGGTTCCTACTCTGCCTCCCCCCCACACACACAATGGCCACTTGTTTTAGCTGTCTCTGCTTGTGTTTCTTCCCCTGCCCCCTCTGTCTCATCCATCCTCCTTTCCAGTCCCCCTTCTAGTTCATCCATCTGTATCTGTTCTATTTTCCCTTTCTATCATTTATCAAGAGTAGGGATTACTGGGCCAAGTCACAGTTCCATATTCAATTTCTTTGGAAATAGCAGTAGATATTTGTACTGTCATATTGCTCTCTAGGTGGTGACACAGTTGAACAATTCAGTAGACCACATAGTCCCCAAACCTGTATTATGAACCATTTGGCCTTTTATAGAAAATCCTTGCAGATGTTTGCCTTCATTCCTCATCCAACATTCACAAACATGTTACACCAGACTAAGTAATGTTAACCTGTCTCAAAATTATTTGGATGTATATCATGATACATTCATTCTTTCCAGTCTTTATACCGATTTTTTCATCACCATCAGAGATGAAGAGAATAGGGCACCTTACTCTGTTAAAATATTATGATCAGTGATGTGGTAAAATTGTATGTTTGGAGTAAGCAACAATTGCCCATGGTGTACCATTCCATCAAATGTATGATTTGGTGAGGCTAAAACATTAGGAAAATGCTAATCTATAATATAGTTCCTTCTAAATGCTCCAGTTCAGCTGTGGTAGCTGACCACAGAGTTGCACATGTATTACAATAAAGAAATAACATTCAAGCTTTAGCTCATTAGAATCATTCTGAGCTTGGAAAGAAGCCATAGGCCTCCAAGTCAGAAATTCTGATCTGTTAGGGTCAGTGGAGAGGTCAAGCCATTTTAGGTTTTACTTTTAGAGTTACAATCCTAAGTATTCACTTAGCAATGTAAGGGCATAGGACTGCTTCACCAGGCCACTGACACTGTACCTTTCTCAATGAACTATCTGACTTTATAATTACATTTCAGATGGGATGGTTATACCGTAAATATCCCAAGGACAGTTAAATTCACATTGTTAACTGATTTCTTTCTTTATTCATTAATTTTAATAAAGTTATATACCTTCTGGATATTTTGAAATTTAAACATAATAATCTTGTGTTGGAATATGTATTTAGCCAGCAAACGCACATGCGATTTATGCTAATTTTGTTCCCAGTTTTAGAAGGCATTAGTTGTCTAGACTTTCTCTACAAGTTATAGGCCTGATTTCGTTTTATAAGCTTGGGTCCTCAGGGATACCACTGTCCACCAACACTTACTGAATGATAAGAAATGCTCCCACGCCATTAATACAACTGTCACTACTCACTTGGCTGCTTAGCACCTGAAGAGAGCTAGTGCAGTTTAACAATTGAGTTTTTAGACTTTACTGATTTTCATATGACTTTATTGTATGTGATGTCAAGTGACCAGTGGCCATCTTACCTAGAAAGCATGCTGCATGGTATTAATTTTGTCATTAATTTTGTTTGCACACACTTGAATAGTATTTTAAATCTGTTTTATTTATTATAAACTTGGAAGTAGCTAATAGATTTAACAGCTGGAACATTCTAGGCTTATTAATTCATCCTTTTGTATGGCTCTTTTAATTTGCAACCAGTGTATCAAAACTACAGTTACACTGTTGTATCCTGCGCATATTGGCATACACTTTTTGTTTCCCTGTTATATTTGTTTTTCATGGTTATAGTATTACTCTACCTAGAACTTAGCCTTCTGTATATGATGGATGTTGTCAGAAAATTTCCAACGTGTGAGCAGTCTCCCATGAAATCATGACATTCACCTAGAATATAGTCCAATGTATCTTGTATAAATCTTTAATCAAGTATATAGTTGTTGTATGGTTTTTAATAAACCAGTAAGCATAGAAAATTTAAAGCCATTATTTCCTGCTGTTTTAATCCATAAAATATAGAGAAGTGATTGTTATTTTATCCCTCTCCAGCAAACGGAGTAGTTATAACAAGGCTTGGAATAAATACATTGAATATGATACCCATTTTTCAGCTGGGCCTGACATCCTACTTCATGAATAAAAAAGATGTCATTTATCATGTGGTAATAGTCATGCACATCGTATTTATCATGTCTGGAAAGGAGTAAGTTATTGGCTGAAATTCTGTTATGTTACTATGTTTGGATTATAGAATATGATCATTAAGCATATACAAAGAATATACTTATTTCAAGATCATCTTTAATTTTTTAGAAACATGGATGGTACATGGTTTTAAAATGTTGATATATTTGGTGTGTCAAAACTGTTTTCATCTGGAAGAAGTTATTGCTCTGTCATGGTATTAAATATATGTATTATGGATATACTTAAAACTTATACAACTTAAATTTATCAAGTTCAAAGAAACACCACATTAATCCCATAATGATGTACTGTGCTAGCCTTCAAAGAGACTATGTTATTTGCACATTTTTCCATTAAATGTAATACTATGCCTATCTTAGGTGTCCATGTATCCAGGCTCATACTCAGGAAGCTAGAGCAAGAGGACCTTGACTTTGAGATAACTTAGTAGCTACAGAGCTGGAACTTGTCTTTTTAAAGAAAAAAAAAAAAGACAAAGACAAAAAAGGAAGTGTGTGTGTGTGTGTGAGTTTATGTGTTATACAGATATGTATGGAAGAAAAGAGGGGATGGTAATGATCATTTTTTGAGTTTTTACTTTAAATGGCATCTAGTTCCTAAACTTCTTTTTATAATATGTAACAGTAAGACTATGCAGTGAACATCAGGACTGGTCTTTATGCTAAAATGGAAGTAGACTGAAGAATTCAGTCATAGCAATTCCCCAAGTAACATACATTTCATCAATCTGTAGTTCTTACATAGCAGAGCTGGAGACATGCACAAAGAAATATATAGTCACCCTGAGGGTGAAACTAGCTAACACTCCTAGCATTGGGGGATGTGGAATCTGACAAGGCCATCTCCTATAACCAGATAAGACATGGAATGGAGGGATTGGGACAACATTCCTGCTGCAAACATTTGACCCACAATTTGTCTCGACTACAAAATATGCAGGGTTAGTAACTGAGCATAACTATCATCTGAGAGTCTTCACCCATCAACTGATGGAAACAGATGCAGAGAATCACACTTAGACATTACGCAGAGCTCATGAAATCCTGTGGTATAGGGGGAGGAAGGATTGAAGGCTCCAGAGATATCAAGGACACTACAACAACCTAAAGAATCAACTAACTTGGGCCATAGGAGCTCACAGACACTGAACCACCAACTAGAGAGTATACATGGGATAGACCTAGGCTCTCTGCACTTATTTAATAATTGAACAGTTGGGTCTTCATGTGGAACCCCTAACAGCAGGAAGAGGGACTGTCTGTGACTCTGTTGCCTGCATTTGGATCCTTTTTCTCTAACTGGGCTGCCTTGTCTATCTTCAATAAGTGAAAATGTGCCTAGTCCTACTATATCTTGATATGCCAAGGCATATTGACATTGATGGCTGGCCTCACCTTCTCTGAAGAGGAGAGGAAGTAGGCAAGAGGGAGGGACTTGGAGAAGAGGAAGGAGGAAAGAAAAAAAAAAGAAATACAGACAATAAGGAGCTGAGCAAGGACTTGTAGAATCCACTGATTGACTCTGCCCTAGGGAAGGAGACCAGCAGTAATGGGTAGTGATGAATCAATTAAATGCAGGGAACTTACGGTTGGGGGTTATACTCACAGAGGCATTCACAAATGAATAAAAGTTTTGAATCCTACAAAAGTTTGGTCATAAGACAGTCTCATCTTAGTGTTAGCAATATGCTTGTGTCAGTCAAGATAACCCCTAGCATGGACCTTGGCTTCTGGCAGACAGTAAGTGTGAAATGTCTACATGATTGAATAAATGAGTTAATTAACAGAAACCATACTGAGAATGCTACTGAATCTTGAAAAATATGATAACTAAAACTGTGACTCCTGAAAGACAAAGATACCTTTAATTTTACAGAAATCCTCTAATAAGTAGATGATGTTTCCCTTTTTGGAAACACTTTCTCCTAAAATTATTTCAGCCCTTAAATTGATATGATATTTTCTACCATGATATATCTGTACCGGATAAGTAGATAACAACACTTTTAAATTCAAAATATTTTACTTTATTTAAAAAAATATCTCCAGGATATATGCGGTTATTACTCAAATGTAGAAGTTGGGCCTGGTTCTGCCTCCCAGCTCCATGTTCCCTGAAATAAGACTCAGAATCAAAATATATTTCCAGATATCTTGGCCATTTAGCTAGGCTCTTCCCTGACTAGATCATAACTTAAAATAATCCACTTATTTTAATCTACATTCTGCTACTTGGCTAGTTACCCGTGTTCAGGTACAGTGTGCCTGTCTTAATACTTCTTACCAGACAAATCTCCCACCTGACTCTGTCCCAGAATTCTTCTCCTGGATATCCCACCTCTAATTTCCTGACTGAGACATAAGCCAAAGACTTTTAAATTGACAGGTGATACATCCATACAATACTCAAGATATTCTGTCTGTGCTCAAATACTTTGATTAAGCATGAATCCCTTAGCTGTGGAATCTGAAATTGTTTTGTGGATAGGAAATGCCTGCACACCAGACCCTTCTTCTAAACTGCATTGAGTAAAATGTTTCTCTGTAGAGGTTGGAATAAGTATTTTCTAAAAATCCGTTTTTTAACACACCTTATTTTGAATGAGATCATAATTTTCTCTCATTCTCTACTCAGCCAGCAGTGCAAAAAACCCTCTGTTTGGCCTACTCAAAGAATGTGGATTGGCCATTAAAGATGCTCTAATGAATGCAGTGAATGTGTTCAAAGAGAAACACTCCTGGTACATTTTATTGGTTTAAAACATCGAGAAAATGGACTCACGAACTCCAACTTCCCAAGTAATCTCATGATGAAGAAGGAAGAGGATGGGTCATAGTGCCAAGGAGAGTGGCAATTTGTCTGCCAGGAAGATATTTCAGGCAATTTTGACTTAACAGACCACAGTGAATGACCGTCTAGAACAAACACAATTACAGACTAGACCCATCTTGACCCAGACTGTGTGCTATGTATACCTCTTGCCTGTAATAAAATCCAAACCTTTATGTCAAGACCCTAAATCTAGAGATAGATTTGTGTGTCACTGGAGGTCATTATTTTCTCCTCTTCTCAATACAGCCATGTTGAATAAATTTCCTTTGCTTCTCACTGTTACTTCTCTCATTAATTGGCCTTTTGTAGATGGATGGAAAAACCTTGCTTGTTGTTGATTCCTGGTTTTGCATCTCTGGTAACTAAGCCATGGTTCAAAAGGCAAAATTAGAAAGTTCTCTTCTTGAATGATCATCCATTAACACTTTACCTCCCCGGAAACCCCATGTTAAAAAAATAGAAGGTGAGGGAATTTTCTGAGACCTTGTAAGGAATAGAAAACTTCAACATGTGTAGAAGGTGAATGCTTCCTAGGAACCAGCTCAAATTTGAAAGAGATTTTTAAAGAAATGCAAGCTTGTTAGATGGTTGCTATTAATGGGAGGGCAATACTGAACACTTCTACTACAAAAGTCAAATTTATACATCAGAAAGACATACAAGTATAATGAAAACAATGAAAGAAAAGGTGTTTGTCTTAGACTAGTCTTACACATTACCCTTTTGTAATTAAACCAGATCTTTACAAATTACATGATTGATATGTATATCTAATTATTTATGAATCCAGTATCAGTGCTAAAATTAATTACAGTAAACATTTTAAAATTGCTAAATATCTTCATATAATATTAAATTTCATACTAAAAGAACCCCCCCCCCCAAAAAATCCTTCCAGCTTTTGTCTTTGCCTGCAAGATTGGTGAGTGTAGAAGGAGGCAAGCTAATTTGCAAACTAAGATGTGTATTTCAGTCTGTGGCTGGGATATGTCTCAGGAGCATATGATAAGGAATATTCAGAACAGTTTACAAATTGAGGTCCATTTGTAAATAGAACAAGTTTCCATTAAAGAACAGATAATTCCAGGAGGAGAACATGTACATGAGGACATGACATAGCCTTGGATCACAGACTAAGAGATATGTGAGCACATATGTCTTCATTGATAGCAGTCATTGGTTGAAAGTAACACTTACTTGGATGATGGCTGAGAATCATGTCACTAAGAACTGTGTTTCTCTACAAAGTTTGGCCTTTTACAATGTCTTGCAGAAAGTTATAAATTGTTTGGGCTTACTATTCAGGCTTGAGGTTCCAATTGACATTTATTATGTGGTGCTCAAAGCCAACGGGGATAAACAAGGTCACTTACAGAAGTTAAGAAGGTCACACTCAGACCTGTGAGGATACTGATATTTAGATATCAAGTCTTTACAGAGCAGTCAAGTAAGATAAGAACAGAAAAATGTCCATCAATTTTAGCAATTTTGAAGTCATTTTTAACCTTTGCCAGAGCGGTTTAAACACATAAAGTGAAAAGGGCAGACACAAAGGGAAAGGAAATCAATGAGTGGAGGTGACGTTGTTTGCTGTGCCCTGCATGATCTCAGGGCTCAAAAGGGCACTTGATCTGCAAAGAACATCGGCCATTTGTTTGTAGCCTCATTGACAAATGCAAATCTCTCAGCATTACAGAACACACAAACAACAGAATAATGTTTGCAAGTGTTCTCAGTCTGCAATGATTGAGCATGAAGACCCAGTGTGTCTCACAGGAGTCTATGGGTCACTTCATTGATGGCTAGTGTCCTCTTAGAAAGTAACAATATAAAATGCAGTATGAAATGTGCTATCAATGTGTTTATTGGATTGAGGATCAACTTACAATTTTGAAAAATGTAGTCAGCATTTTAAGGATGAATCTATACCATGCTTACTTTCAAAAGATGTATTTTCAGTTCACCACGAATACTTTGATTATAGTGAAGCCAGTCTTGATTCACATGTAGGTCTTTCCATTCGGTGTATTTAAAAGAAGACATTAGAATAAAAGGCAATGACAGAAGCATCCATTATTGCAGCCTAGATGTAGTCTCACAAAATGATATTTTACCTAATTACAAATCAATATTTTTTTCTGAATTTTCAGAGTTGTATTTTTATCAGTCACTCAGAACAAAACAAAAGCACACATACTATGCCATACTGTTGTCCTTCTCCTTTAGTGAAAGAATCATTTTACAGTTCAGAAAATAAGTTTGTCAAGTACTTCCTTAGAACTTGTGACTTCTGTTTTATCCCACTTTTGCTGTTGGCGATGGGGCCTCTCTAACCTTCAACATAACTATGTCTGTAAAAGAATAGTAATGATGACATATACAGAAAACAGTATATACTAATGCTGACTCCAAGAGTGGCCAGCCTGGGGTGAGCTTGGTCATTTGTATAGAATGTCTTGAATGAAATAAATTCATGCTAACAATGACCTCACATGGTGGGGCCCTTTTTACAAAGCAATGATGCCTTAATTCTCAACGTCATTCTTTTTACAGACAAAACTAATATCTGAATGTAATCAGACAGCAGATAATATAAATCTGTCATGGAGAATTTCTATTATTTTTCTTCTTTTTTTTCTTTGTAAAATTCTGGCTGGGTGTTGGAAAGATGGTTCAGTGGTTGAAAGCACTGACTGCCCTTCAGAATAACTCAAGTTCAATTCATAGGACCTATATGGTAGCTTAAAACTATTTGTAAATCCAGGGTCAAGAATTCTAATGCCATCTTCTGTCATCCTTGGGCATCTGTACACACATAATGCACATAAATATGCTGAGATAGTCACAGATATTCATTAAAAAAGTAAAATATTTTTTAAATATTCAGGATGAGTATAATTTTAATTCAGGTGAAAGACTTCTATGACGAATGACTGAAAAAACATGACAACTAACATCTAATTTATTTCTACTACAAAATATTTATCTCAATGAAAAGATTAATAATTTGAGAATTACTTAATAAATATCTAATACTATGCACTCTCGTTAGTGAAAATATGCTTTTCTCACAATTTTAATGTCATTTTTACAAAGCTAATGTTCCTGAATAATTCAGATAATGAATTTTTGTGTCTCTGTTTCTTCCGTTTTAAGAGTGAAGTGGCTGAGAATTTAGAGCATGACCTACATGTATGAGTTTAAGGCACATGTTGACTTGTTTGTAAAATTACTACTATAGAGTCATTAATATATTAAAAGAGTTGTCCTATAGAAAACTCTTGGGACAAAAGTTAGAGTAAGGTAAAGCCAACTAAATGTCAGGAACCACTTGCATTATTGATATCCTGTCTTTCTTCCATAACTGAGGCTCTCTGTAATTAGGTTAGTAATGAGATCTGTCTATAGAAGACTTTCAAAGTCTATTCATATATCCCATTGTATTTCATCGATTTTAGGAGTAATATTGTTCTCATCACACTCATCAAAGAAGAAAAATAAAGTGTGGAGTGGTTCAATGATGAGCTTATTAATGGAGAAACTCTCATATTAGTAAGCATGCTGTTAAAACATGGCATTGACTCTTCTTGTCCTACACGTGAAGTTAAACAGAAAGTCCTAATAACTCATTGTTTTCCCTTGTATTATTAGGGAGTTTTGCTACGTTCTTAGTTGCTGGATGTCAGTATCAGCTGTGTGAACTGAGATAACATTAATGTTTAGGAATTGTAATGTCCTGTTACTAAATATATTTGGCAGGTCTCTCCCACTAATTTGTCAGGTAGCTCTTGATAACTGATAAATCACACACATGTACAGCATTTCATTAAAAGACTCTAGCAAGCCTACTGCCTAACCTACAAAGGTATGAACAGATAGGGTGGATATCTACTTTTAAAATAGCATTTGGAGAAATGCTTCATAGTGACAGCTTTCTCTTGTTATATCCGTTCAAAGATCATTTGGCATGAGTATAGTATCTTTGAGTATGGAAAATAAATAAATAAACCAACCCTTAGTTGCTTCTGTGTTAGAAAATAGAGGTCTAAGCATAGAGGTCAAAATCTGTTTTTTTGTTTGAAACAAATTTTGCAAATTAAATTCTGTATTTTCTGCTCAAGATGGATGTATGCATGTATGTATGTGTATAAATGGGTGTGTAAGTGTGTTGCAAGTTTCACTATAACTATTTCTGTCCTCTTATTTTCAGGTCTTGCCTAACTTTATGTATGTCACATTTAGATATTCCTTTAATTTTTAGGTGATAAGGCCCTCATGTAGGACCTTGATTGATGCGCTCTCTCTCTCTCTCTCTCTCTCTATATATATATATATATATATATGTGTGTGTGTGTGTGTGTGTGTGTGTGTGTGTATGTGTGTGTGTGTGTGTGTCTTTAAAAAACTGAACAAATCAAAAGTAAGAGGAGAGAATTCCTCAGGCCTTCATACTTACTGCTCTACTTCCATACTTTCTTGATCCCCCTGGCTTAAATTCCAAATCATAAAACTATCATAACTTTGGCTGATATTTTAGTTTTTCTTTGAAATCTTTCTACTTTATATAATGATTCCTGGGAGGACATCTAATTAAAGGCAGTTCTGACATATCAGCTTCCCCATTGTTCTGATAATACTTGTATTTTACCGTGCTGTTAAAATGTAGAGACCATTAAACTCTTCCAAAGACAGAATTCCCACTTAACTAACCTATTTCGGTGAGATTAAAATGTTGTGAAATTGTCACACAAAAAGATATTAGTCAAAAATTATTACCATTGTGTTCAAGGAGCATGCTCAGTGTGCAAAATTACTAGCTGTGTAAACCTTACATCAAGGGATTTGATTCCCAAAACTCATATCAAAATGCAGGTGCAGAACCATGTATGTATTTTCCCAGTGTTCCTATGACAAGGATTGGAGGTGAGGCATGAGGGTCACCCAGAATCTTATGGGCTAGATATCCTGCAATGTACATTAGGACAACAGAAATATTGAGAGACCACCTCAAGAGAAGATTACAAGATAGAACAGTCTCTGAAAGGGTTTTGTCTGATCTAAACATGTGCTATGACATGCTTAACACCCACACCTACCCACACAGACACACTTGCACAGTACCCACGTATTCATGCACACATGCACACATATATATACAAGTTAAGAAACATTTTAAAATGCAGTACAACTGGCTCTTTATTAAATTTTCTTCTCTTACAATTACATAACTGTTCTCATTTACAGGACAAATCATCGTAGGAGATGTGAAGTTGGTTTTATCACTTTTACTAAGTTCCAGCCTTCTCTTGTATGCTTCTCTTGGGAGCTCAGGGAACAGATTTGCCAGCATATAAATCCCGGTGGAGATGCCCTATTTATTCACTGTTCCCTGCATCTTCGGTGCCCAAAGGTTTTCTTCTGATGCTCTTCTTCATTGTGATATATTTATTGCTCTTGGTAGAGATACAGAAGGCTCAAGCCACAGAATTGCTTAATGAAATAATTAGCCCCATTAAAACAGTGTTTACATGGCTCTATTAACTGAGGAAATAACTCAGATTTGAGGATTCCATCTTGTGGAAGAAATTTTACAGGTGCGAATGCCAACTTGAGGAGTCTCAGCTTAGTTCAGCTATAGACTTTCACATTTGTAAACAAGATTTCTGAGGTGAGATTCAAAATGAATAGTTCTTCCTTGATACTATTTATTTTTCTCCCCCCTTTGTCTATTGATGCACTTTGACTTTAATATTTGGTAGGTGTAAGCTGCATTATAAAAAGAAAAATAATCTGTCTCTATGTCTATGCGTATGTGTGTTCATTTAGAGGCACACATTCTATTACGTAAATGTAGGTATCAGAGGACAATTTGACAGTCATACACCTGCCACCTTGCTTGAGACAGGGTCTTCTGTTATTCACAACTTTTTTTGCCAGGCTCCCTGGACTTTCACTTTTGGGAAGTCTCCCTTTTCCACAGTCCGTCTCACTTTAGGAATACTGAGATAACAGATATTTTCCAATCCTCACTTTATTAATTTTACTAGTCATTTTATTTGTTTACATTTCAAATGATATCCCCCTCCCCGGTTACTCCTCTACAACCTCCTCATCCCATCCTCCCCCTCCTTCCTCCCGTTTGCCTCTATGAGGGTGCTCCTCCACCCAATCACCCTCTCCTGCCTTACCCCTTTAACATGCCCCTACGCTGGGACATGAAGACTTCCTCCCTTCCCATTGATGCCAGACAAGGCCATCCTCTGCTACATATGTATCTAAAGCCATGGATCCCTCCATGTGTACTCTTTGGTTGGTGGTTTAGTTCCACTTTTGGTTGGGGCCTATGGATGGTCCATTTCGTTGATATTGTTCTTCCTACGGGGTTGCAATCCCCTACAGCTCCTTCAGTTCTTCCCCTAACTCTCCCAGCAGAGTCTCCGGGCTCAGTCAGATGGTTGGCTGTATCTGCAGCTGTATTGGTCAGGTGCTGGCCGAGCCTCTCAGGAGACAGCTATACCTGGCTGCCATCCTCACTCTTACGGCACATAAGTGTATGCACTGAGCAGTCCGTTATCCTAACTAAGCTCTCAATTAATAAGGAAGCAGGTTTTTCTAATACATCAAGACTTCTGTTAAAAAAAAAAAAATCCAAGTATAAAGAACAAGCTTTACTAAGGAATACACTGCAGATTCCTGACACCCAGCCTACATATCCTGAGTCAGAAATCTACAATTGCTTATTTTCTTCATCTCCCTTTCTTTTATCTAAGAAAATTTCCCTCCATATCAATATACCTGAAGTTTCAGAGCCATGGAATAATTCTAATTTATCAAAGAAAGATGCTAGGCCTGAAGTGACTAATTTTCAAAATTGTAACACATACGTATTATCTTGGTTGGTTGTTAATACCTTCTTAATTTCAGGAGCCTTGTTAAAGTAAAGTTGCACTTGTGTGTTGCTGTAATTTGATGCTTTTACAAGAACATTCCTATCAATCAGCATAAACATGAAAATGAACAGATTCTGTAACTTCACCTTTTTCTTCTCAGAAGATTGTTTTTTAATCGTTACCTCCTATGTCTCTTTAGCTGACATAGTCCCCAAGGAAATTATCATTCTGGTTTTGTAATTATGTATGATTTTGCATAGCCTCAAAATTAGCATAAATCAAATTCTGAGGTCTGTACTGTGTTTTGGGGACAGCCTTTCAATCCACTGCATATAATTATTTGGAGATGCTTCAGACCACTAGCCCATTAACAAGAGGCTCCTTTCTATTGTGAGTGGCATTCTTCAGAGAGCCTGTAGAACTGAGGATTTACTCATTGATTTAATGGTGAACGATTTGTTTTTTATGGGCATTGTTAATCAACATAAAAATTCTGTAACCATCAGAGTGAAAGTTTTTGCTATGGAAAAGAATCTCTGCTATATAAAATGATGAATTTTAATTTGAATGTGTGTATCATTTCTTAAGATACCTCCAAGCTTGTAAAAAGTAGTTGTACCACTTAGTATTTATAAAAGGAATATATGTAAATGTCTCTTTTTCATCACTGATACTTGGTATGGTCCTTATTTTTTAACGTGAGCCTTTCCAATAGCTAAGATCAAATAATACATCATGGTCTCAGTATACTATTCAACATACTGGTAAATTACTGACAGAGCAGAGCATCTTGTCATGTGCTTCTAAACTATCTGCAGATCTTTATGGTGAGCATCTGGGGTTTATGTGTCCCTTCTTACCACTATGTCTTGAATTTTCTCTATGTTTCTGGATACAACTCCATAACTAGATATGTGCTCTGAAAGTTTATCTCAGTGTGTAGTTTTTTTTTTTTTGAAGAATAGATATTTTAATTTGATAAGATCTGGTTTATGAATGTATCAGTGCTTCCTGTAGTGGGTTGTGCTTACAGTCTCCTACAGAAGACATTTTATCTTTAAAGTTAAAAAGGATTTTGCATTAAGTTCATGGCTTTATACGAGCTATATGATCTATATTAATTTTGGTATATGAAGTGATCTTTTGAATCAGATTTCTTTTCCTTCATTCTTTCTCTCCTTTCTTTCATTCATATATATATATATATATATATATATATGACATATTTATGTGTGTGTGTGATATTTATGAATCACTTTGAAAATAAAAATCCTAAAACCTGTTCTTTCTCTTATTAAACTGACCAAACATCTTTTCAAAAGTAGTTGTAAGCATGTGTGGATGCATTCTAATCTGCTTTCTTTTTCCACTGTATGGTTTTGGCTTCTTTATCAAAGATCATGTGTCCGTAGGTGTGTGGGTTTTTATCTGGGTCTTCGATTCTATTCCATTGATTAATCTGTTTGTTAAATCAATTAGAAGATGTGTGTGTGTGTGTGTGAGAGAGAGAGAGAGAGAAAGAGACAGAGAGAGAGACAGAGAGAGGTTACAAACCTTGAGTTAAGTGATTCTTAACAATACCAAAGTCCAGCCTATCATCAGTTCTTTGTTGGTTCAACAACCAACGTTTGTAAATTACAGAGACAATCTTTACACAGTGCCTAAAAACATCTCTCCAACACTGGCCTGTTTGTATTGAGGGGCCTTTTAGTACTTTTTCATTTGGTCTGTGTAGAACTGATTTTAATCAAGTGAAGTTATCTATTCTGTATAACAAAATATTTCAAAATAAAAGGCTTACATCAATTCTGAAGAGCTATAGAAATAATCTGTCTCTGATGGGAGTTAGAAGTTTAGTTTTTCAAATATTTTATTTCTACCATATTGCTTGGACACTGTTAATGATTCTCTTCCCCTCCCCCTTCTTCCCTTCCTCCTGCCTCCCTCCCTCTCTCCCACTTTCTCTCCCTTTATGTAACTTTATGATACAGTGATGATAGAAATTCATTGTCATTATTTGATTTTTGTCCTGTGCTTTTCGTGACCAACCTGGATGAAAGTTTGTTAATTTTTGAAAGGTCCTTTATTTCAATGAATTTTTTCTAGTGTTGCTTTGTTGGCTCTGTCACTTGTTTGCATTGTGACATTTCTTCTGCCCTTAGTAAGGATTTTACGTGCTCTCCCTTTTCTAGTTTGTGGACTAAGAACCTGGGATCACTACCTAAGGCTTATTGTAAACATACAGAACTATTCCTCACCTGCATATTTCTTAGTTATCTGTGGTTTGTCCTGTGTGTTTACTTCACCGTAGTGAACATTTTTATTTATTTCTTTGTTTATTATTATTATATTATATATATATTATATTATTATATAATGGTATTATTATTATTATTGACCTGCAGGTTATTTTAAAATATAGTACTCTCTTTCTAAATATTTAGGAATAATCAAGATGTTTTTCTATTACTGATATTCATGGTATTTCAATTATGATTATAAAATGCATACTTAATGAGTTGTATAACTTTATATTTATGATACCTACTTTATAACCAAATATGGTTTTGTAGATGTGTTACATATATATGGCAGAACTGCATATACACTATTCCTAGAAATGGTTGAAAATCTATTGATATTTTCAACATGTGATACCTAGTTTTGTTTAAGTCCTCAAATAATTTGATGAGTTTAAAAGTACTGTTTTTAAATAATGATTATCTTTTAAACTGATTTAAATGATGAAAATCTCAAGCATATTCCCAAGTAGTTAGCATATCCACCATTCTTTGAATCTTTATGTAGAACTTCATTTTCTTCTGGTAACATTTTTCATTACATGAAAGTTATTCTTTACATTTCTTGGTATACAGTCTGACGAACATATTCAGCTTTGATATGTGAAAGAACTCTACATTTCATCTACATTTTATGGTATTTTTCATTTTGCTATTCAATGTATTCTTGGTTGACAGTTTTATTTTATATTATGCTTTAAAAGTGTGGCTTTATCTTTGTACTTGCATGTTTCTAATGAGAAATATGTTGTAAAGTTCACACTTTCTGTCAAAGAGTGTCTGTTCTCTGGAAGCACTGACATTTTTTTCTTCATTGCCCATGCAAATGATTGAAGGATGTTGGACTGTATACCTTGTTCTGGGTTTCTTTTTGGTTTTAGTGTTTGCTGAGTGCTATGGGGAGCATGTGTATGTGGTTTTCAAGAATTCAAAATATTTACAGCTATCCTATATTGTTTTATAAAGTGTTAGAGTTATTTTCTATAGATATTATTCAGGTTTTGAAAAATAACTTTAAGAGCTGGAACTTTTTAAATTTTGAAGACTGGGATATATGGCTTTCTATCCAGGTTTATCAATTCTATTTCTTGTAAACATCTCAGGACAGACCTCTTTGATTAAAATGTATGTTCTAACCAATACTAACTCTCTGATGGTCTTTCATTTTCTTTTATATGCAGTATTGTATTTCTTAATGTGATGATATAAATTTCACTTTACTTCCTCTACCTGGACTCTTCATTTGAACCATTCAATCAAGGAGAACATTACTTTCTGCTAGAACCAGTTACATAACTGTGCAGAAACCCCTCATCAAGCAGTAAACATAGGATACTTCAGTTTCACCTCACATGTTTCCTGTCTTTTAATGTAGTGTTCTTCATTATCTCATGAACACTAACTTGGAGTATTGATTTTTCTTCATATATTTTTAACTTTTTTTATATCCAGTTTATTTTGAACTTGTATGTTAGTCAAAGATCCACCCATCTCTATTTGATTATTCAATAGTCTTTTCTTTTTAGCATTATTTAATTTCATCACATTTAAGTCATCAGAAATGTATATCTATTCATAATGATTTCATTATAATTTATGATATTCAATGATGCACTTTCCCCAGTCCTAACTATATAGAGATTTGGGCATTAGTGAACTGTCCTATAAATATAGTTATCTTTAAGAAGTATTGGAAGAGACTTTGAAATCTAATTGAGGATTCTACTTTAGAATTACACACTTAAGAACCTTGGAAATGAAAGCAGATGATGAACATTGGTACGTGGAAATTTATGTATAGAGTAGAGGGTAGATAGCTGGTAAATATTTAAATATTGGGTCACCAACATATTTTTACTAATGCAAATTATTGATATATATGAACTGAGATTAATTATTAAAGACAGATGGATTTTAGTTTTCTTTCGAGAGTTTATACATTTTGCCATTCATGATAATAAGAAACCAAGGCTATGACGTCCATGACCATTGACTTACAATATTGAATGAACTACTCACGTAAAACTCTGAAAATTTTGCTGTGAACATTTTAGAAGTTAATCTCTTTGAAGATACTTCCTGGGAGTTTCATCTACACATTAGAGCTAAGCTAGAGGAGGAGCTACAGTTGTTCTTTAATTCATCCTCATCTACTTAGTTACTAAATTATATAATGTCTTTTTCTATGGAAACAGAAAAGCTGTGTTGTCCACTCACAATCTAATGATGTCTTCTATACATGGCCTATAGAATCAGAGGCAACTGATTTGCAATCATGGTTGGGTCATATGGACTTTTTGATATTTATAGAAATGTCTTTTATGGAGAAGAAAAACGAATATATTATCAAATTCTACCAATGGAGAACAAATCCTTGAAAATGACAAGGGAATTGTAAATTTAAGCAAATTTCCATTATCTTGACATTCCCTATTAGTAGCACTGTGATAATAAACATGGATATGTTATAGTGTGCTGTTAGAAAATTATAGCCTGTATGCTTGTTACACAAACTAGCAGCTGTGCTGGGATCAAGTATATGTTGAACCTTCCCTCTTTATTTTAGGTCCATAATATTAGGGCAATGCCCATGGTGTTTATTTCTACACAGGATTATCTATAAATAGAATTCTATATGGTCAAGAGTATGCCAGTGCTATTTCCTACAGTCCCTTGCAGGGTGGCTCACCATCTTTGCCCTTGTGGCAGAGTAATAGCTGGGCACTATGAGTGCTAAGGCTGGTTCTTCTTTTCCTAGCTTTCTTTCTTTTTTCTTATTTTATTGGCTATTTTTTATTGTATTTACATTTTCAATGTTATTCTCTTCCAAGTTTTCCCTCTGCAAACACCTTATACCATCCCCCTCTGCCCTGCTTCTATGAGGATGCTCCCCCTCTCAGAACCTCTCAGGAAACAGCTATATCATGTTCCTGTCAGCAAACACTTGGCATCCACAATAGTGTCTGAGTTTGGTGTCTATATATGTGATGGATCCCTAGGTTGGGCAGTCTCTGGATAGTCTCTGCTTCACACTTTGTCCCTGTATTTCCTTTAGTCTGTAGTCCTTCTGGGTTAAGAATTTGGAGATGAGTGGGTGGCCCCATCCCCCAACTGGGGACCTTGCCTAACCTCTGGATATGATCTCTACAGGTTCTCCCTCCCCATTGTTGGGCATTTCAGCTAATCTCATCCCTGTTGGGTCCTGGGAACCTTTTGCTTTCTGGACATCTGGGACTTGCTGGTGGCTAACCCCAGTTCCCCATCTCCCATTACTAAATACTTCTGTTCAAATTCCTGAACATCTGTAAATCCCCTCAGGTTATGGAGAATATACTCTGTGGTAAATTGAATTTTTCTTGTCATTTTTTATTTACACTCTAGATCTTATTCTGCACCCCCAGTCTACTCTCTGACTGTTCCATATCCCATACCTCCTTGCCACACTCCTGTCTCCATGATTATGTCCCCACAGCCCCACCCCACCTGTTCTCTAAACCCTCTGGGGCCTCCAGTCTCTTGAGGGTTAGGTGCATCATCTCTGATTGAACACAGACCCAGCAGTCCTCTGCTGTATATGTGTTGGGGACCTCATATCAGCTGGTTTATGCTACTTGCTTGGTGCTGCTGTGTTTAAGAGATCTCAGGGGTCCAGATTAATTGAGACTGCTGGTCCTCCTATAGAGTCACTTCCTTCTCAGCTTCTTTCAGCCTTTCCCTAATTCAACCACAGGGGTCAGCAGCTTCTGTCCATTAGTTGGGTGCAAATATCTGCATCTGACTCTTTCAGCTGCTTGTTGGGTCTTCCGTAGTGCAGTCGTGCTACGTCCCTTTTTGTGAGTGCTCTATAACCTCAGTAATAGTGTCAGGCCTTGGGACCTCCCCTTGAGTTGGATCCCACTTTGGGTTTGTCGCTGGACCTTCTTTTCCTCAGGCTGCTCTCCATTTCCATCCCTCTAGTTCGTTCAAACATTGGAACTTGAAATTCTTGGTGGTTCAAATTTCTTTATATAGTGGCAAAGCATATGCATCTCAACAAAGTAAGAGAGTTTCAATTTTCAATTAAAGTTTGCAACCAGAATGATTAATCCTTTGGAGAAGTTCATTTAACTTCAGGAAATGTTGGTAATGTGCATGTTACTTTAGAAAATTCTGTTTCTTTTATAATGAGACTTTTGGATGATGAAATACCTCCATTTTCTCTGGCACATTACCATGTTCACTATTCTTTGGAGCATCGTGCAAGGTTGGTGCTCAATAAGTACTGAATAGATGTTTTTGGAGTTTCTGGCAGATACAGCCTTGATCCATTATTCCACTTATGCATTAGAAGGGAATTAACTTTGTCACTAAATTGTGTGCCAATGTGCGCTCTTACACTGCCAAGCACACAGCTGTTGATTAATACATATTGGCTGATAATGGATGTAAATTTCTATTTCCTTTGTGAAGTACATAAACAATAGCTATTTTTAGAACTGACTATGCTTGAAGCAGTTAAGACTAGCAACTGTGAATAGAAATGTATTGCTCTAATGAACATTCTTAACCTTCTCAAAGTTGAGTCTTCTGAAAATAAAAGGAGTTACCTTCTTAAGTAAACCTTTCAATCCCATACCAATTTCATTATTTAAAAGATGAAATTTTATTCTTGTTTACTTATTGTAGATTCATTACTTCCATTCTTCATATCCTCACTATTATCCCGCTTTCTAAATTGGACCTTTTTTATTTGAAAATTTTGTTCTCCCATTGACTAGGGATTTTTCATCCACATATATTCCAAACAAGTTTCAGACTTCCAGTTTCTCAACCATTATAATTTACTTAACCTCAGAATCTCTGTGTATTTATCGTTCTTAAATCTAGAATGTTCCATGCATTGTTTAACCTGTGTAAATCCACTATAGAACAAGAGTGTTGGGACAACATAATTGCCCAAATACTGAAATAAAACAATCAGACAAAAAATTTTCTCTAATATCTCTATATGTAAAATTCAATGAAAACGGTCTAGCCCTTAAATTGACAACTGACTCTAACTTTTGGTATTTTTGAATTATTTTAATTATTTCTGATATTCTTTGTAACTATTCAAATGGTAGTTCTTAAAACACAATTTTATTTACTTTAGTGTTTTTATATTATTGTCATTGTTCTACACTTTGGCCAATCAAATTGTTCAGTTCCCAAAAACCTTGTTTTTGTTGGCTCTAAACTTCCTTTTCATCTTGCATGTGTGCTCTGATCCCTCCATTGTTCTGTTTTCAGGAGTGTACAGCAATCCTGTGTCACCCTGTTCCTGTGAATTCTAAAGTAACCTATTTCCAGTGCCCAGGGCTCCTGAGTCATTGTGACTGTGGAAATAGTTGATTCATCAAATCTGTTATTGAGGTTTTTAATTTAGTAGTAGAACATATGAAGAAACTCTTCTTTCCCCCTGCTCTTTAACTTGGAAAATGATTGTTTTATTTTAATTATACAATAGCTTTGAAGATAGTGAACTCAATGACTAAATAGAACTAGATAGGACATTTTATTATTTGAAAGCTGCTATGTAATGAATGATGTCAATAACCTCATTAGTAGAAGAGACAATGTTTCTAGTGCATTCTGAGTAAATTAGTCTTGAAATTCTTAAAATTTGGGGTGTGAATTTCATTCACACTGAGCCATGTATGGATATCAGACACACAAAAAAAGCAAATGCACATTTTAAGCAACAATATGTCCATGGCAACTTGTTATGCAGCAATACAAGATGGCGTCCATCCTATAGTTACTTACTTACTTTATCACAAATAGCATACATAAAAATCTTCTTGCTAAGCTTACTGAATGCTAGGAAAGGAAACACAGGAAGGACATCTTTGTCAGGTTCTGTTATTAAAGAAACACTGGCATCAGTGAATGAGTCACAATATGTTCTCTTCCTCTTCTAGTTTTTGAAAAAGTTTGGGATCTGGAACTAATCATGCTATAAGTTAGAAATTCTCTGGTGAAATCATCAGCAGTTGGCTTTTCTTTCTCATGAGGTTTCTAAAATATTAACAGCTCACTCTCCCTTATAAATCTATTCAGATTCTCTACTTCAGAGTCAACTCCAACAGCTCATGTCTTCAGAAATTTGAATTCTCACCCAACTGGCCTGGTTTTTTGGAACACAGAAATCCACAGCATTCATTACTAGCCTCCTTTGTATCTATATGGCTGATGGCAATGTCTTTTTTTCTTGTGCCTTATATTAATAATTTGTGCTTATTTTTTAACTTGCTCCTTTAATGCTCTTTCCTTTTTAGTCTCCTCTGAGGAGGATGTCTTTCTAGTGCCTTACACATCTTCTTACCTTTTCAGGTTGACTTTCAACTTTTTTCCCTGTGGATTTCATAGTTTCATTCTGCATATTCTGACAATTTATCCCTTGAATTCCATTGCTTTCTTTCTCTCTCTCTCTCTCTTTCTTTCTTTTCCTTTCTTTCTAACTTAATTTATTTAGTAATTTACTCTTCTATCCACATTCTCAGTTGCCTGCATATAGACTTTCATTTTATCTGGCTAACACAGTTTACCTAGCATGCCTCAACGCCTTTCTGGGAGCATCAAATAACTAATATGGTGATGTCTTATGTACTTTTTTGGTAATTCAAATATAGCATATGCCAATTTACTCTTTTTTAGATTAATTTATTTCTATTTTGTGTGCATTGGAATTTACCGCATCTCTGTATGATACAGTATGTCTGTATGCAAGTGTCAGATCCTATGGAACACTAGTTGTAGACAGTTTTGAGCTGTCATGTTGGTGCTGGAAATTGAACCAGGATTCTCTGAAGAACAACGAGTATTCTTAACCTCTAAGCAATCTCTCTAGCACATGCTAATCCACACACGCTAATGTTTAAAGCTAGGAAGTACTGAAGAGGTCTCCTTTACAATCCCAGAAATTTTAGTACTATTTAAACTTTAATTTCTAAGGGCTTCAGTGTTATGTATAGCATGTTTAAGTGCCAACTACAAATATTTAACTGTTTTGTCTAAGTAATTTTATAATCACATGCTATGAATTTTCAATATATGCTATAACATTTATTCTTGAAGGAAAAAGAAATGTTTGCAATTGAATTTGTCAAGGAATTTATGTTTCAGTAGTGAGTGAAATTTAATCTATCTGCCAAAAGGAGTTGTTTCTCAGACTTAGTAAATTTGGAGACAGATGAGAAATCATGATGATACAATGCTTCATTAAGACTGTTTACTGAACATGTGTATTTTACATAATAATACAACATGACTGGTTCATGTGGTTTTTTATGTTTAAAAACTCAGAATTTTGTCAATTCTAGAGAAACTTTTAACCAATTTAATCAATACTAATATATTTTTGCCAGATATATTAGTATGGATGAACTTCGTTAATGTTTCAAGAGGTTCCAGCTTAGGACACCTTTTCAGATTTCACTTGTTATCTATTGCTCCTTTGAGGAAATGCTGGGCTCCCCAGGGTCTGTCTCTATCCAGCATCCCCACAGCAGTGCTGTGATGTTTTCTCTGTACAGATTCCTTCCTTTTTATGTCACCTAGGAACAGGGACCCTTTTGTTCCTATCTTTGGAGGAGCTGTAGAGCCCAAACACGCAGTAACACTATATCATCTTAAAGAATACTATCTTTGGTTTTTATATGCAAGATCCTGTTTAAAGGCAAAGGCATCACCATAAAGTGAGTAGAGGTAGACAATACACTCCCATTTTCCCACCCATCCCATCAGCAAAGCATTATGCTAATATATACCAAGTGAGAACATTAAGCATTCACAGGTTTGGCTATCCAGAGACTCTTAAGATCACACTGAGTGGAACAACATAACCACATAGAAATCAGGATATATTTGGCTTATGTTTTCTGGATGTGTAAGAATGAGAAATTCATCCTATTTGCCGTGGCATTTATCCCATGGTTAATTTAATATTTGGGTATTTCTCTTCATTGCATCTATTCCTACTTTCCAGCATAACAAAGAACTTTGATGGTAGGAAGCTGTGACAAGGTTGAAAATGCAGGAGTCTGTATAATGAGTTGAGACTGTTAAATATGTAATTTTCCACATCTAGTTGATTGCAAATACTATCAATTCAGCTTACATTAGGAGAATTAATAGGTGGAATCTGAGGTACCTCACATACTTAAAGAATGTCCTTATTCATGTTCAGAAGGAATACAGGATACAGTAAGGCCACAAGAACGTCTGTGAAGATGACTTAAATATCAAGAAGCATGTCATCTCTGGTACCCACTACCCTCTTATTACTTCTGTTTACCTCACCATAAATTATTTTCCTGTGGCAAAAATACACTGTTCATAGTTGTGAATTTCATGTTAAGACACAAATCACAGTATAGGTTTGTAGATTTTATTGCTTACTTCTACATTTAAACAATTCAAAAGTGGGCTGGAGAGATGGCAATTAAAATAAAGAGCTTGCTAAGTGGGCAAGAGAAGCAAAGTTCAGATCCCTTGAACTCAGGCAGTTGCTGAGTGTGTATGGAAGCCTGCCTATAATTTCACCTCCAGAGGGTATCAGCTACCTGTATACTGAATTAGGTGATTGATTGAGACTCTCTGCCTCAATGTGAATAAAAGCATTGTAGAGGGGGAAGAGTAAATAAAGTGTTTGCCATTCACATGTGGGTACCAGAATTCAGATTCTTGATGCAAAGAGAAGTTGGGGGCATGTGGTGGCCTGGCTGTTATTCCTGTACTTAGTGGGCAAAGGCAAATGACCTTTTACAAACATGCAAAATTACACAGCACCATGCACACATACATGCATACACATGAAAATAAATATGCCACAATCGAGGCTCCTGAATGACATGAACTGGATCATATGTTCACCCCTGTACAATTCTCCAGGGGATGGAAAGTGTTGCCTTAGAAGTCTATATTGATTGGCAAACAGAATCTATTTCTCTTTCTCACATGTTGAGAAAAACAAAAATAAATCAGTGCTTTCCCTGCATACATGAGGTACTGGTTGTAGGGTGTGTATTAGTCACAATTCTCTAAAGAAACAGAACTTATAGAATGACTCTCTTTTCCTCTTCCTCTCTCTCTCTCTCTCTCTCTCTCTCTCTCTCTCTCTCTCTCTCTATCTCTCTCTCCCACCCTCCCTCCCTCCTCTCTCTCTCCTCATTTTCTTCCCTCCTCTCAAAATACACAGTGTGTATGCACACACACACACACACACACTCTTCAAAACTATATGATGATGTAAAAACCTCTCAATATTCACAGTAAATATCTAATAGCATTTGCAAGGAAGTCAAGAATAATGCAAAAAGCAGAGGAAGGCAAGAATAATGCAAAAAGCAGACTGAAGTTAATTGTGTGGTTTCGTACTATTAATAGTTTTATTGGTTACTTTACCTCTTGTTCTGATTAATCAAGTAGAAAAATCTCAATAAAAACAACTTAAAGATGGAAGGCTTATGTATCATGGTAAGTGAATCCTGGTGGCAGCTGGTCAGTTTTTGATATTCCATGTCAATAACATATTACCATGTTCTTTGTGGTTTTGATATATGATCTAAGGAGGGTAATGGATATAGAATATTTCATGTGGCTCTTGGCACATTATATACCCTTATTAAATATCAGGTATATCAGTGTACTTTGAGGAATGCTACTTTATAAATCATGGCTTGCAGCTCATTACTATATGCAGTAGAGAGTCTCTATTTCTATAGTAATTAAAAATGTATTTCATGTTCTTTTATATTATATTTTGACATTAACTTTGGTTTAAAATATACATTTTCCTTCCTAATCTTGTATACTTCATAACACAGTGTCTCTCATTTGGATTTTCCCACAAGAAAGATCACAGTGAAAAGTGTTCACAACTCAGAAACCCTGCCAGTACCACCACATTCAGGTTCCATAGACAATAATTTTAATCTATAGTGTAGAGTTACAGAGTAAAGCAAATAGTAATATGTATTTGAGATATAATATTATACTTTTACATTTGGTTAGCAAAATTAACTTTTTCTCTTGTTTGCTATTCACTAGTTAAATCCAAAATCATTAAAACTCTCATGTGGGTTTTTTTTTTTTTTTTTTTTTTTTTGTTCAGAAAATTTGTATATAGAACTCAATGGTCTTAGAAGTTTGCCTAGCAGAAAAAATCTTAAGTTTCACAGATGCTGATGCATGACTCCCGGCTAATCAACAAGCCTTGATTTGTGGAAATTGTTCCACTAGATTTCTGTCTCATGATCTGTGATGCAAATTTAAATAAAACCAACCCTTTTTTATAGTCATATTTAAAAATAATGGTAAATGTGTTAATCTGCAAATAATAAATGTATCCAATCTGGGGAAAGCTGTGCTTCTTAAGAGAAGCAGTCTCAACATGTTAACTAAAACGTGATGAAATTTATAAACTGAGAAACTCAAAACCTACACAGTAGATAGATAATAAAGGATCATGAGAAACTAATTTTTGTTGATGACTTGAAGGAATTATTCAGAGATTAGATGCTATTCTAAAAGGCTTTGTTCTATTATCATTCTTCCTCAGCAGTTTGGGATGCAGTTTGCCTATGGTGAAATATAACTATGATTAAAAATTTGAAGAAATTGTTTAAAAATATAGTTGGCTTCATCTGAAACAGCAAGTCTCCTAACAATGACACATAAAAGTGTTCTATTTAGTACCAAATGCAAAAAAAAAAAGAAAATTGATTTTTCTTTAAAACATGTCATTTGCCATTTTGCATTAAAACACTTTAAAACCTTTTACCAACAAGGAAGTCGAAACTAAAGTACTTTAAATGTACTTTTTGTGGTATAATTTCATAAGAACATTTGAGCTTAGGTATAGAATAATGACAGCATTTTATACATACTTTCATGAATTAAGTTTTTCCATCAATGCCTGTCATGGCTTCTAGAACATAATTACAAAGTAGTTTTTTTCTTCATTCTTCAAATACAGTATAAGATGAATTAAAATGTTTTTCTTCTAGAAGTCATATATTTAGCAATTTCATTTGTATTTTGGAAGAAATAACTATAAGTATTTTTTATCTACCTAGAAGAAAAATAACACAATTCAAACACATTATAAATGTGATAATTAAAGCAATCTTTTGCATATTTAATAGTAATATAATTCCCTAATAAAGCATTGTACTTCTGATATGTTTTTAAGTTCATTGATAAAACAAAAGAAATGGTAAACATAGTTTCCTTTCATAATGTCATCATTACTTATATATGATAATAATCATAATGTTCTAAGGTACAAATTGTAATTTTTTTCAGTCATAAAATCCACATTTTGTCCATTTATATTCATTAAAAGTTAACATGGTCATAGTGCAGTCAAAACTGATTTATAAACTGTGTCATGTAAATATTTTTAATGACTTAACATTTATTGAGGCATTGATGAACATAAAAATTCTATACAGTAATGTTGCATGTGCATGCACAAATGAATGCTTAGGTGACTTTTGTTTACTTCAAGAAAGTGCTTAGAATGTTAGCACTCTCAGTTGCTATTTTTTTTAAATTAGACATTTTCTTTATTTATATTTCAAATGTAAGACCCTTTCCTAGTTTCCTCTCTGAAAACCCCCTATCCCATCTGCACTCCCCCTGCTTCTGTGAGGTTGTTCCCCCACCCATCCACCCACCCACTCCCACCTCCCCACCCTTTAACTCCCCTACAAGGGGCTATCAAGCTTTCACAGGACAAAGGACCTCTCCTCTCACTGATGTCCAACAAGGCCATCCTCTGTTACATATGTGGCTCAAGCCATGGGTCACTCCATGTGTAATCTTTGGTTGGTGGTTTAGTCCCTGGGAGCACAGGGGGCTCTGGTTGGTTGATATTGTTGTTCTTCCTATCAGGCTGCAAACCACTTTAGGTCCTTCAGTCCTTTCTCTAACTTCTCCATTAGGGATCCTGTGCTCATTCCAATGGTGGCTGGGATCATCTCCCTCTGTATTTGTAAGGCTCTGGTAGAGCCTCTCAGGAGACAGCTATATCAGGCTCCTGTCAGCAAGCACTTCTTGGCATCAACAATAGTGTCTGGGTTTGCTAACTGTACACAGGACAAATCCCCAGGTAAGGCAGTCTCTGGATGGCCTTTCCATCAGTCTCTGCTCCACCCATTGTCTCTTTACATCCTCCCATGGGTATTTTGTTCCTCTTTCTAAGAAGGACCGAAGTATCCACACTTTGGTCTTCCTTTTTCTTAAACTTCATGTGGTCTATGAATTGTATCTTGGGCATTCAGAGCTTTTGGGCTAATATCCACTTATCAGTGAGTGCATACCATGTATGTTCTTTTGTGACTGGGTTACCTCACGAAGGATGATATCTTCTAGTTCTATCCATTTGCATAAGAATTTCATGAAGTCATTGTTTTTAATAGTTGAGTAGTATTCCATTGTGTAAATGAACCACACTTTCTTCTGTTAAAGGACTTCTGGGTTCTTTCCAGCTTCTGGCTATTATAAATAAGGCTGCTATGAACATAGTGGAGCAAGTGTCCTTGTTATATGTTGGAGCATCTTTTGGGTATATGCCCAGGAGTGGTATAGCTGGGTCTTCAGGTAGTACTATGTCCAATTTTATGAGAAACTGCCAGACTGATTTCCAGAGTGGTTGTACTAGCTTGCAAACCCACCCACAATGGAGGATTGTTCCTCTTTCTCCACATCCTCACCAGCTCATCAGCTCATCATCATCAGCTGCCACATGAGTTTTTGATCTTATCCATTCTGAATGGTGTGAGGTGGAATTTCAGGGTTGTTTTGATTTGAATTTCCCTGATGACTAAGGATGCTGAACATTTCTTTAGGTGTTTCTCAGCCCTTCAAGTTTCCTCAGTTGAGAACTCTTTGTTTATCTCTGTTCCATACTTTTAATAGGGTTCTTTGGTTCTCTGGAGTCCAACTTCTTGAGTTCTTTGTATATGTTGGATACTAGCCCTCTATCAGATGTTGGATTAGTAAAGATCTTTTCCCAATCTGTTGGTTGCCGTTTTGTCCTTTTGACAGTGTCCTTTGCCTTACTGAAGCCCTGCAATTTTATGAGGTCCCATTTGTCAATACTTGATCTTAGAGCATCAGCCATTGGTATTCTGTTCAGGAACTTTTCCCCTGTGCCTATGTGTTTAAGGCTCTTCCCCATTTTCTCCTGTATACGTTTCAGTGTATCTGGTTTTATGTGGAGGTCCTTGATATACTTGGAATTGAGCTTTGTACAAGGAGATAAGAGTGGTTTGAATTGCATTCTTCTACATGCTGACATTCCATTGAACCAGCACCATTTGTTAAAAATGCTGTTGTTT
The DNA here is from genome assembly GCA_019843965.1 of Rhynchomys soricoides. Lineage (NCBI taxonomy): Eukaryota > Metazoa > Chordata > Mammalia > Rodentia > Muridae > Rhynchomys > Rhynchomys soricoides. The sequence goes on from JADRCH010000031.1 coordinate 9,397,195, forward strand.
TTTCCACTGGATGGTTTTACCTCCTTTGTCAAAGATAAAGTGACCATAGGTGTGTGGGTTCATTTCTGGGTCTTCAATTCTGTTTCGTTGATCTACTTGCCTGTCTTTGTACAAATACCATGCAGTTTTTTGTTTGTTTGTTTGTTTGTTTGTTTTTTATCACTTTTGCTCTGTAATACAGCTTGAGGTCCAGGATGGTGATTCCCCCACAAATTCTTTTATTGTTGAGAATAGTTTTCACTATCCTGGGTTTTTTGTTATTCCAGATGAATTTGCAAATTGCTCTTCCTAACTCAATGAAGAATTGAGTTGGAATTTTGATGGGAATTGCATTGAATCTATAGATTACTTTCAGCAAGATGGCCATATTTTACATACTAATCCTGCCAATCCAAGAGCATCGGAGATCTTTCCATCTTCTGACATCTTCTTTGATTTCTTTCTTCAGAGACTTGAAGTTCTTATCATACAGCTCTTTCATTAGCTTGGTTAGAGTCACACCAAGGTATTTTATGTTATTTGTCACTATTATGAAGGGTGTCATTTTCCTGATTTCTTTCTCAGCCTATTTATCCTTTAAGCAGAGAAGGGCTCCTGATTCGTTTGAGTTTATTTTATATCCAGCAACTTTAATTAAGTTGTTTATCAGGGTTAAGAGTTCTCTGGTGGAATTTTTGGAGTCACTTAAGTATACAATCATATCACCAGCAAATAGTGATATTTTGATTTTTTTTTCCATTCCAAATTTTATCCCTTGATGTACTTTTGTTGCTTAATTGCTTTGGGTAGGACTTTGAGTACTATATTAAATAGGTAGGGAGAGAGTGGGCAGCCTTCTCTAGTCCCTGATTTTAGTGGGATTGCTTCAAGTTTATTTCCGTTTAGTTTGATGTTGGCCACTGGTTTTCTCTATATTGCTTTTACTGTGTTTAGGTATGGGCCTTGAATTTCTGATCTTTCCAAGACTTTTATCATGAAGGGGTATTAGATTTTGTGAAATGCTTTCTCTGCATCTAATGAAGTGATCATATACCTTTATTCTTTGGATTTGTTCACATAGTTTATTATGTTGTAGGATTTCTGTATGTTGAACAATCCCTGCATCACTGGGATGAAGCCTACTTGATCATGATGAATGATATCTGAAAGCTCTAGAACAAATGAAGCAAATACACCAAAGAGGAGTAGACAGCAGTAAATAGTCAAACTCAGGGCTGAAATCATCCAAGTAGAAACAAAATGAACTATACAAAGAATGAGCAAAACCGGGAGCTGGTTCTCTGAGAAAATCAACAAGATAGATAAACCCTTAGCCAGAAAAACCAAAGAACACAAAGATAGTATCCAAATTAACAAAATCAGAAATGAAAAGGGTGACGTAACAACAGAAACAGAGGAAATCTAAAGAACCATCAGATCCTACTACAAAAAGCCTATACTCAACAAAACTGGAACATCTGGATGAAATGGACAGTTTTCAGACAGATACCGGGTACCAGAGTTAAATCAGGATCAGATAAACCACTAAACAGTCCCATAACCCCTAAAGAAGTAGAAGTAGTCATTAGTAGTCTCCCATCCAAAAAAAGACCCAGAGCCAGATGGGTTTAGTGCAGAATTCTATCAGACCTTCAAAGAAGATCTAATACCAATACTCTTCAAACTATTCTGCAAAATAGAAACAGAAGGAACACTTTGTTCTATGAAGCCAAAATCACACTTATACCTAAACCACACAAAGACCCAACAAAGAAAGAGAACTTTAGACCAATTTCCCTTATGAATATCAATGCAAAAATACTCAAAATTCTCACAAACCAAATCCAAGAACATATTAAAATATTTTATTAATCATTTTAATCATTTACATTTCAAATGATATCTCCCTTTTAGTTACCTCTCCACAAAGCCCCCATCCCATATCCCCTTTCCCACATCCTCTTTGCCTCTGTGATGCTGCTCCTCCACCCACTCACCCACTCTAGCCTCACCACTCTAGCATCCCCCTATGATGGGGCATCAAGCCTTCACAGGACCAAGGTCCTCCACTCAGATTGATGTCAGATAAGACCTTCCTCTGCTACATATATCTCTGTAGCCATAGGTCCTTCCATGCATACTATTTGGTTGGTTGTTTAGTCCTTAGGAGCTTTGGTCAGAGTGGGGTCCAATTAGTTAATATTGTTGTTATTCCTGAGGTTGCAATCCCCTTTAGCTCCTTTAGTCTTTCCCCTAAGTCTTTCTTCCATTGGGTTCCCCAGGCTCAGCCCAATGGTTGGCTGTGAGTATCTGCATCCGTATTAGTCTGGTGCTGGTAGAGCCTCTCATGAGACAGCCATACCAGGCTCATGTCAGTGAAAGCTTCTTGGCATCAGCAATAGTGTCTGGGTTTGTTGACTGCAGATGGAATGGATCCCTAGGTGGGGCCATCTCTCCTATTTCTTACCCTTCTCTTCAGAGGTGATATTATGCCTATTGACACCTCGTAGCTATGATCTATTTTATTTGTCCTACTCTCGTAAAACCAGATGACATGACACTTCTCTTATTGCATCCACTAGTTCAACTCCTTCTTTCATTTTGATTATAACTTTCAGTTCATAGATAACCTATTTCCACATGAATTCCAAATAAATAATATGAACATTATTAATTATGGCAGAATGAGTTTGAAGTTAACAAATTAAGCCTTTGTTCATGTTTAGAATCAGTGCAATTAAGCAACATAAAGTACTTTGACTGTTGTTCTCCAAGGATCAACAGCAAGCGATTACCAGCTGGACTTAGTCCAGATAGTGAGAATGCCTGGCTACTGGGATGATACTGTATCTGGAAGTTGCCTTTTGAGGCTGTGGGATGGTGGAGTTCTAGAAAAGAGTAGCAAAAGTTGAAGAGCATAAAATTGGTGATTCAAAGCCTGGGCTTTTGCCTCATTCAAAAAGAAAAGGAGTTGTGTGCACTGGCACCCTAGACAGGAATACAGATATGCATTTGAGCTTAGGTAGGCGGGAGCTCCTTCCTGACTGAATCCACTACCTTCCTGAAAGCTGTCTCATGAATGGTGAGTGACCAATAGCATTCCCTTGTAGATCCTGACAGGAAAATTGGCATAATTTCCTACGGTTAGACCTTTATAGTCATTGATAGGATTTTGACCTCAGAGTTCCTGTTGTTCAGATTATTGTTTTTCATCAAAGAAGTTTCGTTGAACCCCAAAATGTTTGTAATTGTGGTGACTTGTATAACTAATTCCTAATTGCAAGGACCTTTTGTTTGCTAAACGTTTATTGTTTACCTGTTCATTTGAAACTGTGGAGTCTCTACTCTCTTCTCATCATCTTGGTGTCTATATGAAACCTCGTAAATGCAGTTTTGAATGAAACTTGTTATATATTTTATATGTCCTTGTTATATATTTTAAAAGTGCCTTATAGTTATTCAGTGGTGTCATATTACTTCATTATGTGACCTAAAACTGATCTCTGACCTTCTACCAAAATAATTTCTCAGTGAACACCACATCAGGACTGTTCGGCAAATCCCACAAGATGACTGACTGATGTATTAAAATCTAGAGCCTACTCTCAGGCTGCTTCGTGCATGCAAATGGTACAACCTCACCATTCTGTATATTAACTATAAAATTAAAAGAAAATGAAGTATTGTCTTGTTCACATGTGTTTGCTACCTCAAACCTCAGGTACTAGTGAAGTCTGCATTCCTATTCTCATGTAAAATTAACATTAAATAATAACTATCTCCTTTAACAATAAATATAACCTGTAATCAGGGCTATTGATAGCCAAATATATCACATTTTACTTAGCCTTCTCTAAAACAAGAAAAAAAATCATTTGTAAGCCACACTTAATTTATTTTTCACAGGTATAGCATTGTGGGAATTAAAGATTGAGATGTCAGCACCTTGATGTCTATATTTAGTGAGGGCTTGCCATTTACTTGATAGATAAAACCTCATTTTATCCTTACGTGGTTTACGGGATGAGTGTGTGTCTCATAGGTCTCACTTTAAAGCTTTTTTATCTCATTCATGTAATCAGAAACCTCATGTATAACCTAATGATCTCATGTAGTCTAACCATCTCATAGAGAACTTAGTTCTCTAGCATATATAGATACTATTGGGATGGAACTGTGAAGAAAACCTGATAGATATCTGCTTGCAGTCAAACAGGTTAGCGTCCAAAAGGTCAATAGATGGTCAGTAAAAGCCAAGAACTGTCCTTCTGGGATGGCATCCTATTCTGAGATTAGAATAGGGAAATGTTTCCAATTCCTAATGTGTGATCTTGGAGAGCAAACTAAAGTAACCAAAAGCATATTCTGTTTTTGTTTTTGTTTTGTTTTTGTTTTGTTTTGTTTTAATGGTAAATAAAATAATAAATTATTGGGAAAAATAACAGAGTCAAAACCAGTTTTTTGCAACGTTCTTCAAACCTGACAAATACTTAGACTATGAGAAAGAGGAGATAGGATGACTGAACTGAACAACAGACGTCGAGGCACCACCATTATCCTTAAAATATTATGACACAGTGTTCCATGCACCTGTATGCTCTCAAATTAGGCACAGTTTCTTAAAACTGACTCAAAAGGAAGTAAAACATCAGAAATTATGTATGACAAGCTCAGGGATACATGTTAACTATGAAAACTCTAACAACAATAACAAATTCTCAGATGCAGCTTTCTCGTCTGTTGATGTGAATTGGATGTTCAAAAGTAACTTCAGTATATCGTTTGCTGTGCACGGATGAGAATCTGGGTTGATTGCCAGCATATGGTCAACACCAGGTGTGTGCTTTTATAATCATAGGGCATGGAGGCAGACAGGAAGGCACAGGGAGTTTGTTGGATAGCCAACGTAACCAATGCGGTTAACTCCAGATTCAATGAGAGACCATGACTCAAATTAACAGTCAAGGATAGCTGAAGAAGACACCCAATACCAACATGTGGCTTCCGTATGCATGCCCGCAACTTGTACATGTTTCTGCCTACATACAGCTGGTCTGATCTTGTTTATGTCTTTCTGTTTGTGTTATGTGATGTAAGTTATCCATCTACCTAGGAACTGGGCATATAGTATTAAGCATATATCATCACCTTCCATCTCTCAATGTGCATGGCTGCTAGGACTCCTAGATTCCTCAGTTTGCAGTGCCACCAAATGGGCAAATATTTCACAACGTCCTCAACTGCTTGGTTCCATATCCAATTATTTTGTCAGCAGTAAATTATCTTTGCATGTCTGCTGTGAACATATTTTGTTATGTATTTTTTAATGAGGTTCTATAATTATAGCCTAGAGTTACCAGATCACCCCAAGCTTGTAGCTGTCCACACCTTATGGCCAACATCTTCACATCTCATTTGTTTTGGTTTTATCATCTGTCTACTTGTGTTGTATTTTCTGCATTGGCCGCTCTTCTGTTTGCAAACTTCTTATTGCTCATCAACTTCCACTAAAGAATCTGTATGGGGCTCTAAAATTTCATAGGGCCTCAAATTCTAGAGCAAATCATCCAAATTTTTTTCCATATAAAACACGCTTATATCGGCCCCTTTTCCATGCCCAGTAAGAAAATGAAAGGGTGAAAAGAAAAAAGGATCTCATAACGTCCCTCTAGTCAAGAGAATTCTTTCTGGAATCACTCACACCTCAACTGTTACTTTGTTTTACAGCAATTCCCACATTTTGTGTTATTGTACAGCACTTTATATATGAGACTCATTTTCCCTCAGTGATGTTGTAAGTTCAGAGAAATTTTTTAAAAATTGGAAAGTCCATTTTTATTCTATATTTCCAACCTTGATGATGATAAATAAGTTTTTCATGTTCCACCTTTGATTGTATAGAAATATATTTACTGAGTGAAATGTAATTTATTGCATGCAGTAGTGTGACATTCCCCATACCTATGCTATCATTCAGCAAGATGGAAATAAACATCGCTACTTTCTTTTCATGAGCCCCGTACACACGGGAAAGTGAGCCAGTACTTCATCAGGGACCATCTGATATCCACTCCTAACACAACTTTGATGTGTACAGTTTAATTCCTAAATGTTTTAACCTCTCCTCAGCTCCAAGGCATAAGATGATGGGTGCTTGGTGCCATTTTATCCCACTCGAGCATGGCATGTTGTGAGATTGGGCAAAAATGTGCATCTCCAGGTTGGCTGGTATTAAAGATCTTTGGGAAACAGGTTGTTGAAATAGTTCATCCTAATTTAAAACTGTAATTTTTGTATGTGGTACTTTCACCCAGTTAGAAGAGCAGCTCCCATAAGATATCATCTAAGACAGTTGGAATTAACCACACCAAGAGACTGCTTTAGTAATTCCCCCAGACCTGATCCAAGGCTCTCCAAGTTCTCTAAGGCAACTGCATGGTGAGGGAAAGAAAGAAGAATTCCATGCACAGAAAGAAGATAGGTGTTAATCTTAAGTTTGGGCCCCAGTGGTAAAATAAATAATTTTGTGCAATAAGAATGTCTGTGTACTATTTTGCTTGTAGGGTTTGTCTGCTATGAACGTTCACTTTTTCAAAGGAATGTTAGTCATAATTCATAAATTAACCTAAAGCCTTGTTGTAATTAGAATTTTATTAAACTTGCAGTTGGAATTCATATATGTATATATATGTATATATATATACATATATATATATGATTAATTTCAATTATCTTTCAATTTATCTAATGCTATTTATTAACTAGATAATCAATTATCTAGTTAGTATCTCTAGTATTATATTTATGTTTTATCCAATAGCTATATTTATTCCTAAAATATTTCAGTCCATTATAAATATTATCTCCATCAAAAGAATTTTTTACCTCATAAGTACCTGTAACTCCTGCTCCAACTGACTGGAACTGGATGCCCTGTTATGGCATCTATGTGTACCTGAGCACATAGGACACACACACACACACACACATATATATACAGAGAGAGAGAGAGAGAGAGAGAGAGAGAGAGAGGGAGAGAGAGAGAGAGAGAGATTGAGGGGATTTTAAGAGAATCCATGTACTAAACTGCTTCTAATGTTGTTTTAACATCAAGTCTAGCATCTGGTATATTTATAGCTTTGAGGAATTTTTTGTATTACCTGAGGAACCTTATTTTTGCCAGATGATATTTTGTTTTGTTTGGTTATCTGAGTAAATAGTATGTTCAATGTACTATTGATCTTGACTCTCTTTTAGGAAGTATTCCCGCAAGAGCTTTTTGGATTGGAAATCTGAAGTAATTTTAGTGTTTTTGTGTGCACATGCACAGATATGTACATATGTGTGGTGGTATGCCTCATAACTTCTTCTTAGTGATAGTTTAAAAACTTGTAATCATTAGTTGTACCTGATACAAAGTATACTTTACTCTTTCTTAAGTCAGACATTCTGTTGATTTTGTTTTTCAGTTCAATTTTGTGGGGAAATTACTTGGACCAAGAGGAAACTCCTTGAAGAGGCTACAAGAAGAAACAGGGGCTAAAATGTCTATCCTGGGCAAAGGATCGATGCGCGATAAGGCAAAGGTATGGAGCTTTGAAGCTCTTGCTTCTCACATTGAGCAACTGCAATGATACTGGGAGCCCTGTTTATAATACACAGAGATGGCTTTTCCTGTTTTCTATGAAGCTTGCTTTCTGGCACCACAGTGCTGCCTATTCTGGTGTCACTCTCTTCTTCCGTCATCTCCCTGCCTCCTCCTCAGGACATACTTCCTGTGTTGCCTTTTGTAGTTCTTTGTAGGCTACTGTCATATTGCTATTCTTTTTAATATCCTCAGTGGGACATTTCTCCTCTCTGATGCTTGGGTTTTAAATTCCCTAGTTGGACACTTTTCCTTCTTCTTCCACACAGTGCCATCCATTCACTTACTGGATTCTCTCTGCTATTTCGCTTGGATTCCCTTTGCCGAGCTTATGCCATATATTTATATGGAAAAAGGGAAATTCTGGTTATGCCTTGTAAGGTTTCAGTGACATCATTGCACGAGTCACCTGACGTGAAGTCAACAATGTGCTAAGGAACATCAAGTTTAATGATTGTAATAATTTATTTTCCATCCCATTTTCTAAAGTGGCGGCAATTTGTCAGTTAGAATTCAGGGTTTGTAGAGATATATTCCTGAGGAATCCTGACAATTTATTTGGTAAGCAGTGGAATGTGTACAGTTGCACCATTTGGTCAAATTCTATTTTTATCCTTTCATACATTACACTATTCTTGGAAATGAGAAGCTCAGATGTCGATCTTTGACTATGAGAGTGCTGAGGAAATCACGTATGACTTTTAGATTTACACATTTAAGGAGAGATCTTAAATGAATGAAATTAAAATGAAAAAAACTCATGAAACTGGTCAGTAATTTCATAGTCTTCATAGTAGTAGATTCAGAACGGAGTAAACTGTTGCCAGTCCCCTCCATTCTAGTTACTCTAGTCCCACTTAGAAGGAAAAATATAAACATTTAAGAACTGTGGCTATAATTCCTTGCCTGCTGTCACATGCAATCCAGTTTATATTTTTTCCCTAAATAAAATGAAATTTATACATTTTAATTATATTTTCAAATATTATTTAATATTGAATATTTAATTGTTTAATATAAAACCTTAAATCTGAATTTTCTCCAACTGTGTCAAATTCTTATAAACTGTGTACTTTTCCTAGGATTAAGGATTAGATTACATTATAGCTCTTATAAAGTTTAACTCTGCAATATCTTAAGATCTTTTTATGCTTAAATATAGCTAACTGATTTATCTGCATGTCTCATTGATGTTATCACTCTCCCATGGAAATGGCCTGATTAGCATTGTGCATTAGGGACCTCCATACCATATCTTCCTGACTTTTAAAATGGATAAGTGCATATTTTTCATTTCTATATATTTGGACATTTTTCTGCCCATGAAGGACTAAATTGGATGCTGTTCCTTATAAGCATGTTAGGTACCAGCAAAATTCCGTGAAAATCCAATAGGATACATACTTGCTTCCATTAAATTTCAATTGAGTTTAATTACTAAAGTTTCTTATGACTTAAAATTCTGTTTCTAATTAATTTTTGTGACCCTCCCAACATAGTTGGTTCTGCTTGGAATGTTTTCGGTTTGTACTACAAAATTAAATATATAAAAAAAAGCACAATAAAAAATTAAGTGATTAATAATAATGTTGCATCATACTAAAAAAAATGTTTTTCTCACATTTGGCCATGACTTTCAAGAGTAAAAGACAAATTAGTGAAACATAATCGCAGATATGAAATTGAAGTGTATTTTTTTAGTAAACATTTGATGAAAAACATTCTCAATAAGTTATTGATGACTCTGTTGCTACTTTGCCTCTTAGTAACATGACCAGATTATATTTAGTTATGATATTTTAAAATACATAAGTAAAACTCATCTACTATTTCAATGACTGTTTATGTATAAGGCCCATCATTTAATAGGCTCAAATATATGAAGTAATTTAAATAGTATTCATTATACATACTATGACAAGTTTATAGATAATGTTTCCTCCTAGAATTTATATTCTGATGAAGAAGCAGACAATGCATAAGTGAATGTATTTTGAATTGTTATTCTTTGATAATTATTAGAATTTAGATAAAGTAGGAAAAGAGAAGAAATTAGTAGTAGTGGGAACAATGTTTTGACACAGGGATCAAGATAATTGCCCGATATCAGAGAACCAACCATGAAACACATAGAATTGAGAGAAAGGATATAGAACATGATGGTGCTAGGAAGAACATATACCTTTACCTTTGAACTTCTAATAATCATGGCAGCAGATATCACAGTTTAGTGAATTTGTTATGTTGGATATATTCAGATTGTTAGTCCATAACTGTGGTAAAGATTACTGCAAACTGCTTTGCATTTGGTTCTTAAGTATTCTGCTTGGTTCTACTCCCCAGTCACTGCAGAAAAAAAGGGGGGGCGCTGGGGAGATGATTCAGTGGTTAAGAGCACTGACTGGTCTTTCAGAGGTCCTGAGTTCAATACCCAGCAACCACATGGTAGTTCTCCTTCTCATTAGATGACTTCCAAGTCCTTTACTTTGTTTTTACATTCCTTCCTTCCCTTCACATACCCTGTGATCTATGTACATCTGAACTTTTGACTGTTGACTGTCTAGTTGGCTTTGTTATGGAGTTTAGATATTTGTTATTCATCAATCTAAAATGCTGATGCTAGAAGTCTACTAGGAACTGAGGTGTGTGTGTGTGTGTGTGTGCGTGTGTGTGTGTGTGTGTGTGTGTGTGTGTGTATGTGTTCAGAGGGGACATTTGTGCATGCATGTAGATGGATAAACAATGATAAACCAAACTTTAGTCAACATCCTTTTGAGTTTTTGCTTAATTTGTTTTCTTTATGTATGTATCAAAATCACTGCTATTTTGATGCAGTGGTCATTAAGGAGATCAACATTTTCTCCATTGCTTTAGATTGTTTTCCATGACTGTGATAACATGTCACACTTGCTTATAAACACCATGACTATAAACAACTTGGGCAAGTAAAGAGTTTAGTTTGCTTACGCTGACAAATCACTGCCCATCTTTAAAGGAAGACAAGACAAGGACCCAAATTGGGCAGAGATCTGAAGGCATGAACTGATGTAGAATCTCTGGAAGAGTGCCCCTTACTACCTTGTACCCTCTAGCTTTCTCAGCCTGCTTTCTTAATAGAACTCAGCACAGGAACCTGGGGGTAGGAACTGAAGCAGAAGACATGAAGAAATGCAGTTTGTTTCCTTCTCATAGCTTTCTCAGCTTGCTTTTTTATTGCAACTATGATACCCAGACACATCCCTGCACAGGATTAGTAGTACCACCCATAGTGAAATGGACCCTCCCACCACACATCAATCACTAATCAAGAAAATGTTTTCCCACAGACCAAACCAGCCGGATGAAGTTCCCTCTACTTCCATGATGTCAGCTTGCTTCAAGTGGATAAAAACCTAACCAATACAAATTTTTTTTTAATTAAGGAAAACCCAAAGAATAATAGGATATCCCTTATGTACTCACAGATAGAGCTATTTGTTCTGCTAAGTATCCCTCCTATGAATGCCCCATATAATGAGTCCACATTATATTATTCAAATAAGCCACCTACTTGACTTTTATACAGATATTATCATACAAACTGTATTTTTGCATTAGATATGCTATTGATAGAATGCATAATATATATCTTAAACTTGAATGTCATCTTATGATAAAATGAGCTATTTGATTAATTATCTAAATCAAGGAAGAAGTGAATAAGTCACAAATATTTATTCTATTCTAAATATGTACTCAAAGGTAAATTCAATAAAATATTAACCACATTTCCTGTTTCTACAAAACATGTAATTGAATTATACTGCCTGACCTGTTTAATATTGTCCTTAAAAACAATTAGGACAAGGTTGATTGTTTGCATAGAAAAACATATCGACTTCGATTTGTCTGCAGAGACTATGCAGAACCTTTTACCCTTTGGTCTAAAACAGTAAGTTTTAAGGTTTATTTCCTAATCACTGAAAAGTTAATTGTGTAGTATATCAAAGAGTTCTAGAACTATGTCAGAAGGCTTAACAGATTAAATATTTTTATATTATTTTGTTGACATGACAATAAGGGAAATGCTATTTTTTTTTACCTTAGTTAAATTTAACCAATACCCTTTAAGCAAATAAATAAATAAAAACATAAATAAGGCAAAAGTAAAAGGTGGGGATTTCAGGCTAACAACTATATCGTGAACCTGCTGCTAGTAATGGCTTGTTTCCCACGGTCAGATCACAGAATCTATGAAATATAGTAAGTGTTAAACAATCCAGGAGGCATGATAGAAAAACAATCATTGACTTTCACCAACCTGTGCAGATTTGTCTGTTGAACTTGGGACCTGGAGGACTTAAAATAATTGGGGCAGACTACAGCCTAATGCTATAGACTACCTTATTTCAAATTCAGTGTACTTTTGTGCAGTAATGTAACAAAGCAAGCAATGATGCAAGCAAGGATGTTTGAATTCAGAAAAACATGTAAACAAATTCCCGGAATCATATACACAATATTGAGAGGGCAGTGCTTTCCCCAGAACTTTCTCACAACAGACCAATTTAAACACAACTGCCTTGCATGAACTATGGATTATATCTAGGAAAACACACAAGACAGGAGGAGGTCATATCCAGATTTAGGGTACACTGACCAGATTGAGTTCTATCGCTGTGTTCTGAGATTCAACAGAAAAAAAAACAATCTCCTATAAATTGAAAGTAAATATTTGTCTTAGGAGGAATGAAAACAGTTCCAAGAACAATCCAGAGAAAAAAATGCCCCTGAGATAAAAGGTACTCTGTCTTTCTACCTGGAGCCTCTCTCCCTGTTCTCCAAGATATTGCTTACCGTGGGATATTCCTTTGACTGTGATCCAACAAATAATACATTATAAACTGCTGAGATACTGTACACTTGGAGAAATTCATAAAACAAGCAAACAAAAAGCCAGTATGTTAGCTTTATATCAAAACAACTCAAGAGAAGTAGCTGACAGTTTAGAAATTTCTTGAAAGTCAAAATCCTTCATTAAACCATATGGCTGGGCAATCTTGGGCAGCCACAGACTGCAGGCACACAGTCTTTGGGGTAACTTACTGCAGCTCCAGATGGAAGGCTGCTATTTTTAGTGGAGCAGATATTGAAGTCAGTGGGGAGGAACTGAGGGCAGTGATTGTACAAACTCATCTTCCGACAGTGTGAGTAACATGTATATTATCCCCATGTAACGTCATCAGAGAGGTTAGAGAAAACCATGGTAGCTAAACACACCAAGAGAAGACTGTAGCATCAGAAGCACATTAAAAGACACTATCTGTTGTCCTTAAATGGAATTTACAAATACCATTGCAAACCAATGACATTGTAATGAAAGTCATTTTGCCTTATATAATAAGAAGGTTGGTAGAAATTTTGAAATATAGTCTAGCACCTTGCTAGGGTATATGTTGAAAATAAAGGGTTTTGGGATGAGTATTATATGAAAATATAATAATTCTTGAGGCAAACTTTAATTCTTTGATGTGCTAATAACATGAGAGTTTTCTGTTCCATAATAGATCTTCTGTGTTCAGAGATGGCTGCTTTAGTAAATTCTTTCTGACTTCATGGCAAAATTGATTTTCATCAACAATAAAATCAACTAAAATCCTTCAAAGAGAAGTTGTTGCCTGGTGGGCATTTCTGAGGTAAACCCCAGCATCCTGGGATCTGCTTGACATCAAAGGGGCTCATAGCTTCTCAGATCCTGAAGGAGCAAAGCCATACTCACTGATGTGTGGTTGACTACATAGATGTGTGTTTGAGTCCTTTAATATAATTAACAAAATGTAACTCTACAGGCTCAAGAAATCAGACACAGCAGTTTGCACCTTAGTGTGGCCAGATACAGTGGGCAGAATCTCAACAGTATATTCTTCTTAACTTTCCTTCTATAGGAAAGCTTTTCTTGTCCATTAACAATTCCAGCAGAGATGTGGAATATTCATCTTTATTGGATTACATATCACTAGGCTTTGTGAAAGGCAATTAAATATTATAAATTACAGATGTTTTATTCTTTTGTTCACTGGATTCTTCTGTCTTGCTTATCTCAACTCTAAGGGGTTAAAATGACAGCATGGCAGGTCTCATTTGAGCAGTAGAACATAATGAATAGTTCATGGCACTGAATTATGAGCACATGCTTTATGAGGACAAAAATGAAATATGTCTTTCAATGTTGAACCAATATATTATTTCAAAATATGATATATTTAGACTCTAGTGATCAAGTAATTACTGAGATTAGGTTTTAGTTGAAGCTAAAATATATCATCATATTTGAGAAATATGATTTTTATACTAGTGTCTTTTCATTTTATGTATGAGCAATTTGTCATTTGCTGTAGTGTACCATGACCTTAAAATGAAAAAGGAAAAATACATAAATCTATCCAGGTTTAGTTTTTCTTTATATACTTCTGACAGAATATGAGGTAGCACTTCTATGAGTCAAAAATCTTTTACCTTAAATTACTAAATTCCTCTATTCTGATTTTATCAACAGCTGGAACAATTCTGCTTAATTACTATAAACATGACTGTATAGTTTAATTTTTATGGGGCAGTATAAGCAAATATTTTCTCACTTAAGACATGGTACCAAAGACAAAGCCAAGAAAGGATTCTACCTAATCCTCAAGCCAGGGAGGATTTGTTTTATGTGGACAAAAATGACATATGTCTTTCAATGTTGAACCAATATATTATTTCAAACTATGATATATTTTAGATTCAAGTGATCAAGTAATTACTGGGATTAGTTTTTAGTTGAAGCTAAAATATATCATCATATTTGAGAAATATGATTTTTATATTATTGTCGTGAACAAGACCACAGCTGACCTAAGGCACAGATAAGTTGAAAAGCTCACCCCAACATGTGAGGTGACTCTCTCAACAGCATCCTTGGAACTTCTTGTCTGACCCCCAGGTGACTTTGGCCAGTCCATGTCTCTTTCCCTGATCATTGTATAATGCTAGCATAACCCCAAGGAGGAACCTTGGGAGACTTCTATGTTTCAGTTTTCTGAGACTTAAAAATTTTATCTCATGAATTTTAAGACCTTTCCTTCTCATCCAAAGAAGGGACATTTCTGTTTGGAGGATGTTAATACATAACAAAGAGCCTTTAGAACATTTTCAGGGATTTATTATCTGTCAGTAAACCACTTGCTACTCATTGTTTGGACTTTACTCTTATGTCCCAGTAAGATAGAAATCCCACAATCAAAAGTCTCTTTCATCTCATTTTAGTATGTTTCTATTTAGGAAACTATCTGGAAATATAACCATGAGAAGAGAAATTTAGCAGTTTATAAAGCAGAACAACGATAGTATGGTTCTCTATGCCACTGATGAAAGCTTTTTTTTTTCTATTAATCATGTGCTTTGTTTTAATAAAACAAAACAAAAAGTCAAGTTAACCTACAATAGGACCAATTGTCCTTGGACCATCTTGAAAATTACTGTTAAACCTAAAACTCTCAAAATAACAATTGCACATTATTTGAGGCAATTTGAAGCAAGATTTAATTAAATACTGGCCCAGATAATGGATTCTGGCCAGAGCCATTCTGGGGTCCCCAGAAAATGGCAACAAGTCACATTTTGCAGAGGCTTTAAAGGACATGCTCATAAGGTCACCATATTACTCAATAGGTCCAATCAAAGGCAAATATACGTCCTGAGGTATTTTCAACCATCCTTCCCCTATACATCCAATCCTGGGCAAGTTTACATACTGTGTTATTTCCTGCTCATGGACAAGCCACCTATATGTGATCAAGTACATCTTGTGCAATTGAGTCAAACAAATTCGTTTCAGGGAGCAAAAGCATGTGGTTTGTTATTTCCCACAAACCACATCCTCCATCACTGTAGGAAATTATCTGTCCTCAGACAAGTGGGACTTACAAATTAACTTTGGCCTTCCCAAAACATTATGGGCAATTTTGGAATAGGTTGAACTTATTTGCTATTTCTTCTGGAGAAAACACATGCACATCTAAAACTCAATTAATATTAGAGTATGCTTAAGTTGATTTTTAAGTTAACTGCTATTTTAATTTACATGATTCTGAAGTGTAATATGTGATAACTCAATATCTATGTGTAACCAGCAGTTATAGAACTGAGGCAGTTAATTAGGACGTGTCAAGTTGATATTAAACTATCAAAGTGCATATGTCTTTACTGCTTTCTCTTTCAGTACATGATCAATGATATAGTATGTTTAAAAACAACTTATGTTATTAGCAAAAGTGTCACCCTAATAGCTTGATGAACAAACTTAGAGTGTATGTAGCTTCTTGAATTCTATGTTACATACTTTTACGAAGCTGCATGAATTTTTTGATTGTAATATGTGCAGCTGTATTTTTGCTTGAACCCAAATATGATAAAGCAGTACACACACATGAAGACATCATTCCTTGGGAACTGGTCATCAAAATAAAATTTTCTCAAATAGCCACAGTACACTTTTAGTTAAATAGAATATGTTTTTAAATTTTAATATTGAACTAAATGGGAAGAGTTGTGTACAACTTTCAACAATGGGGCTGGGGAGATCAGTCAGTAAATTGCTTAACATGAAAGCATGAGGGATCCCAGTTTGATTCTCAGAGCTTACGAAAGCAAATGACAGCACTTGTAATACCCACCCCTTACAGCCAAAATTTACACTACACTGAACCCAGCTAGAAGTTGCAAGCCACTGAGAAATCTTGTCCCAAAGACCAAGGGGAAGATGCTTGAGGAACACCAATTGAGTTGTCCTCTGGAATTCACACATATGCACATATGGACAGAAATATACATAGACAATACTTAATGTTAGTATATATTTAAAGTGCTTTCAAATTAATCACTGTTATAATTTATGTTTCTGTAGTGTAATATTTGATAGCTCAGTGTCTTTGTGCAGCCATCAGTTATAAAACTGTGGTAGTTAATCGTTCTGTCTTCTTAAGTTAATTTTTTTAAAACATGGGATAGTTACACATATTGATGTGGCAGGCACAGGGTGATATTTTAGCATATATGATCATTTTCATTCATGCTGCCTTCTTCATGTTGTCTTCATTAAGCACTCTGCCAGATCACTTCTTCCAAGTCTTCATAAAACCTCCTGCGGACTGCATTCCCCACATTGCACTGCCGAACACGAATGCTCAGTCTTCCTTTTTGGATAAATCCCATTCTCCCTCCTTTCCTACCCTTCCTGACCATCTCCTTTCAAGTTCCCTGTAATCAATCCCTTAGTATATCTTTAGAATGAATGTTTATTGTTATTTGTAGGCTTTCAGGAAGACACTGTTAAATGCTTTTCTTTTTCAGAGTTGAAACTTGACCCTAGCATAAGCCAAGCTCTTTGAAAAGAAATTTGGAAAACTGGTCCATGCTAATGTGAGACATGTAGTGATTCAATTAAGAGGATAATAAGTTCAATGTAGAAAACCCCAGGAGCAAAATCCTGTGCCCAACATAAGAGTTCATCTGCCCGGATTCATCCTCTGTGTTTCTTTCCTTGTGGTGATGTGTATTTGACTCACTATCCTGATAACATCTTATTATTTTTATTCTTTACAAGTCATTCACTGGTTGAATAGAACTAATTCCATCAGCCCTAAATATTTGAAATTTGGACTCCTTCACTGAGTATAGTTATCATGAACAATTGGAAAATGTCTGGGTACTCGGTAACCTTGGCTAAAAAATTATAGAACTCCCTTGACTTGATTTACTTAAGGATGCTACACAGAGCCCAGGAAATGGCATAGCAATAAACAGGTTCTTAATTGAATGAATGAGCAACATCACGAAGCTCACCTACAATAATCTTCTGTGGGTCTTGGTTCAAAGGAAGGAAGTCAGAAAGGCCAGAGAAAGTGAATCAGAGGACATATGTGAAGATTTGTGGATTTTGCTGCAAACACACCTTTGATTCCTGTTCACAAGTTCCCATGTCCATGGCACTGTCCAATGTACCCTTTCAGCTAGTTGCAAGGACAAGCACCCTTAATGCCAATCCCAAAATACATTCTTGTTTAATTTTGTTCCCATTAGGTCCCTTATGACCTTCTGTACTTTAAAAGCATCATTCACTTTCTGTGCCCCCCCATACAAACATTATAAAACCTATAGTGAAGCTTAGATTTTATGCATCAGCAATATTTTCCTAGAGTTTAATATTAGATCCCTTATTTTGGCAAAGCAATAGGCAGAACACTGGAAGAATAATGTAAAGTTTTATTTGTATAAAATTATATTGTATAAAATGTTTAAAGAAAAATAAAAAAAAAAATTACAGGCTACCACTAAATTTAACCTCAAAACGTAAAGAAATTCAAAAGTAGTGTTTTTAAATTTGAAACAAAATGTACAAAAGTCAATATTGTACAAAACTCAGACAGAGTAATGTCCTCTGTGGAAACAAGACGAAACAAGAAACTTAAAGTGAAGGTTTTTTTATACTATGAATACATACATCTCACATATACATACAAAACATAAAGGTTATGTTTCTCATACCATAAACACATGTGTCTCACATAGTCAAATAAAACATAAAGTTGACATGTCCTATAGTATAGGAGCATGGTCCTCACATACACACAAAACATTAAAGTTATAATTTTTGTACTGTGAAAACATGCACCTCACATATACACAGAAAAGTGCTTTCAGTTATAAAGATGCTTTTTAGATTCAAAAACTGATACTTGAAATCCTTATTTCTCAAATGACTGAGAGATCCTCCATTGTTTGGTGACATTGCCAATATCATGATTACTTCAGTCAGGTTCATCAAAGTCTATAGTCACTCCAACCAGCGAGGGAGAGTAAATGATGCCAAACCATGTGACTGGCTGTACAAGAAGCAGATATACACTCCCTGTGATGAGGTAATAGTTACATCATTCTAATCATACACATTTGTATCCAATTTGTATGAAGATTATATGTAATAAAAATCTAAAATAAAATTCAGAGAAACTTTTTCTCATAACTGTTATTACTTACCATCAGGAAGATTTCCTACTGTGACTAAAACATACCTGCCTCTCACTAGGACCTGTATTCTAGCCTAAACATACCCTGGGTCATGAGAATTGAAACTAGACAACTAGTTCTTCCTTCACAACACTAGTGGCTGGTGTTTAGTTTGCATTTATCTGCTCTGTCAGCGGGTTATCATATGTACAGCATGTTCTATTTTCAGTATTAAATTTAAAAAACTTGAAGATAGAATTTAAACTCAGTGTGTATGAGTGTTCTATATAATTGCCTGAGACAACTGTGTAACTGAGGACATGTTTAATTACAGAGGCTCCCAAAACATCGAGACCTGTTTTGTAATATTAGCTTATTTTATCTACTAGATTAGCATCAAAGTATCAAAATTATAGGAGAAATAAGGTAGATTGTTTTCTCTTACATTTCATAAAATATAAACTCTAAAATAGATAACTAAAAATTATGTAAAATTCATTTTAATGTACTTTGTATCTAAGTTATTAAAAGAAATAATTCCACATTCCTAGAAAACAGGAAACCAAACAGGCTATTATTCCCTGTCAGGATCTGGCATCTACGAACTTAAAGTTTAGATGTGATTTATTTCTGAGAATACCATAGTACGTCCTTTCTCCTGTTGATCACAGACAATGTGTGCCTTGGAAAAGGGGAGCTGGACACTTAGTCTTAGGCTGCTGGAGCCAGTAACCTGTAACTGGAGCTTGGCGAAATCTGCACCTGATCCTTCACTTGCAAAAAAGCTGGGCTTGCGTTTCCTGTTCACCCACTTTCTGTCAGCAGCTGAGCTCTGCAGGAAGCCCTCCTGTTGCTAGAGAAAGAGCTGACTCTTTAAGAGAAGATTATTTTTTGCTCATTTCATCACTATAGAATTTTAAAGATTAAAATATTGATCAAAGTACTGTAGAGTATGTATAACAAGGAATCATTACTCATTGCTATAAATATCCTTCAAATTGCAAAACAAAGCTGATAACCTTTTATAGATCTTTCACTCGTGTTTGTGTGTGTGTGTGTGTGTGTGTGTGTGTGTGTGTGTGTGTGTAGGCAAGCTTGGTATCTTCTCTCATTGCTTTCCACCATGTATTTTGAGACAGGCTCTCACTAAATCTAGAGATTGTTGTTTTGGGTAGACCAAGTTGCTCTGGGGATCTACTTGTCTGCTTACCCATGCTGGGATATTAGATGTGTGCTATGAAGCTCAATTCTAGGTCCTCAGCATCTGAACTCAGGTCCTCATGTTTTTGCTGCAAGCATTTTACCTACTGAGCCATACTGCCAGCCTCAAATATTTACTTTTCATGGTTTACTTTACTTTTTCACCAAATCATTGCATCCATTCGTTCTCTATGGGTAATATATCTCCCAGCCATTGAGATTGGCCATCTGAAGAATTCTAATGTCAGTAATATTATTTTTGTATCATTGCAATCACCATTAAATCTTATGTTTTAATCTGAAATACTTTCTGTTTCCCTCTACCGAAGGCCCCCAGTAAGTACTAAACTGTTTTCTATTACTATTCGCTATGTTTCTTTTAGAATCTCCTAATTTAATTTCAGTGGTGCACATAATAGACTTATTTCTCAGTTTCTCCATTGAGCTTCCTGTGATCTTCTGAATGGCAAGAGTTCTTGTGGACCAAGGGGCAAACTCCATTGTGTAGCTACATCACTACTTTCTTACATAGTCTTCTTTAGACAGCAATTTGCATTCCACTTTGGGCTACTATAAATAAGACTGCTGTCCAGATTTATGCATATTCCAGTGTGAGAATACATTTTCACAGTAGAGAATTTAAGAATTACTCATCCAAAGTTAGGACATAGGACTTGTATCTCATGTTCATATTATTGATCTTTTCTTATGTGTATAATTTCTGATAATGTAGAAAGCTCTCCTGAGATATTGGTTATATATTTGAAATCTGATTAGGGCATAATTTAGTAGCATGTATTGTTTCTATAAGAAGTATCAATTCATATTTTATCTGTGAGTAATCATGTTTAAACAAAGGTTTGAGAGAATACTTTTTCAGCAATTCCCTAACCCATATCCTAGGATACAATCTTGGTTCTGATTCCCTTGTCTGAAAGACTAGATTTGTTACATAAATGAAGCCATCTTCATTAATTGAAATAGAACAGCAAACTGATTCCTGAAGTGATATTTTCCTGTAATTAGAGGTGGCATTTTTAAATTTCTTGTATAACCAAGAAGAAAATGGAACTTTCTCTAAAGAACCACACAGTAGAGTTGATAGTATGGAAAATTACATTGTTCTAGAGAATGTTTACCAAAGAATTTTGTCAGACTGAACAGATAAAGCAAGGCCCCTATCTTCTTACTAGGGAGGTGGAGGGAGGATAGTGGGAATATTCATATCCTGTCCTGCAACCGAAGCTGAATCAGGTTTCCTATATCTCAGCTCTATCAGCTTAGTGGTGGGATGGTCACGTGTGGCTGTTCCAACAATGTTCTTCTTTTTCTTCCATTCTACTTGGAAATTGAGCTGTTTTCTTCTGGTCTGCTGTGTAACCTTTATTAGGATTCTAATTTTAGTTTTTGTTACTAGGAGAAGTTATAGTACTGGCTTCATATGAAAATACCTCTTATCTTTCACCCAAACTCATTTCTTCAGAAGATGACTATATTTGCACATGAAAACTCACTTAAATAAAGAAAATGCAAGACATTTATATAATAGTAATAGAATTTTGTCCATGTTTAAATAATCCATAAGATTTACATTTCATGTGGAAATATTGTAGAAGGTTTTACAATGAAACCCCAGAAGTCTGTTAATATGCTGAATTCACTTTTGTTTTTTCTTGGCAGCTTAGGCATCTGATCATCCACTTTGTGCTGAGTGCCTCAGACCAAATGCTAATGAGTCACTTAGTTATTCATGGATGCTCAGATAACTAATATAGAAAACGTTGGTTTCTATGAATTTTTGGATGGGAATTAAAAATTAACTTCTAAACCTGCCCACGATTTCTTACAATACCATTGACACAAAAGTGTTTTGAACTTTATAACTCACAATAGGTTTAATTTATACAGAGAGAAAATATATGAAACTGTTTTATCAAAGGATGCTAGATGAGTGGAGAATGTCTTAAAATATTTGGAAAATTACTAAAAAGAAGTAACTTCCCCTGGTTAATGCTTTTGTTCACAAGTCTGGTTTTGGGCATAGCCATAGTATTTTATTGGTGCTACTACTTAAATTTTGGCTATAATCTTTTGCTAATTCAATATTACAAAGCATGCTATCAGAATTATGATTGCATACTTAGTATGTGAAAGCTACAAATCATCAGAACTGTTTTCATACTTACAAAGATTATCAAATAATTTGTGATCAGTTAATTCTACAAGGCAGTGGAGTAAGAAGGTGATTTTTCAGATCCAGTTGCTTCAGTGATCAAACAACTGTGTATTGAAGGAAAAAAATTAAAGATTTGGGAAAAATATCTAAACATTCACTGTCATTTCTCTATTTTTTTCTTTTGTCATGATGTGCCATTTACACACTAAGAATAGGATCTTATGAATCATTCAATATACTCACAAATCTCCAGACTCTAACAAGTAGATTAGGTGAAAGTTGAGCACTAATTTATTAAGCCGGTTATTGGGGGAATTTCCTAGTATACGGTTAGGAGATTATGGTACTATATATGCATCTACACAATCAGACATAATCCCACGCAATAAAGAAACATTAATACAAATAAATAAAAAAAATGAAACTCCATAGGTGGATATAAAATACAAGAAGATACCACTCACCAAATAAGAATCACTAAAATCATAGAAACAAAATAAGGAAAAACAATGAACTTTACTATTGGAAAAGACTTATCCTAGAACAAAACAACGATCTTCAAAACTCTGCATGAAGAGCACATCATGTACCTAGCAAAATGTACCAAATTTTAGACACATCTTCATCATCAAAAAATTAGATTTCAGAAAATGATTAGTGCATATAAATAAAGAATACAAGGCTACCTGTAGAGTGGCACATGTTTTTAGACCAGGCTATATCTTCACTGACATTGACAGAAATAAGGATGGAAGATTGGCAAGTAACTTATGCTCACATGAACCAGGAATATTTTATTTATCTTACCTAACCAATGTATTTGAAAGCCTTTATACAGTTGGTAACACTGTAGGAAAGATTGCTCTCTTGAATCTTTTCTAAGTAATTTACCACAGAAGCAAAATGTCATGGTGTGACTGAGTCATCTCCATGATATGTTAGTGAGAAAAGTGTCAGTTGTTAAAGATAAGAGAACTAAATGGCCCTTTGAGCTTGAAACACATTTTCATAATAGAAGTCAAGAAACTATTTGTTTCAGAGTGGTAGCCCTACATAACAGGATCCAACTTGAGAAAATTCCTTCCTTTGAAACACAAGACAGTTTGGTCGTCAATAAGGGCAATAGCTGAATATCAAATATTTAAACTCCAAAATAGGAATATGGAAGATAGCCAGTTAAAAATACCTGAAAATTTTCAATCTTATTTTTGTTAAGATTTAGATACTAAATTTTTCTAGGGAAACAAGGTAGGGGTGAGCAAGGTATTCAATACAGCAAGATATGGTAAGATACCTCAGCAGGTAAAAATGCTAATGCCTAGCCTGATAAACTGAGTTCACTCCTTGGGGCATCCTTAGTAAAAGGAGAGAACCAACTTCCGCAGATTTTTCTCTGACTTTCATATACATGCTGTGGCACACTTGGAACCAACCCCCAAACATTTTAAATAATGTGTGTTTAAAAGGGGGAGAAAGATACTTAGGATATGTGAGCTAATGGCTAATCCTGAAGCTGCTTGTGATCTTTTTATTAAGAAAAAGTATGAAGAAGTAACTAGAGAATCTGATATTAATAATATTTGTTGACATTTAGATGCCACTGATTCAGTTTATAAAGTCACTGAGATGACCCAGCAGTCAAGGTGTTTTCCCACCTGGGCTGACAAATCTCAGTTTGTTACCTACATGGTGGAAGGGGTGAACTATCTCTTACAAGTTGTCCTCTGACTTCTATGTGTGCACCTTGGCCTATTGCCAACCCCGGCACACAAGATAAACAAATAAATAAATAATAATAAATGCAATAACAGTTAAAGTGATAACAAGTGATTCCTCCACACATAGAAATATATCCATATCCTCATATTTGTTTCGATGGAGTCATAGAGCTTAAGAATATGAATTTAGGAATCAAAAGAAAATATTACTTGAGAAAATAATGATTGGGAATGACATACAAAATTGAACATTGGTTTGCTAAGACTGTAAATCATCAATAGCCAGAGCTTTTTACAAAGAACCATTGACATTGCTGAATGTCTTGCTTGAATGAAACTGATTTACGTATCTATCAAAATTAAATTTGTTTCATTAGATATGTACTACTAACAATGTAAAATTTTGAAAAAAAAATCCATTAGGCCTAATTACTACTGCTTTTTAGATATAAACGTAAGTGACTAATTGAAGGACTTTACTTTTAGAAAAAAAAAAGTTTTCATTTTAATGGCTGTTGTTCTGGTTGTTTTACATAGACAAATGGTGAAACATTTTTCTGAATTATTTCTTCCAATTATGTATCCCACATTTCCATTTGCTGTGTTACTGGTACTCATAGGACTCATGATAAATACTTTTAATATACTTTAATGGGCTTACTGTTTCAGGAAACTTTGCGTTGCCACAACACAGGGAGTATTTACATTACATTAAATTAAGTTACAGGATTACAATTAAATAGAATGAAGAAATAATAAAGGCTCAAAGCACCAATTCTTTGGAGCCCAGAGAAATTAGATTCTTTGATTAACAGCTCAGGAAGATGATAAACAAAATTGAGATCACGAAACAAAGTAATTTTCTTTATAATATCACCATCCAAGATTAATGTTCTCTCATTTAGAAAGAGTGATAAACGTGCAAATTATTTCATCTAGATAATTAGATGTTATAATACATGTCACCATTGTCTTTCTATGGAAAATGATTTTAATTTTAAAGTTATAACATTGCATAGGTTCAGATAGGGGAGATTTTGGTAATTTATGTTTTTCTAAAAAATAATAGCAACAGGGAGATCGGGATTCTAAGGATTTCTTTCTCTATGAGCTCTATACACGTGTATGGTATAGTGTATTTGAGATATTTCACTTGACACTGGAAATAGAATTGAAAGTAATCTGAAAGAATCTCCCCCCCCCCCAAATCCTGAAATGCATACTTCCCCAGTAAAGATTGTTAGGGGCAGTAAAATTGAATTATTGTGTAATATTCATTTCTTGTTTAATCTCACCGCCACATTATTGTTTTGTATGTTACTGTCACAGGTCATTAACTCAGTTATTCCAGTAATATTCAGTTAGCCGTACAGACCTTAAGATTCACAGGAGATGATTAATTGTTGGAAAGGAAAGGAACTATTAAACAATCTGTTAATTATTTTAATTTCCTTTATGTTGGAGGTAATAATATGATGATATCATGTCTCTCTTCCCATCCTTCCTCCGAATCCTCCCACATACCTGTTACCTCTCCTTGATACACATCTCCCCCACATACTGCTCCCCCTGCATACCTCTCCCCTGCATACCTCCACCCCACATACTGCTTCTTGCTCTTTCAAATGCAGGACCTCTACTTTTCATTCGTTATCATATACATGTATATGTATATGTAAATGTATATGTATACACATATAATATAGACTGCTCTCTGTATTATGCTACCTGTGTATATGTTTTCTGGACTGACTTTTGGATATTATATAAGCAATCATTGTGCTTATACCTGAGTAAGACCATTTTCTCCTGCTCTGTAAAAAAGTCACTCCAGCACTTTAGAGTCAGGGAACATTGTGGAAGAAGAGATAGGAAGAGTGAAAGAACCTAAGGATGCAGTTTACTTTGACACATTGTCTCTTAATAATGTTAGATGCTACACTTAAGTCTCACCAGC
The DNA here is from genome assembly GCA_019843965.1 of Rhynchomys soricoides. NCBI lineage: Eukaryota > Metazoa > Chordata > Mammalia > Rodentia > Muridae > Rhynchomys > Rhynchomys soricoides. Next base: position 9,422,895 of record JADRCH010000031.1, read on the forward strand.
TTGGCTACCTTAACATGAACCAAACAAGGACTATACCAATAGACATGGTGGTATGAATGGGAGAAAGCTCATTGTTAATATATTTTAAGATTTGCCAAAGAAATATATTAATTGACATTATGAACATAAATGATACATTGATATATTTACATTGTAAAAGTGTTCTGAGTATTATTTGGCTTGCATAGTGGTCAAATACCCAATCATCTACTGCATTTGAAACACTAACAACCATAAACTGGAATTTTATATATATGTAATATTTTTTTAAATGAGAATTGTATCATATATTCTTAAATCTTTCTGAACTTCAGTAACTTGCATTGGGAATAAAGATTTTATATCATAAATATAGGAAGCAAATTGATGTATTAAAATAGCTATAGCCTTGCCCTGTATAATAATATCAGAGTTCAAATGAAGTGCTATTCTGAACATGCTCACACTTGGAAAGTGTGATTATTTCAATATTTATTTACCTTTTAGAAGAAAAGATATTACAGTGTAAATTGTTATCTAAATTTAGTATTTTAAATTAGCTTTATGAAGTTCAGCTCAAAATTTATCAACACTGCAGCACATGAGGCAAACTCCACAGTCAACTTTGTTATCTTCCCTTTTATCAACTTTAAAAGTATCAACTCACTTTATTTTAGAATCTGGCTCAATCAGTTATTAGACAAAGACATCTCTTGATCAGAATGCCATATTTTATGACATGCATTTTCAGAGGTGTTGAAGAGACAAGAAAATTATTGGGTAGTATAATTTCCTCATCTGACAGTCCAATTAATTTAAGATTTCACGGTTGCTTTAAAGGTAATATTTAGAGTTTTTGTCTTCAGATCATATTTGAATGATGAACTTGTTACTCTTTCCCATGCTGTATTCATGTGCCCTTTGGAGCATTTTGTCTGGATTTGGTGGAAATTCCGATGAGTCCATGTTAGAATGCCATCCTGGCCTGCCCAAGCAGTCTTGAGCGACTGGCAATGAGTCCAGAGGACTGATAGACATTACCACGCCAAGGTCCTCTCAGCAGAACTTCAGAGCAAGTTACACTGTGAGAACAGAGATTCTTGTTCACTTTTGCTTTTATTGTTATTTTTCCAGTGATGAGAATGTAAAATAGAGACAAAAAAGGAAATCTACTTCATATAAAAATAAAAGGCAGATACATTTGTTTCAGTTTTACTCTCTGTTGTGATTTATTGAATATTTGTTACTAAGACTTAATCTTTCAAAGATAAAATTTGAACAAGTGAAGAGCATGTTTTCTGTCCTTGTAACAGTTTAAGATTGCAGAGCCAACCTACGACGGGATGGTGGTCTCCTCCCTTGGCTGACATTTAAACCAATGTCATGACCAATTTACACAATATACCAATGGCTGCTGCCTAAGGTTAGCATCATTTTGGTTTGATCAGTGGGTATTTGGAATGTTGGGCCAGTGAACATATTCATACACTATTAATGATTCTTGAATACCTTAAATGTCATTATCTTCCTGCCATTCCCAGTTACCTATATCATAGGTAAGTATCAATAAGTTTTATGTATGTAGGATGATATATTCTCTTTATGTATATGTTTGTAGCAAATAAATGTAAGTATATGAATATTAGTTATATGTATGTATAAATGTTACATATTATAAATATATTTAGAGTATATCAGTATATATTTATATAAATACACATAAATATACATACATTTACAGTATATTTGCACACACATAAACACACACATTCTTTTTCAATGCCCTTTTGAACATAGTATGTACTCAGAGGTTTACTGAATACTTAATAGGTAGCTAACTGCATATTTAAAATCTCTCAATATTTTTACTTTAAAAATTTTTTGTATTTTTATGTGTATGATTGCTTTGCATCTGTTTGCACCACACAAGCATGTGTGTACAGAGGTCAGCAGCCAGCATGGGTCTCAAAGAACTGAAATTATAGGTTTTTAGTGCCATGTGTGTGCTGTTCCATCTCTTCAGCTTCATGACATTTCTTCTGATATCTTCATTATTTTCTGTCTTCAGTGTCTCAAAGGTTTTATCCTATAAGTCGTTCACATGTTTGGTTAGAGTTACCCCAAGATATTTTACATCTTTGAGGCTATCCTGACAGGGGATGTTTTCCTAATTATTTTATCAGTCTGTCATTTGTATATAGAAAGGCTCTTGATTTTTGTGAGGTAATTTCATATTGAGCTAATTGCTGAAGTGTTTATCAATTTCCAGGTGTGGGTTTTAGATTTATTTTATAAAAATCAGATCACCAAATAAAGATACTTTGGCTTCTTTTTTTCCAATTTGTATCCTCCGGATGTCCTTCAGTTGTCTTCTTTCCCTAGCTAAGATTTAAAGTTCCATATTAAACAGGTATTGAGAGTGGACATTTTAATTTGTGCCTAACTTTAGGGAAAATACTTTTTCTTTTTGTTCATTTAAGTTGATGTTGGCTAGAGACTTGCTGTAAACTGTCTTCATTATGGGGACATATACCCCTTTTCTCTCTAATCTCTCCAAGGCTTTTATCATGAAGGGCTGATAGATTTTGTCAAGGGATTTTTCTGCATCTATTGAGATGATAATGTGGTTTTCACTTTTTGGTTTGTTTATATGGTGGATAACATTTATTAATTTACAGATGTTAAATTACCCCTGCTTTCCTGAAAGGAAATCTATTTGATCATGGCAAATGATCTTTTTCATGTGTTCCTGGATTCATTTTGCAAGTATTTTATTGAGAATTTTTTATCAGTGTTATCTAAGGATAAATAATATTTCTCTTAGAATATATACCATATTTTCTTTCCATCCTGCAACTGATAGGCACTTAAGATTGGTACAGAGACAGGCAGGAAGATCAATGGAATACAACTGAAGACCCAGAAATGAACCCACACACCTGTGGTCATTTGATATTTGACAAAGGAGCTAAAACTATCCAGTGGAAAAAAGAGCATTTTCAACAAATGGTGCTGGTTCAACTGGTGGTCATCTTGTAGAAAGATGCAAATTGACCCCTTCTTTTCTTCTTGTACAAAGCTCACATCCAAGTGGATCAAGGACCTCCACATAAAATCAGATACACTAAAACATATAGAGGAAAGCATGGGGAAGAGCCTCAAACACATGGGCACAGGGGGAAAGTTCCTGAACAGAACACCAATGGCTTATATTATAAGATCAAGAATTGACAAATGGGACCGCCTAAAATTGCAGAGCTTCTGTAAGGCAAAGGACACTGTCAATAGGACAAAATGGCAAACTACAGATTGGGAAAAGATCTTTACCAATTCTACATCCAATAGAGGGCTAATATTCAATATATACAAAGAACTCAAAAAGTTAGACTTCAGAGAATCAAATAACCCTATTAAAAATGGGGTATAGAGTTAAACAAAGAATTTTCTACTGAGGAATATTGAATGGCTGAGAAGCACCTAATGAAATGTTCAACATCTTACTCATCAGGGAAATACAAGTCAAAATGACCCTGAGATTCCACCTCACACAAGTCAGAATGGCTAAGATCAAAAACTCAGGTGACAACAGATGCTGGCAAGGATGTGGAGAAAGAAGAACACTCCTCCATTGTTAGTGAGATTGCAAGCTGGTACAACCACTCTGGAAATCAATCTGGCGGTTCCTCAGAAAATTGGACATAGTATTACCTGAGGACCCAGCTATACCACTCTTGGGCATATACCCAAAAGATTCTCCAACATATAACAAGAGCACATGCTCCACTATGTTCATAGCAGCCTTATTTATAATAGCCAGAACTTGGAAAGAACCCAGATGACCTTCAGCAAAGGAATGGATACAGAAAATGTGGTACATTTACACAGTGTAGAACTATTCAGCTATTAAAAATGATGAATACATGAAATTCTTAGCCAAATGGATGGAACTTGAAAATATCATCCAGAGTGAGGTAACCCAATCACAAAAGAACACACACGGTATGCATTCACTGATAAGTAGATATTAACCCAAAAGCTCTGAATACCCAAGATAAAATTCATAGACCACTTGAAGTTCAAGAAGAAGGAAGACCAAAGTGTGAGTGCTTCAGTCCTTCTTAGAAAAAAGAAGAAAATACTAAAAATGTAGAGTAGAGACTGAAGTTAAAACCATATAGAGACTGTCCTACTTGGGGACTCATCTCATATACAGTCACCAAACCCTGTCACTATTTTGGATGCCAAGAAATGCTTGCTGAAATGAGCCTGATATAGCTGTCTCCTAAGAGGCCCTGCCAGAGCCCAACTAATATAGAGACGGATGCTTGCAGCCAGCCATTTGTCTGGACACGGGGTCCCCATATGGAGTAGTTAGAGAAAGGACTGAAGGTGCTGAAGGTGTTTGCAACCCCATAGGAAGAACAACAATACCAACCAACTAGACCCTTAGAGCTCCCAGGGACTAAGCTACCAACCAAGGAATATAGATGGCTCCAGCTGCATATGTAGCAGAGGATGGCCTTGTTAGGCATCAGTGGGAGCCTAGGTCCCATTGGTCCCAAGACCAAGAGGTCCTTGGTCTTATGAAGGCTCGATAGATGTCCCAGTGTAGGGAAATCTAGGGTGGGGAGGCACAAATGGGTGGTTGGGTTGGTGGAGGAACACCCTTAAAGAAGCAGGGGGACAAGGTTGGGATAGGGGGTTTCTGGGAGGAGGGAAACCAAGAAAGAGTATAACATTTGAAATGTAAATAAAGAAAATATCCAATAAAAAATATTTTACCTTTTTCTTAGCTATTATGAGCAACTCTGCAATGAACATGACTTTATGTATCTCCAACATGCTGATTTCATGACCTCTGCATGTGTAATCAGTAGAGGAATTTTTGGACTACATTATAATTGTATAATATTCACTCTATACTATTTTCCAGTAAGGTTGTATCAATGTAAACTCCTACTAACACCATTGGTTGCTTTTCTCCACATCCTCCCTAACAGTTGTTTAACTCATGTCTTGTTGATACTTATTTTACACACTAGAATGAAGTGGCATCTGTGACTTTCAATTTCATTTCCCTAATTATTAAGAAAGTTGAATATCTACCCATACACTGGCTGGGCAACTGTAAGACTTCTTTGGAGAATATTCACTTTCTTCCATTGTACACTTTTAATCAGAAATTTATTTTTCTTTGCTATTGAGTATTCAAATATGTAATCTGTATCTTAATTCCTTAACAGAGGTACCACTTGAAACTCTTTTCTCCCACTTTGTAAACTGTCTCTTCTCTGTATTGATTGTACCCTCTGCTGGACAGTAACTTTTTCCATTTGCTTTAGTAATAATAGGAATAGCTATTTATATTTATGTATTTATTGCTAGTAACAAAGAATCAGTTGCTATTCTTTGTTTATTTTCCCTATGCTTTTGAGGTCATTTCCAATAGATGATTGCCTATTCTAATATCTAGAAGCATTTTCTGTCTTTGTTTTCCACAGCTGTATGTATCAGATTTCCCCTGTAAGGGTTTAATCCACTTGGAGCTGATGTTTGTAGCAGGTGAGAGAGGTCTCCCTTCCTCCTTTCTCATGTGATTATATAATTTACCACAGACCAGTCACTGAACAGAGGATCCTTTCTCCTAACCATATATTTATCGTATTTACTGAAAGTCTAAAAGTCCACCAGCTTTAGATGAATATCAGCTTCTCAGTCTCCATTTTTCCATTGGTTTGTTTTTATACAGTAATATTTTTTTTAGTACTACAGTTTTGCCATATAATTTGATGTCAGAAATATGATAATCCAATCTTACTACTTTGGGTGGAGGAGCACATTGTTTCTCTCTCTCTCTCTCTCTCTCTCTCTCTCTCTCTCTCTCTCTCTCGTGTGTGTGTGTGCGTGTGTTTGTGTGTGTGTGTTCACATGCATATGTGATTTACTTATGTACACACATGTGGAGAACAGAACATCTTCCTCAGTTTGTTCTTCAGATGCAATCCACACAACTACTTTCTTTGCTTGCTTTCTTCCTTCCTTCCTTCCTTCTTCCTTCCTTCCTTCCTTCCCTCCCTCCTTTCCTCTCTCTCTCTCTCCCTCAATACCTCTCTCTCTCTCCCTCAATACCTCTCTCTCTCTCTCTTTCTTTCTTCATTTCTGTATGTCTTTCTGTCTGTCTTTCCTGAATTATTTAGCCTTAGTATTTTTGAGAGAAGTTTTGAAGATTTTTTGTGTAAAATATTTAGATGTTACTTACCTTCTTTCCAGATTTCTCTCAGTGGTGCTTCGAGTACTGTGTTTTATAAAATGACTGTTCTGATTATTGTTTTAGTCATCTTGACACACGAGAAAGTCCTTTGGGAAAAAAATAGTCTTAATTGAGGGATTGCATTTATCAGATTTCCTGTAGACACATTTGTGGGGCATTTTCTTGATTAATATTCATGTGGAAGTACCCAGGCCACTATACAGTTCCATGCCTTTAGAGGTGGTCCTGGGATGTATAAGAAAGAAGAAAGAAAGAAAGAAAGAAAGAAAGAAAGAAAGAAAGAAAGAAAGAAAGAAAGAAAAAGCCATGCAAGCCACTGAGTGACATTCCTCCAGGGTCTCTGCTTCTGTTTCTACCTCCAGATTCCTACTCTAGCTCATATTCTGGCTTCTCTGATGGTGGATAAACAACCTAAAAGATGTTATTAATCCCTTGATCTACAAGTTACTATTGGTCAATGTTTTATGACAGCCACAAAAACCAAACTAGGACAGTGTGCATGCTCATGTTCTTTCATCCACTTGAAAGAGAGTTGTACTGAGCCATCCTTGAGTCCTTGAAATAAATGCCACTGATTCATGGTTAATATTTCAATGTGTTATTGGATTCAATTTTCTATTATTTGGTCGAAAGACTTTGCACCTGTGTTCCAGTTTATGATGTACAGCTTTCTTTCTTAGTGTGTCCCAATGTGACTTTCTAAGCATATCGTGCTGGCCTTGGAAGAATGTGTTTGGAAATTTTTCTCCTTGCAAATTCTTTGAAATTGCTTAAGAATTCCTGTTAATACTGAAGTTGTTTATAAGAACTCAGCTGTGACTAATTCTGTCCGTGAGTTTTCCTTGGACTGGAGACTTCTTGTTACTGCTTCAGATTCCCTCATTATTCTGCATCTGTTCACTTAGTCTAGTCCTAAACCGATTTAATCATTATAATTTTCATCACAACCTTTTTTTTTGCCTTCCTTTGGATATGCTTTTTGTCTTGGAATCAAAATGTAATGACAACTGAAAGTTGGTAAATGAGAATAGATTTTACGAATATCTAAAAAATACCTTTCTTTATAAAATTGGATTCAGGCTATTTTTATTATAGTGTGTGTATGCAATGTACTGAGTATATGACAATTTTTAGGAAATCCAAAAATAAATACACCTGAATATCTTTTTCAATTTTATGACTAGAGAGAAGTAAAGCATAGAATTTTTTCTGTTCAGAAAATGAATGATTCTAAAGCTGCAATTAAATGTACAACATAAGCTAGAGAAATTACTCAAATACTGTCTATGCTAGAGAGTAGCTTAAATTCTGTGTTGTTCAAGGTATAACAAAAATGTTTCACTTATAATTTATGTTATTAGTTTTGCTTTTAGTCTGTGTTACTCACACTCAAGCCAGTAATGGAATATATTGTTCAGGAAGAATCAGATGGAGCAATTTACTTTGTTTAAACTTACTGGTGACAGCTCCCACTAATTGAGTCACAGAACTATTTGATACTTTCACTTGGGATGAATAGAGGTCTCCATTGACAAAACTAAAACTTAAAAGAGTATTGGATTGAAAAAATTAAGAAATTAAATGTTTATTTATCCTTAGAAGTACACAAACCATAATGATTCAGTATATTGATCCAGTTTTTATCAGAACCTATAAGAATCAGGAGTTGTTCTTCCAATGGGGTTGCAGTGCTCCTCTGCTCCTACAGTCGTACTGCCAGCTCCCCCACCACATTCCCTGAGTTCAGTCTGATGGAATGTTAGGAGTGACAGAGGGGTAACCAATCGGGAAGTGAGATAACATGGGAGGGGGTAACTGGGAAGTGAGATATCATTTGAGATATAAATGAAGAGAATGATTAATAATAATTTTTAAAAGAAAATAATAATCAAGAGTTGTATTACTGGTTCTTATCAAACTTACTTATTGTGAAGCAAATATTGGTTAACCCATACGGCAACTATTTTGGAGTAGTGTACTGATTGGTTTTGGATGTCAACTTGACACAAGCTAAACACATCATAGAGAAAGGAGTCTCTGTGAGATCCAGTTGTGGGGAATTTTCTCAATTATTGAAGAGTGGGGAAGAGTCCAGCCCATTGTGCATGGGAAGATCCCTGGGCTATTGATCCTGGATTCTATAAGAAAGCAAGCTGAGCAAGCCATGGGGAGCAAGCCAGTAAGTAGCACCCCTCCATGGTCTCTGCATCAGCTCCTGCTTCTAGGTTCCTGAGGTGCTTGAATTCTTGTCCTGACTTCCTCCAATAATGGACTATGATCTGGAAGTGTAGGCCAAATAAACCCCTTCCTCCCCAACTTGCTTTATGGTCAAGGTATTTCATTGCAGCAATAGAAACTCTGATTAAGATGAGTAAATACCCCACCTAAGAATTAGATAGTCAAGGTGTTTGGGATTGACATGTGCATCTCTTATTTTATCCTGTTTTTTAAGACTGTCTTCTTAGGAGTGGTAACCTTTAGTCCCATTCATGTTACAGACTCAACAACCTTGTAACCCAGGAAATGAAGAGCTACGGAACTGGAGAGGAGGGAATACTTATCCTTCACAAATATGTCTTTGAACTTCACCTAGTCAGAAAACAATTCTCTGACACTAGGTGGCCTTTAGAGAAGTATTTATATATTTCTGTTCATAGATATATAGGTATTAACAGTATAAGCAAATATGCAGCTTGTATCATGCATATTGTTACACAGTGTGCTTGTAGCAAATAGCACCAAGACCCTGGTATAATAACAACACCTTGCTGAAATTAAGTTGACATGAGATTGTAGAAGAGTGTGTGGCCAGGGTTGAGCCCATAACAAATGTGTGTCACTGCTATTGCTGTAGTTAAAATCCTGGAAAGTTTCAGCACTAAAAGTCAGGTGAAAGGTTGTTGGCTAGAAATTGTAATCAGCAGAAGGAAGAGTTAAGAAAGAAACAGGGCAAACCCGGATGTCAGAAGTTTGATTCGTTTAATTTTGTTTTTGATGATGAAGGGGAAGAATGCTTTAACTGGAAGAATTATATTTAGTGTAAAGATGGAAGTGTAGGCAATGGGTAGGGGAAGATTGCTTTAAATAGACTGAGCAAGAACAGAAGATGCTTCATCAGAGTGCACACTTATTGAAGAACCTTTCTATTGATGTGACTGATAGGCTATCCTGCCCATTGCCAACTGCTGTGAAGTTCAGGTTACCTCTGGGCACACCACAGTGCCCTGAGTGAAGGTAGTTCTGTGTGTGTCAGATGAATGTTCAGGACAGTGGGGTGATGATAGTCAAAAGCTGTGGAAGATCATCTAGCCAAACTCTGTGAAATAGATCCAGGTCTATTTGGCAACTTCCCCAAAATATCTTTGCCCCTAGACCTGCTTATTTACCTGAGTACTCACATGAATCTCAGTCAGTAAGCTGGTGGGACTCTGATAAGGACGTGTTGACATTTGCCATCTATTTATCAGTCTCTTCTATTAGGTTCAGATATGGCAGTTTTGACGAATGTTAAAATATTCATAATAGAGATAATGTTCAACCAAACTTCATGTTTAATTCCATTACAAATCAAATAATCAATTAGGTAAATATATCAACAATATTTGTGGTTAAGTTACGTATATTTTCTTAAGATTTAGGCATGATGTATTCCCTGACAGTGAGGCAACTCTGCATATAACCCATAATGATCTTCCTATTGCAATGAATTAGTTAAACCTCTTTGGCTTTCAGAGTGTTGCACACATGCTGCACACCCCCCAACCCCAACCCCAAGAGCTCTCTGGATTTGCAAATGAAAGACACACAGGCCAGCTAATTTTGATATGCCTTGACTAGCTCAATGGCTGGGCATTTCTTTCTTTCTTTTTTATTGGATATTTTCTTTATTTATATTTCAAATGTTATCCCCTTTCCTGGTTCCCCCCACCCCTGGAAACCCCCTACCACATCCTCCCTCCCCCTGCTTCTATGGGAGTGTTCCCTCACCTACTCACCTACTCCTACCTCCCCACCCTCATATTCGTCTACACTGGGGCATCTAACCAGCCTTCACAGGAACAAAGGCCTCTCCTCCCATTCATGCCTGACAAGGCCATCCTCTGCTACATATGTGGCTGGAGCCATGGGTACCTCCATGTGTACTGCTTGGTTTGTGGTTTAGTCCCTGGGAGCTCTAGAGGGTCTGGTTAGTTGATATTGTTGTTCTTCTGTAGGGTTGCAAACCCCTTTCTAATTTTCCCCAAAGCTAGCACACATTTACCTCTGGTATTCCTGACTTAATACCTTCTAAATCTATGTTTTATCTCTGTGCAGTTACTTTCTGGGCAGCTCATCACCACATAAGGCTGTTTTCCCTTTCCACCTACATTGCTGGATGATTTTCTTTAAATCTGATCCCTCTCCCTCCAAGTCATTGTGATTCTCCCTCCACTTTCTTCTATTTGGGTCTCTTGCTTTCACAATATAAAATTCCCACCCCATCTCTTTGCCCACCCATTGGTTGTATATCAGTTCTTTATTGTCAATCCAAGGCAGGTGGATGCAGGGACCCTCAGGTCCCTTGGAAGTAGAAATAAGGCAAAGCATTAGAACAAATTCTCAGCATCTTCCCATCAAAATTATACCAAGATTTCAGGAATAAGAATTATGTGTCACCATGGCTGGTTGTTTTGATTTTGCTGTTATGGTAATTAAGCTCAAGACTAATATTCTCCCAAAACAAACACTGAGGTAGGTGTGTGGGGGGGTGGGTGTGTGTTTAAGGTCATTCCTTAGCTTGGTATGGTGGCTCAGGCTTCTCACCCAAACATTCAGTAGGCAGTAGCAGACAGAGACCAAGTTCAAGACCAGGTACAGTGAGATCTTGCTTCATAAGTTAAAGACTGGAGATCTAGCTCTAGTGGTGTAGTTTCCTAGCATTCCCTTGGATGCCATCCTCAGCAGCACAGAAACACACACACACACACACACACACACACACACACACACAAGAGGGAGACAGAGACAGAGACAGAGAGACAGAGAGATGGAGTGAGAGAGTGAGAGGGGGAGACAGAGATTGATGCACACATACATGCTTGCATGCGCATAAATTTCTTTCAACCGCTGAAGGCCTGGATCATGTGTTCAAGATAAACACCCAGAGATGAAGGATTTTTAATAAGCATTGAAACAGGTTCTCTTAACTGTGGATTGCTCAGAATTTGGGGAGAAAAGCTGTCTCCGAAGAATAGCAAATGGTTACCAGGTAGTTAGGCAACATCCACTCCAGGCTTCTGGGAGAACAGGCATCCTTTCCTTCCTTTGAAGAAAAAAAGAAAACCTGAGTTTTTAACAGTACTGGTTTCTAGTACTCTAAGCTTTGCACGCTACAGACAACAGTTCATTCCCTCTATCTGAAGGGAGTCCACTGCTCTCTGGCTCACTTTGCATACTCAGAAATACTTGAGTTTATTGTATGTCATTCAGAAAAGATGGCAGAATTCTTTAACAATTTCTTCTAATAGTTTCATCCACATCGGCCTGATTATACTGTTTCAAAGGCATGTGTAAGTTATAAAAATATTATTGTCATTTTTGCCTGCTCATTATTTAATAATAAACTCTTAGTTAGAAATCACAAAGAGACTCATGTAGAGAATTTTCAAAGCATACTACAGCATAGAATGTGGAACAAGAAACACAGCTGTGTTCAGATTTGAAGTCTGAGGTAGATTTCTGTCTCATTTTTCTATTTCCTTTTCTGTGTATTTCTTTTTTAAAAGATGAATTTTCAAAGTGTTACTGTTTTAAAAATGTACTATATAGTAGCAGTTAACTAAATACCCAGATGATAATGCATAGAAAACTAGTGAAATTATTCGCCATACCTTTCTATAAATCATACAATTAAATCTGGAACATACATTTTTCTATTTTATAGAACATTGGTAATTTTGTCACAATGCTTCACATCACCTGTATTAGAAATACTGCTTCATTTCAAGAAAGGCTCATATTACTGCTTTGTATATGAGGTCTAGAGACTGATAGATTTCAGTTACAATTAATTATATAGAAATTTAACATGTCTGTAGATTCTTATTCTATGACCCTATACTTTGTATGACTATATTCATTGATTATAGTGATTATACTTCATAACTGATGTCTCTCTCCAACCCCATTCCTGTCTGTAATTTCCTAGTCTCATAATATTTGTCCAAAATTCTATCTACTATAAACATCATAACCCTTCTTCTCTGATGTTAACCCACTTACCTTGGTGTTCAGTGCTTTGTATGATTTTAAAAGTAAAGCTAGGAGCATATAGGAGACACTTTAAGCTATGTTCTGGAGCAATGAACCTGAAACAGGACTCTATTTAATGTCATGGAGCCAGTTGCCATTAGACCATGATGCTGATACCTTCCATCTTCCTGGTTTTCAGTGTTGATGACAATATAGACCCCTTAAGGAATCTCCTGCCATTTTCAATGCTTATTCTGTTCCAAAAACTACTCCCATGTAGCCATGTAGGCCACTCTTCATGGTAATGATGATGGTCAAAGTCCTTACTAGGGAAGCAACCTTGCCTTATAAAAATGTTAAAGATCTTGACTAGTGATACTCTGTGCCTCTTCAGAGATCTGGAGTTTCTGTGTTCAGATGAGTGTGATCCACAGCTTTTCTGCTGTCACTCACTATACTGAGGTCCAAGGAACCCTCACTGCTGGTCCAGTCAAAGCTATGACTAGCTTCCCTACCAATATTTACATGAAATTGGTGAACTTTAATACTCAAGTGTTCTTTGATAAATTTGTCATTTAGGGACCTTTTGCTTTGCTCAATATCCCTTGGTTTTCAGCTGTTGTGTTTGGAGCTGATGCTTGAATCTGGGACCTTGTACTTGTTGGGTAAACACTACCACTAGCAATATATTCCCTAGTGTCTTTTCCCCCCATAATATAGTCTCTCACAAAGCTGCTTGGGTATCTTTGAATTTACTGTATTTTCTAGGAATGCCCTGAAGTTAGGGGTGGGGATCACAGGCATGTGTGTGTTTCATTGCATTGATTAGAGGTAAAAATTGATATAGTCATACTAAACCTAATTATAACTGTCATGGTTAATTATTAGTGGCAGTCTAAATGTTATCCATATGTCCCTGTTCTTTATATAAATTTAAAGGGGCTGTTATTACCAACCCTCATTATCAATGAGGAAAACAGTATATCTAAGAGACCCTTTAAAATGTCATTCTACAAGTTGTATCATGCGTATTCCAAGCTTTTTTACTAATATCCACTTATCAGTGAGAACATACCATATGTGTTCTTCTGTGACTGGGTTACTTCACTCAGGATGATATTTTCTAGTTCGAAACATTTGCCTGTGAGTTTTATGAAGTCACTGTTTTTAATAGCTGAGTAGTACTTCATTGTGCAAATGTATCATTTTTTGGAGTTAGGGGAAGGACAGAAGAAGCTGAAGGGATTTGCAACCCCATTGGAAGAACAACAATGTCAACCAACCAGAGCCCCAGACCTCCCAGGGACTAAACCACCAAGCAAGGTGTACACATGGAAGGACCCATGGCCCTAGCTGCATATGTAGCAGAGGATTGCCTTATCTGGCATCAATGGGAGGAGAGGCCCTTGGTCCTGTAAAGGCTCAATGCCCCAGCATAGAAAAATGCTAGGACAGTGAGGCAGGAGTGAGTGGGTGGGTGGAGGAGCACCCTCTATAGAAGCAGGGGGAATGGAGGAAGGGATGGGGGGGTTGCTGAGGGAAAACTGGGAAGTAGTATAGCATTTGAAATATAAATAAATAAAATAACCAATAAAGAAAAAACCAAAACGTCATTCTGAGTAAGACAACATTTTGTGACCTCTTTTAAATCAGGAAATATAAAATTTCATAGAGGTAAAATACCTCAGGAAATGGCTACACATCTCATTGGGACAAATGTGTTTTTATTTGCTTTAAATGTCCCTCAATAAGTTTGTTGTTTAAACATTTCTAACAAAAGAGGCATCAAATCTATGTGGAATTTCAACCAGAATGTGCTGCTTTTCCTGCTGTTTCGTGTAAGGAGTTCAGTGTCTGACCCTGGCCCACACTTGGCATATATATGAATTCATTTTACCTCTTATGTTTTCTACCCTTTCATAAAATTCTTAGTATTGGATTATGTCATTGGATAGTGGAGATATCCCAAATGTATGCTAATTTTATTGTCCTCCCAGTATTCTACCTTTAAGCATATGACTTAGTTATATAGATAATGCAACAGACTACTTTTTGTTTCTTTATAGCTTAAATTAGGGAAGGTTTGAGTTAACTATTTTCCTGTCAACTGATTGGTAGTATATAGTTGGTATTCCCTAGAGAGTGGAGGTGTGGTGTCCCCTTGATTCTGCTTAATAAACGCACATTTTTAATGGTTATATTCAAGATGTTAATTATACCTTACGTTTCACATTTTATTTTCAAGAGCCAATAGTTAATTAAGTAAATTAAAGTTTGTCTGGGAAGCAGTCATAAAAAATCGTGGCATCAATTTGATACAGCAATGGGTTAAGGTGAGAATCAAATCTGCACATAGTTAAAGAAATATAGTCACCCCTTGGTGACTATGAACAGAGTAAAGTAAAGATCCCAATCAAGGAAAAGTACTCATGCCACCCCTTACTTACATGGGGACACTGAGTTCTAGCTCAGTTAATACTGTGTGCCATTCATTTATGACATTCAATTGTAATCAGTTTTGACATTCAGTATTAATCTATCTTTTTAGTCCATGTGATAAATAACATAAAGGTAGATTAAAAGAATTAATTAAACACCTACTTCCATTTAGAGAGTTTGTGTGTTTGTGTGTGTGTGTGTGTGTGTGTGTGTGTGTGTGTTCATGTGTAATTATGTACAGATGTGAGGGCGGGCAGTAGTGTGCTTCAAGCTTCCTTGTCAAAGACCCACTATGTTTTTTAAGGTAGTATTTTATCTGGACATGAAGCTAACTGATACAACTTGTTTGGCTGACCAGTGAATCTCCAGCACCCAGGTTTGAAGATTACAGATTCTTTCTGCTTCCCCAGTTTTTGTATATTGGTTTTAGGTTGTCATGTTGTGCATGTTGCACAAAGAGAGAAGCTTGTCTGGTCAGGGTTGATAGATGCTCTGATCTATGGTTATTGTAACAGTTCACTGAGAATCTTTATAATGCTATGTCTGTTAAATAGAACAATAATGTTAGGTTCTCCCCTTGGACCTATCTTGGACCTATGAGTTATTTTGTAATTGGTTCTATAATTGCTCACCAGCTGGCTATTTAAGTAAGATTCACGATCTACATGTTATTTATTCTTATTTTGAATTATATATAAGAGGATCTCATTCTTAAAATTGTTTTCTTGTCTTCATTCTATTTTCTTTTTTGGAGGCTTCAATGTGCTAGAGACTCTTATTTGACACTCCGTTTCTCTTAATTCTGATTTCAAAAATTTTATGTTCTTTGATACTGCATTGAATTTTGGGTAATTTCCTCAATACATATGTATCTCTTAGAGTGTTTAATACCTGTAGATTGATCCGTGATCAAATCCAAACTTTCTTTCGCCAGTTTTAGTAATCTTAACCCTGCTTTGCTTTTGTTAATATTCCTTGTTATAGTTCATATCATCAACCTTCTTTTTAGTTTCTTTATATTGATTTATATATTTTTATTTTATATACATTAGTATTTTATCTGCATGTAGGTCTGTTTGAGGATGTCAAGATCTTCTGAAACTGGAGTTATAGACAGTTGCGAATTATTATGTGTTTTGGAAATTGAACCCAAATCCCATGGAAGAGCAGCCCGTGCTCTTAATCTCTGAAATATCTCTCCAACCCCTTTAATCTAATTTTTTCACTTAGAACTTTATAAGACATGTTTATTACATATTTTTTACTAAGAATTTCAAGACCTAAATAAGGGTATGCATGTGTCATTTTTTAAAAACACATTTGTGACACCTTATTTTAAAAAATGTTAATATTTAATTTTATTTGATCTTTCTGTCCCCAGGTATTTTATTTTACTTTTTATGTTCCTGTAATTTTATTAAAAATTATGTATGCTTTTTTCCCTATGTTTTAGGAGATAAAATTTCTAATCATCCATAACTGGTAAACCACATCTGGATAATTTATTTTAATATTTGTATTTCAAATGGCAATATTTGCTTCTTACTAATTACACAGTATTATAAAGGATTTATAATAATAATGCCACTACTAGTAGTTATTATCAAAAGCATTTAAGAATAATTATCACATGATCATTATGTTCGCATGCGTAACTGATTCTCTTCTTTGAAGTGTCCCTTTGCAAATACAGTTTTATAGATTAGGAAGAGGAACACTGACAACGACTTGCTGAGTAAGGGCTGTTGCTGCCAGACTTCTTATTCCAAGAGCATGAGGGGATTATAATAAAATCTGCAAATTCATTAACTTGACATTAAAATGACTGGGTTTGCCTTTTTTTCAAATTACAGAAAGTGCTATAATTATAAATCATGAAGGAGAAGGATTTTTTACTTTCAGGTCATTTATGTTTATCTAACATATATTGAATTTTAATGAATAAATCAA
>JADRCH010000031.1:9439774-9481497 GCA_019843965.1 Rhynchomys soricoides
TCTCTCTCTCTCTCTCTCTCTCTCTCTCTCTCTCTCTCTCTCTCATCCTCTCTCTCATCCTTCTAGTTAAGTTTTAATATCTATGCCTCATGCTGGAATTCTGTTTCTCTTGAGTTCATTCATATATGCACCTGTCTGTTCTGTTGTGTCCAGAAAGTAATTTCTTTAACGTTTTCCACTACCTCTGGTTCTTGCAAGATTTCTGCTTGCTTTTCTGTAAAGATCCCTGAGAGATGGGAGGAGTGAGGTGAGATTTAGGTGTCCCATTTAGGTTTGAGCATTCTCTAGTCTTGTCTTGACTAGTTGGGGGATCTCTGAGTTAATTGACATCTACTGCCAGAAGATTGCCTGATGAGAGTTCAGAGATGCTTAGCTTTATGGGAATCTTAGTTAATTTTCTATTGTTGTGAAGAGACACTCTGGTCAAGGTACTTACAAAAGAAAGCGTTTAATTGGGGACTTTGTTAAAGTCTCAGAGGCTAAATTCAAAACAGCCATGCAGTCAGCAAGGTAGCAAGCAGGTAGGCATGGTCCTGTGCTGAAGCAGTAGTGGAAAACTTACATTTTTAAGTTGAGAGGGGGGAAGGGAAGGGGACAAGAGGGGAGGGGAGGAGAGGAGAGGAAGTGCTAAATGAGAATGGTGTGGGCTTTTAAAACCCAATCCAGTGGTATACCTCCTCTAACAAGACCGTGATTCCCTAACTTTACTAAATAGTTCCACCAACTGGAGACTAAGCATTCAAACATATGTTCCTATGGGGGCCATTCTCATTCTTAACATCACAATGGATAAAGCAATAAGTCATTAATGAGGTCTTGAATGCTATGCACATTAAACAGGATAATAAAAGGCTCTCACCTATGGCGTATTGCCTGTTTATTATCCACAGATTTTTGGCCTTTTGAACAGTGTCAGCTTTGAGTTCCCTCCTGTGGAATGAGCCTTAAAATCTACTCATAGGTTGGTTAGTTGTTTGTTAGTTAGTTGTTTATTGTTGAGGGATAAGCAGGAAGGCAGAGAACACCAGGAACAGGTCCTCTCTCCTCTACGCTGACCCCAGGGATCAAACCTGGGTCTTCAGGCCTATCAACAAGCTCCTTTACCTGTGAAGCTATTTCCCACACCTAATTATGGCTTTGTTTTGTTTTGTTTTTACTTCATAATGATTCTGCATTCATAATTTTGTTTGAAGACACAATCATAATCCCAAAGATCATCTCAAAAGACAGAATGCAAACATTGAAAAGGCTAAAGACCTGTGAGAATTTAGGTAAAATTGTCTTCTGGACCTGAAAAACTCATTCACTTATGAGTGTAAAATAGCTGTGACTGCCTGTACAAGACCAGTACAAGATTTTCATGCCGTACCCTGCCTCTCAGCTTGGGTTGCCTGGTTGCTGCAAGCATGCTGCTGGAAAGAGGCAGGGCAAAGTCTGAAGGAGGGAGTCCACAGTGGTTCCCAGTCTCCTCTCAGCTGGTGTACACTGGGAGAGAGATTCAGGAAGGAGTCTGGTCTACATTTCCCCTCAGGGCATCTACTCCTCAGACCAGAAGGTGAATGAACAGGATCCAGCTGGTTTGGAGTAGCAAGGACTGGGCACCAGACGGGCTGGAGGAAAGAAAGCCTTTCTTGGGAGTCTTAGGCAGGTTCTTTAGTCAAAGTCCTTCCAGGCAGTGATCCTTAGAAAGGCAGCTTTCTGAGACAAGCCTTGCTTGTTCATATTGCTGTATTTGATGATAGATGTAAAAGCATACACTTTGGGGTGGGTGAACAAACGATTACAGAGCTTTTGGGGTAATGAATGCCCAGGAAGGGAAGCTCATTTTCTAACTGCTCAAGGCTATCTAGATTCCTTCATTCTCATGCAGAAGTGTTCTCTGTGTTATGTTATGTGAGTGAGTGCCCTTGGTCCTCAGTGGGGTGTCATGGTTATCCATTCCAGAGTGGGAAGAGGCAGGGAGGGAATGGTTCTACTCCTTCCACTTTCAGTTCTCTGAAATTTCTGGGGTTTGAGCTCATTCAGCCTTACCAGTTTTTATGCTTCTGTGGCAGCACAGTCCCACATGTCCTATACAAGATGATCCCAGGAGGTAGACCTGGGAGCAGTTAAAACATGGCATGGTGGAATATGATCAAAATAAAATGATCTAATCTTATTTTAATAATAGTGTCTGATCTACTAAAAGTTGTCATTAGGCATATATTTGGTAGTAAATAATACACAATTGACAGATTGTTCTATATGAAAGAGATCCATCAAGGCTAATTAAATGAAGATTAAACTGCATATTAAATGATGCTTTTTGCTTTTTTCTTTGTTAGGAGATACTATGACTTCTTTGTTACATATAGTCTACATCAGTGAATATAATATTAGCTTAGGAAATCTTCCAAAGTAACGGATTACTTTCAATCACAATGATAGTGAAACTTTATGTTAACATTATGTCATCTTTCATATCATCGAACAAAATTAAGGTCTGAAGTTAAGTTTCTCTTGTAAAAATAACATTTCTTTCTGAGATCCCATACATACATTTAATGGTGTTTGATCAAATTTACACACACACACACACACACACACACACACACACATCTTTACAGATATCCTTGTACTTGGTACTGGCTCACCAAAATATTTTATGCCCTTTCTTTGAGACCCATTGATCAGTATTTCTGCAGATAACTTCTACCTAATATTGTCCTTTAAAACTTAATAGTTTGATCTCATTTAAACTATGCTTGATCACTGAAATTTGTGTTGCTACAGACCTATTTTCAGGATTTTATGTTTTCTCTTCCTGAACAATTTCAGTAGGCATTTCAGAGGATTGATCTCACATGTCTCCCAGTTTTAAATTTTAAAATATTTTTTCCTGAGATTGTCAACGTTTTTAACATAGTGTCACTGTAAGAGACACATGTTTATGTGTTGTAAATACATACACAATTATAAGAACTTCAGTTTTATAATATGCAATTACAAAATAGCTTCCCCTACAGATCATCTGTGCACAAAGGATCTTGCCACAAATTATAGGCTTATTAGTGACCTTTAAACTGTAAACAGATTACTGACCCATTAACTCTCTAATTGTGCTGAAACTTAATATACATGTTATTTAAGGACTTTGTCTGAAGCATCTCATTGGTTCCTGTATTTCACTCATTATTTAATTTGCTTTTCATCAATTAAGATGACAAAAGCATTATAGGCTGCTGAGTGATAGAAAAAAAAACAACCAGCCAAATGAACAGAACCAAAGTCCCATAAGGGTCTGGGTGGCAGCCTGTATTACAGCAGACAAAGCTTCCTTTCTGTTTTAGTTTTATGTATTAATTTCCATGTTCCTGTTAAGTTTTAGACTACTTTAGCAATGCCCACTTTTTCCTAGAATGCTTTATGGCATGCCTCCGAGAAGACAGGGGCACTGGGTTTACTCCAGTTTTAATGCTTAGCCCTAGAGAATCAGTAGACCCAAGATGTCAGCCAGAATCAGTGTCTGCTGTGGTAGACTTTGTAAGTGGAGCCACACCCTGGGAGTTCGTGTAGGAAGTAGAAGGGTGAAAGCTGATGCCACTGCCGATGCCAGAGGGCATACAGCCCTGCTCAATGTTAGACACTTCTACAGTTTTTCATGTTTATTTTATGATATTTATATTTTTGGGTTTGTTTGTTTCTGTGGGAGTTTCAATATGACTAATTATGAGGCGAGCACCTTACAGAAGGAAGGAGTTTATTTGCTCTTTGTGTTTTTTGGTTTTTTGGTTTTTGTTTTTGTTTTTGTTTTTCCCATTACATTCATTAATTTACTTTTCTGGATTTTTAAGCACTTTTTAAACTAAAATAAAATTATGTCCATTTCTCTCTTCCCTTTCCTCTATTCAGCTCCTCCTAGGTACCCTTACTATAACCCTCCCATGCCCACTACTCTCAAATTGATAGCCTCTTTTGCTTTTATTATTATCATTAAATGCATATTGTCTTAATTATTTTTCCCTATTATGAACAGACACCATCACCACGGCAACTTGTAGAAGGAAAGGTTTAATTTGGGCTTATGGTTTCAAAGGGTAGGAGGTCATGAAGATGGAGGTAGCAGTAACAGCTGGGTACTTGAATTATGATCACTAACATGGGAGGCAATTGAGAGAGACACTGGGAATAGTTCCTGACTTTTGAAACTTCAAAGCCTTCCTCAAGGGACACACCTCCTCCAACAAGGCCACATCTCCTAATCCTCAAGCAGTTCTAACTGGGGACCAATCATTCAAACATGTATGAAACAATAACTGCAATTCTCATTCAAACCACCAAATTCCACACCCAGGCACCGATGGGCTCATGGTGATGCCTTAATGCAAAATGCATTTAACCCAACTTCAAAGGTCCACGTGGTCCATCACAGTCTCATGAAACTTCGAAAGTCCAAAGTCCTAAGTCTCTTCTGATAATCAAGACAATTCATAATTGTAACTTTCCGTAAAATCAAACGCAACTTACTTACTTCCAATATACAATGGCACATTATTGTTCCAAAAAGAGAGGAATGGAGACATGGAAAACACTGTACTGAAGAAAAGGCCAAAATCCAGCAGGACAGACTCCAAATCCTGTACCAGTATGCCTGATGTCAGAGGGCTTAGAAGACTCTCTGCTCAAGGCTTTGTTGCTTTCAACTTACCTTTCTCTCATGGGCTTGTTCCACTCCATGTGTACAGCTAGCTGTCCTTAGTAGATACTCATGGCTCTGTTTCCTCGAACTTGTCTTCTATGCAACTTAGGGATTACTTTCACAGCTTCATCCAATGGCCTCTCAGGGCCTCAATGCAGAGACATGCCTGATACACACACACACACACACACACACACATATACACGCAATCACATGCACACACACACCTGCTCATACTAGATATTCATGTAGACACACACATACACACACACACACACACATACCTGCTCACACTAGATACTCATGCACACACACACAGCCTTTTCTTGCTGCCTCTTATGAACATAGAAGGAAGATATACCTTTTTAATTCATGTATACTTCATGATTCTAAATCTAGAACCACATGGCTCCTCAGCATGTTTGGGAGAGAGCCAGGCTCCCATGGATTGCATTTGCAGAAGTTTTTTGTTCGTTATTTCTTTTGAGTATCATAAGATTCTTCAGCCACTTCCTTTTACTAGACCCATGCTTAGCTGGGTGAAGTTTTGCCCTGAGGACACACCTCCTTCTCTTCCATTGGATAGGGTACTCTATGGCATACTATTCATCTGTAAAGAAAACTGAAATCATGGAATTTGTAGGGAAACTGATGGAACTAGGTAAGATCATATTGATTGAGGTGACTTGACCCAGACAGACAAATGTATGTTTTCTCTCATTGGAGTCTCCTTATGTCAGACCATCAGATGCGGATTCATATCATAGGATAATGGCCAAAACCGGGGAAGTAAAATAGGGACAATTCATAAGAGGGTGTGGGAGCCATAGGTAAAAAGTAGGGAGCATGTGATCTGATGGTAGAAATGGAAAAAAAAAAACAAGAGGGGGCTCTAACTAGGGAGGGGAGAGGGAGGCAGATACAGAAGAAAGAAAATGTTAAAATAACAGTAAGGACATTTTAAAAAGTCTTAAGGAATCACACTATTAGACTACCTCAAAAGACCTATGGTGATGTAAGACAGTGCATAAATATACATATATAGTTTTAAATGAAATTTTGCATTCTGGCTTACAGCACTTCTTTCAAGAGCCCCCCCCCCCAAATTAACCAAATACCAGCATCAGGCATAAGAAATCTTTTGAGTTATTGGTAGGGGTTGTATTATATTCTATTGCTGTTACCCTTGGTTACCTTCAGATTTGGACGATATCCCCTATTACTGAAGACAAAATGTACTTCACACGCGGGACCCAGAGGCCCCTGAGCTGAAACTGACTGAAATGCCTCCTTCCTGAGTATATATAGCATCAGAAGGCAAACTTCAAGATTCCAAGGTAGAAAAGCAACCAAAAGTTCTAATCTATAATGCCAATGAAGCACAATGTCCAGCATGCTATGATAACCCGAATGGTGCAGTAATGGCACACGTAGGTTGGTGGTAACCAATAGTTCTCTGCTTCGACTGAAGACCCACTCACTAAGAGGAAAATAATGCCTGATATAGAAAACCTAGCCAATTACCCGAGCTAGTGAAGTCATGGTCCCTGGAGACTTTACAACCAGTGTACCTTGCACTTTCCAAAATTGCCCCTTTAAGGTGTCATTTGGAGTCTAATAGGAAGGAACTTCCTTTTAATAGATGGACCAGCGTGAAGCCTACAATTTAAAAAAGCAATTTTCTGCACATAGTTTAGTGATTTCCACTTCCATATTGTCTAAAATGTCCGAATTTTATTCTCATTTTCTGTCAGCATGGTATTCTGGTGTTGTCGGCTCCTTGCCTACAGGTCCAGACGAGAGGAGAGAACCAGGTCCAGCCCCGGCCTGTCCTGGGCTTTGGGGGATGGCAAGTGTCAAAGGCCCAAAAGAAACACGCCAGGCAGTGAGTCTTGTCAAAGCAGGAACTCACTTTATTAAACTAGGCACTTGCTCATATAGAGAAGGCAAGGAAGTGGGCACTTAGGTATGGAAAGAGATGACATAAGAGGAGAGGAAGGGTGACGGAGGGTAAGGTGTAACTGACAGGGCCAATGGCAAAGCTTCACATCAGAAATAGCGGGGCAGAGACAGGGCCAAACAGGTCTTGCTGAGTCACCCTTATATGGAAGTGACTGAGACAGGTCTCAAAACTCGAGCCAGGATCAGGAGTGTCCTCAAGGACCAACATCAAGGGAGAGCAAAGCCTGGACAGCAGAAAGAGAGGGGAGAGGAGAGCTCAGGGGTGGATGGTCGGGCAGATGCACACAAGATCAGAGCCAAGCAGAGCTGAGCAGAATGGGAATACAAGCATCCAGAACCCCCAGAAGGGGTCTGGCATCCATCGGTGCACTCACATGGAGGCACCCTTACAAGCGGGCAGCCTGATGCCCCACTTTTCCTTTTTCTCCGACCTCCCTCTCCCCATGGCATCAGGAGAGTCAGGATGCTGGCCACACTGGCCATGGGGGAAGGGGAGTGGTCAAGCTTGGGGGATGGTTGGGGGTATGGCAGTCACCCCAGGAAAGATGATCCCCCCCAACCACCACCAGAGGGGATAGGCGCAGGACAGGCCCAACATGTTGTGTGTTACCAAGTTCTGTTAATTTGCCCATCAGGTGACAGAAATTCAACCTTATCTATTACTTACTATCATGAAATGTGCTGCAAAGAAAACTGAGAGTGGAAATATCTCCTACACATACTGATTTAATTCTCTTTGGATATATATCCAGTATTTTAGCTTACATCTATTAATTAGTTAATTGATTATTTCTGGGTTTTGTGTGTTTTGTATTTGTGTTTGTACATAACATGAGCATGCACACATAGGTGTACATGAATACAAAGGTCAGAGGATAACACCAAGTATCTTTCTTTGTTCCTTCTCACCTTCATTTTGTAAAGAGAGCTCATTGAGCGAAGAGCTCATTGATAAAGGTAAAAGCTGATTGGCCAGTGATCTCCACAGATCAGTTTGTCTCCAGCACCATACCCAGCACTGAGGTTGTAGATGTGTACTGCTGTACCTGGCTTTTATATGGGTACTGGGGCTCTAGCCTCCCATCCTCATGATTAGAAACCACTTTACCTCGTTACTCATGGAACTCTCTTCCCAGTCCTAGTTGGAGTTTTGTGAGAAGTTTCTATAACTAATTTTATACCTCAGTATCACCAAAACCCTTTGACTAATAACTTGCTGTCTAGTTTGAGTTGATTGTATGAATGAGATACAATATAGAAAATATTGAAAGTGTTATAATATTAAAAACACACAAGAATAAGTATAATTTTTTAAGTTAGTTATTTTATTTATTTGCATTTTGAATGTTGTCTTCCTTCCCAGTATCCCACCCCCAAACTCTCCATCCCATTCTCCTTCCTCTTTGCCTCTGAAAAAGAAGCTTCCTCACCCACCTACCCACTCCTGCCTCAATGCTCTAGCATCCCCCTACACTGGGGAATCAAGCCTCCACACTATCAAGGTCCTCTCCTCCCATTAATGCCAGATAAGTCAGTCCTCTTCTACATATGTAGCTGGAACAATGGACCCATGCTTGTATACTCTTTGGTTGATGGTTTAGCCTTTGGGCGCTCTCGGGTGTCTGGTTGGTTGATATTGTTGTTCTTCCTATGGGGTTGCAATCCCCTTCACCTCTTACAGTCCTTCCCCTCATCCATTGGGGTCCTCGACCTCAGTCCAATGTTTGACTGTGAGTATATGCATCTGTATTAGTCGGGTTCTGGCAAAACCTCTCTGAGTACAGCTATGCCAGGCTCCTGTCAGCAAGCACTTTGTAGCATCAGCAGTAGTGTCAGGGTTTGATGCCTACAGATGGAATAGATCCTAAGGTAGGGTAGTCTCTGGGTGGCGTTTCCTTCAGTCTCTGCTCCAGTTTTTGTCCCTGCATCTCCTTTAGACAAAAGCAATTAAAAAATGGTAATTCCATGCACACATAAAAACAAGATGAAGCTATAGCTTATAAAGAGAAGGGATGTACTGCATTCTTCATTAAGTGGTATCAATGTGCTTGTTAATATTATTACACATGACCAACTGTTAAGCTGTTCAAGTTCCTATTATGTACTACACATATCATGGGTAATTTAACACATTTAACATACAGTGAGTATAAAAATTTCATTGCAATTTTTCTTCACGAAATTGTTTGCTAAGGTAGAAGTAAGGTGACATTCACAGAAACTTGAAAATTTACTTCAGACTTTATTTTTTTTCTTTTTCTTTTTTATTTTTTGATATATTATTTACATTTCAAATGTTTCTCCTTTTCCAGATCTCCCCTTTGGAACCTTCCTATTCCCTCCCCTTCCCCTTGCCTCTATGGGGTTATTCCCCCACCCACCCAACCACCCTCTCCCTTCTTCCCTCCTTGGCATTCTCCTATACTGGGGGATCTAACACGCCCAGGTCCAAGGGCCTCTCCTCCCCCTGATGGCTTACAAGACCCTTCTATGCCACATATGTGGCCAGCACCATGAATCCCTCCATGTGTATTCTTTGGTTGGTGATCCAGTCTCCAGGAGCATCGGAGGTCAGGCCAGTGGACACTGTTGCTCCCTCTATGGGGCTGCCAAAACCCTCAGCTCCTTCAGTCCCTTTTCCAACTCCTCCATCTGGGACCTCACACTCAGCCCTACTGTTGCTGTGAAATGACTCTTGGGTATTTCAAAGTTTTGGGCTAATAACCACTTATCAGTGAGTACATACCGTGTTCATTCTTTTGTGACTGAGTTACCTCCCTCAGGATGATATTTTCAAGTTCCATCTATTTTCCTAAGAATTTCATGATGTCACTGAGACTCTTCTTATTTATATGAAGCATGTTATCTTGATGTCGTGGGGAAATAAACAGTGGAGATGGTTGAATGATGTCAATAACATAAATCATTTTCTAGACTAGCGTAGTATTTCTCATATAACTACTACTAAAAATTTCAAAGTAATCTGTAATAGCCTTTGTGAAAGTAATAATTTTTGTCATATTGTTAATATGTATGGGTAACGAGGTTAGCAAAAAGGAAATGAGGAAAATAATTCTTAAGTAGTATACACTTTTGAAATATGACAAAGGCTGATATTTATTAGATTCAATTAAAATATGAGTGTCTGTACATACACATGTGCTGACATACAGTAGAGTTACATGAGTAGTGTTGGGTATGATTTGAGGTTAGAAAACATCAAGGAACATATTCATCTTAATCTTGCAAATGAATTAAAATGGAATGACATTCTCTTTATCTTACTCTTTTTTTTTTTTAACTAAAATTTTGGATGTGGCTTTAGAAATCGCCAACAAAGAAAAGACAAGTGGGCAGTGAGTATTAAGAGGGCTCCAGAGAAGAAGACTGAGAGAATCCACTTCAATGCTGTTCTTCATGTATTTAGACTGGAACCAAGTCCTAAAGGATATAACCAACAGAGATTGCTGGATAGACAGTGAGCTGTAAAGGATCTTATGACAACATGGCACACTTCATTAGAGGAAGATTTCTGTATGTCAGGGATTTTGACCACAGTTTTTTAAAAGAGAACAAGAAATAGCAACCGAACGTGTTTTGGATAAAATGTTGTCAATAAACTATGTCTCCAATTGCTACCTTTAAATATTCATGCAACTATTTAGTCTGGATGATTCTTCATCTAAAACTGTCTAAACTGCCCTCTTGAACTTTTAAATTTTCATTAATGGTCTCTAGAATACTATGAGTTTTTTGAAGAAATTCAATAATTAAGTTTGAATTTAAACATATTGAAATGTAAATACATTTCATTTTTAGTACTTCTGTGGGTGCAGTGATTAATCTGGTGTTTATATCTATAATTTCATCATAAAATTATGACAGCCTCAACATCAGATTGAGTTACTTTGATGAACAGAATACTAATCTTTTGATTCCACCTGGTATTAGGATCCAAGTTTGTCTAAAGCATTATTCTTTAATGACTTGACAAGTCTGATGTATTGTGAATGTGTTAATTGTCTCAAAAATAGCCTTATCACATTCTTACACTAGGTGCTCAAGCTGCAATAGGACCCTGGGCTGGGAATATATGACCCTGGCAGGTAGTTGGAAGAGCCTTCAGAGACCATTCTTCTAAGCTCACAGTCAGTAATAAATGCTGCCTTATGAGTTTAATGACAATAGAGTCATTTTTAGATCATCACACTCTCAAAATGCTAATACATATCCCTTTACACTCAGAAACAACAAGGGAACACTCACTTTTCTCATGGTTGGGAGTAAAAGTGTCTTAAAGTTGTAGATAGTTTTTAAGGGGAGGATGATCAAGATAGGCTTGTAAGCTCAGTGACAGACACAAAGCACTGCTTGGTCTGCAAACACTGAGTGGCTGAGAAATGCATGCCTGTGTTTGTCCATGTTGTATTTAAAACGCCATTACTCTTGCAACAAAAGTTGAAGAAGAAGAAGAAGAAGAAGAAGAAGAAGAAGAAGAAGAAGAAGAAGAAGAAAAAGAAGACATCAGCAGAAGCAAAAGCACTAAGCATTAACTCAGTTTAGAGAATTTCATTTAAAAAATTGAACTGCTTTAAATCAGAATAAGGTTTGTTTTTTTTTTTTCCTCCAGGTGAGACATTTTATATTTCAATTACTAACTAACCATCCAGACCATACAGTGAATACATGATCCTAATGAAAAAACTGACATAAAGTACTTGGCACACTTGATTATGAAGGCATTAAAATATATATAATTATTTTCCAAACACTACTTGTTACATTAACTACATTGAGTAGGAACGTATTTAAATAACGTTTCATTTTTCAATTCAATTCATACATTTAATGTATTTGTCAATATCTTGACAGCAGTATCTTCTTTAGCCAGACATTGGGTAATTAAAATGCTTCTGTTAGCATATTGTTTTCTTTTCCAGTTTGTTGTTCACGATACAGTGTGTTAGTCTGTTTTCCCTGTGACAGATTCTCAAGAGAAAGAGTTTAAGGAAATCATATACTTTGCGGTTACTTTTCAGACTTTTTAGTCCATAGTTGACTGCCTCCATTGCTTCTGAGTATGGGAGAGGGTATTCTTAATGAAGACTATGGGACTGCAACATTTCTCACTTTGCTGTTGCACCAGAAAGAAAAGGGGTGGATAGAGAAGAGAAAGAGAGAAGAGAATCAGGGAGATGCTAGAACATGCCTTTCCAAGGCATGCCCCTAATGTCCTGCTTCCTCAACTAACTTTCTACCATCTCTGAATAATACCTTGACAGTATGTCCCCACCAATGTGCTAATCAGCTGATGAAGACAGATTACCTCTCAGTGGCTGGATTTGCCGACTACTCTACCAAGACTTCAGCACATAGATTCCAGCAGGGTCTTCTTCATATCCGAATCACAACACATGATCCTACTTCTAGTGGGTATTTCATTGTATGTCACGGGTATTCCTTTATTCGATATTGAAACTATTTCTATATTTGCACAGTAGACAAAGGAAACATGGTAGTGTTGCTTATGAATTTGATTTTATATTTTATATATAATATAAATTATTATAATATATACCATGTATAAACAATTGCAGTCTGCTTCTCAACAGATAACTACTCTTGTGTTCAATTTATTGACCTGTTTTTGACCAACACATCACTTTATCTGTAGATGCAGTGATAGAAATATTTCATAGACATATTCCTGTTACAAGTGGTATATTTTTTTAATTCAAGAAATCAATGAATTTGTTGTAATATGAAACCCAATGTTATGTTTGAAAGACATCTCTCTTTGGGGAAGAAAAGAATGGCAAAAGGTGTGTTAGCTTAAATTTGGGCAAGTATAATGTATCTTAAACTGCTGGCTGCTTTCCACATTTTAAAACGTGTTAGTTGGCATTTCCCTTCTTAAGTAACTAAAATACATCCCTGACTTAGTTCACATTCTGCTATGATACTAAAAGTACTGTATTAGTTAGTATTCTCTAGAGTCACAGAACTTATAAGCAGACTCTATACACTAAGGGAATTTGTTAATGACTTACAGTCTGTAGTCAAACTCCCCAACAATGGTCAGCAGAAGCGGTGAATGAAAACCCAAGGATCTAGCAGTTGCTCAGTCCCACAAGCTCAAAGGTGAAGAAGATTGAATCTTCCTTCCAATGTCCTTATGTAGATCTCAAGCAGCAGGTGCAGCCCAGATTAGAGGGGTGTGTACCACCACACCCAAGACTTGGGTCTTCCAGACTCAAGATCTAGATCACAGGTGGGCATTCTAATTCTGGATTGTAATTCACTCCAGATATAGACAAGTTGACAATCAAAAATAGCCACTACAAACATGTTTGATACTGGTTTCTTTGCCAAGAAGATAGGTTTATCTGGCTTAAAAATTTGGGGATGAGATATTTTAAATAGTATCATTTCTGCACCATTCTGGGCTCCAATGGCTAAGTCAAGACAATATTGAAAACTGGAATGAAGTCAGAAAGAAACCATGTGTGTACAGGGATAGCTTGGTTTTCGACAAACTTGTCTCTCAGAAGAACCAAAGTATCATACATGAAACATAAACTCATTTCCCTGAGTGTTGATACACCAGTAAAATAACCTTTCATGCCAACTGCCCCTTAAAGATGCATCACTTCTCAATAGTAGTGGGAAAGAGGTTTAAATCATGTGAATCTCTAAGGACACATACAAAGCACATGCAGACGTAGGGACTTAAAGTTTAAATAAAAAGAGAGTACAATTCTCAATTATGCCTATAGGGCTTCTATTATTGATTTTCCTGACAGTTTCCCATGAAATCCCATTGTCCCATTGTACTACTTTATGGCATTCAGAAAAATAAAACAAAGCAAAAACCCCACAAAACCCAAGCAAGAACAGCAACAAAAACAGCAATACTTTGCTGGGTTATTACCAAATAAATATCTTGCTTTCCTACCTGCAGACCTTTGCTTCTGATTAGAACACACCATTTCTTGTCAAACGTGAATACTTTTAAGAGTGGAAGAGGTACCATTATCGTAAGAGAAGGAAGCTCGTGTAAATGGGTCTCTCTGAAACAGGCTGAAAGAGATCACATTAACAAAATTCCTTTTCAATACTCTTTCATGTGTAGGGTGGGATATCAACTGGCCCTCAAAGCACAGTTGAAAACCTACCTCATTTTACCAGACATTTTGTTTGTGATTAGGAAAGTAGACACTTGTCATGTTAAATAATAAAACAATTACAATTACTTCTATTTAAAAGTATTATATTTCCCATGTTTTAAAATATTATTTTAGCAATCCAGTACCCTAAATCTAAACAACTTATTATATGCCATTGGGATTGCATTTTTAGTAATATGTCTGTGGAACTTTGCAAAACTCAGAAGCAAAGGGTACTCTCTCCAAGTGTGCTCTTCCACAATGAGAAAGAGCTTTCCTCTTTCTGGAATCCTTAGTATGGCCACAGAGCCCATTTTTGGGGCTGTCTCTTGCTTCTTAATCTCCTTCTGCCTCATTTTGTCTGTCACCGCTTTCCTGTATTTACACTGCATCTATTATCTCTGTTTCTCTGACATGTTAATCTTTTTCTTTCTTCTTAATATCCTGTCTCATTCTTTTCCTTTCTTGCCATAGGGCCATAGCTAGAGCTCTACATTCACCTACTCATCCTTAAGTTGCCCCCAGATCACACTTTCCAATTCCTGTATCATCCCTGTAAGAGCCTCCTACCATCTATTTTGTGAAGCTAGCTGCTTAGTTCATAAAGATTTTGGATCAATTTTTATCTTCTTCCAAAAAATTTTATCTCAGTAGACAGAGAGTTACTACTCTGTCCCTTTAAAATAAGCCGTTGCAGACCTGTGTAAATTGCTGAATGGGTGTATGGTATCTCTTAATAAATTCCTGTAATCTCTCTTCTGGGCTGTTTCACAGAGTAGACCTCTTTCTAAGTAGCTACATTAGGTCTCCACATAAATAATGTGCTTTTTCAGGTCAGAGTCAGAGTCTATGCAGAAACCCATAGCTTACTGTCTTTTCATGTTGAATTCGAAATTATTAACCAGAGCTGAACCATAGAGTGAATTACTTACTGGTCATTTTCCAAGTAGACCCAGATTTTATGGAAAGAAATGAATGACAGAGTATCTTTAAATAAGTGGTTAAATCCCATCTATACAGAGTTGTCATCAGAAATAGACATCCTCCACTCACCGTCTGTGCTGACCTGAAAGATGTACCTTTAAATATGAATTATATATATCATGATACTATTCTCCTTCCAACTGTGGACTTTTAAGACTGAAGAGTCTTACACCTTTATTTGTAGAAACCTTCCATTAAAACTTATGGCTATTAGTCATAAAATATAGGACAACCATGTTACAATCCACAGACCCAAAGAAGCTTAGAAACAAGGAGTACCCAAGAGAGGATGCTCAAAACTCACTCACAAGGGGAAATACAATACACATCAGAGGTAGGTGGAGTCAACTAGGCAGGATAGAGGGTATGGAGAGAAACAGGAGTAGAGATCAATTGTGAGGTGAGGAGGAGCAGAGGAGTGAGAGAGGGCTGGGAGATAGAAGGGAAATATGGAGAGGAGCATCTCTGGGACTAACTGGAGCCTTGAAACAGGAGAGGCTCATGGAAGTCTATGGAGATGACCTTAGCTGAGACTCCTAGCAGATGAGAATATGGAGACTAAAGTGGCCACCCCCTGTCACCAGGTGGGACTTCCAATGGAGAGAGGGGGACATCAACCCACTCAAGAACTTTTGATGAAAAATCTGTCCTGCCTACAAGATACCCAGAGATAAAGATGGAGCAGAGATTGAGGCGATGGCCACACCTCTTGAGACCCATCCCATGGGAGAAAGCCTATGCCTGATACTATTAAGGATATTCAGCTACGCTTGCAGACAGGAGCCTAGCATAATTGTCCTCTGAGAGGCTTTATCTAACAGTTGATAGTAACAGATGCAGAGACCATACAACCAAACATTATGTGTAGCTCGGGGAGTCTTGTAGAAGAGTGGGGGACAGAATAGAACAAGTTGGAGAGGTCAAGGACACCACAAGAAGACCCACAGAGTCAACTAACCTGGATGCACAGGGGCTCACAGAGATTGAACCACCAACCAAAGAACATGCATAGGCTGGATATAGGACACATTAGTTATAGAAGTGCAGCTTGGTCTTCATGTAGGTCCCCTAACAACTTGACTGAGGACTGTCTGAATCTACTGCTTGCCTTTCTATAGCTGGCATGCCTTTTCTGGCCTTAGTGGAGGATGATGCACCTCGTCCTGCCAGGGAGGGTTGAAACCTAAGGCTTTCTTGGAATTTCTATGACCATCCGGATCAGGAGCTTGTAAGTCATCTGGTGAGTTAATCATCTTACTAAGGGATGTTTCTTCTATATAGTAATCTTTATAACTACTTCCTTGAATAGCTGGCAGAAAGGTAAATAACAAAACACCATTAAGACCAGAATCCAGATATCAGCTTGACTCAGTCCGCTATTCTTGGGATACACGTATCGGTTTAGGAATTAACAGTTATCTTTGGCAAAACATATGAGCCTTATCCAAAATTTTAATTATTTCTTTAATAATCAAAGCACAGGTAATATTGATATAATGTGATTTTTAAGTAAGATTACATTGAAGTACATGGTTCTAAGACTCTAGGAACCATCGAGATGACTCAGAGCTTGAACTAGCAAATTTACTACTACCAGGAACAAGCAGTTGAATATATGAGATCTCTCTCTCAATCTCTCTCTCTCTCTCTCTCTCTCTCTCTCTCTCTCTCTCTCTCTCTCTCACACACACACACACACACACACACACACACACACACACACATACACACACGCACACAAGATCCAATCTATGGTTTTACACAAATCAATTAGTAGGAGAAAGTTATCTCTTTCCTACCCTTCACCTTCCCTTTCTATATGTGTTAATCACTGCTGAACAGCCTGACTTATTCACAACCTTCTGTTAGGTCCAGTAGGCAGGGATAGATAAGAGTCTAGTAGAAATGGAGGTGGGTAGGTGTGATGGATTCTGCTAAAATTTTGGCATCCAATTTCTAAATATCAGCCCCAAGTAATAGACACCTAAAACACTAAACTATTATGATTCCTTTTCCCCCATTTTAATCACATCTTCACATGCCCACTTGCTAGGAGAGCAGAATGCATGAATAAAACCTGGGAAATCCATGAGGGATTGTTGCTCTTCTGAAAAAAAAAAAAAGGTAGTTGTGGGCTATGTGCAACAAGGCATCCAGAAAACAGGAAGTATCCTGGGAACCTACACATAGGTCTGAGTTGTTACAAACAGTCTCATATTTCTTCCAAAGTAAAATCAATTTCAAAGACTTTTTTGTTCAAACACATTTTTTTTCAGACGTAACAGAACTTTTGTAGCTGTTTGAGTGTTGTGTTCACATTGAGCCCGGTAGGCTGTGGCGCTTGAAGCATTGCTTCAGACATCACAAGTATCCCATTGCACATGTTCTGACTCCTCAGTGCACTCAGTAAACTCTCAGTAAGTACTCCATAGCTGCTGGAGCACTCAGCCAGTCCCCAACAACAAAAATAAGACATGAGCATACCAGAAAAGTAATGTAATGCAAGTGTATTCTCTTGACATTTACTTATATCCTTGAAAATGATTACATTTGCATCCTTCTTGCCACCTGCATAAAAATACTTCCTACTAAATAATTCCAGGTACTTTTGTTAAAGGAGGGCTCAGGACAAAACTGGTAATTGATATAACAAGACAGTGTTCCAGAGGTCAAAGTCTTTTTTCTTATTTATTGTAATTTTTTTAACTTTTCATCAATATATAATAAAATATGATCATATACAATTTTTCCTTACCAACACCTCCTATATTAGTTACTTTTCTGTTGTGATAAAATACCCTGACCCAGGAAAATTTACGGAAAGGGGCTTATTTTCTCTAATAGTCACAGAAGAGATATAGTCCATCTTGATAGAAAAGAAATGGCAGTCAAGAAGCTAACTGGTCATATTTCATACAGGAAGCACATACAGGAAGAAGAGAGACAGTGAACAGGGAGTGGGGGTACTTGTAAAATTCCAAAGCCTGCCTCACAGCCCACTACATAATTTCTCCAACAAACTTTTACCCCCTTAATGTACCATGACCCTCTCAAACAAGCATTATCATCAGCGGGAGACCAAGTGTTCAAACATTGGGGACAATTCCTATTCAAACTACAGCATTCCATCCCTGTCTCCCATAGTCCAATTGCCATCTCACTATGCAAAATGTATTGCATGCAACATCCTGAGTACTCAGTCATAACTTTAAAAGTTCCAATGTGGTTCAAAAGTCCAAAGTCTAAATTTCCTCTGAAATTCAAATCAATCTCTTTCTGTAACTTCTTGAAAAATCAAAGCACAAATTTCATTCACCCAATATACAGTAGCACAGAATATATAGCTCCATTCCAAAAGGACAAAATGGGGGCATAATGAAGAAAAATAGACCAAGCAAAGACAAAAACACAGTGAAGTAACATCAGTTTCTGTAGCTTTGTGACTAGAATCTGACGCTTCAGTATCAAAGGGTTAGGTGGCTCCAACTCTCCACTTTTGGTATGTGTGACATAACTCACCCTCTTTCTCTTGGACTGGAAACTCTCCTTATGTACTGCACTCCATTGCAGATGTCTAGTAGCACTGTTTTCCCAGAATTGTGATATTGTCATCAAACCCAAAACTTCATCTTCACAGCTTTACTAAGTGTTCTCTCAAAGCCACCTGACAGGGAGTCCAACCAATGCTTCCATGAATTGTCTGGCCTCAGAAGCTCTCTGAAACCTGGTATGAAGAATCCATGACTTCATTTATCAGTAGTATTCATTCCATAGACATAATGCTATACTGGCTTGCAAGTTCCCCCATCAATCAATCAATCAATCAATCAAACAATCAATCAATGATGGTGGTAGCACATGCCTTTTATTCCAGCACTCAGGAGGCAAAAGCAGGAGGATCCCTGAGTTTGAAGCCAGACTAGTCTACAGAGGGAGTTCCAGGACAGCCAGAGATACACAGAAAACCTTGTCTCAAAACAAACAAGAAAAATAAAATCAATAGATTTCAATTCAGTCTCACATAAATTATCAGTTCACGGGAAGAATGTGGCCAAATTCTCTGCCAAAGTATCACTTGCATGGCCTCTAGTTTAGGTGGTAGTAGAGTCTTCTTCCCTTTTGAAAAACTTCATGAGCAGGATGTCCACTGTCCCCATCAAACGCAGCACAGCCCTTCTCTAAAGCTTCCACAGGAATGAACAGTCCCGTGCTGCTCACAGCACTCCAAGGCTCTTCTAGCTGCAAGTTCCAAATCTCCCATAGTCCTCCCCTAAACTATGTTTATCAGGGTTGTCAGAGCAACAACTTTAGTTTCACTCCCAGTTTCAGTTTAGTTACTTTCCTTTCGGTAGGATGAACTACTGTGACAAAAAGCAGTTTATTAAATTTCTTCATTCCTGCTTACTGTTCTGTGGGGTGGAAATGGCTGGCATAATTTGGTAGTAGAGGCATGAGTCTAGCCTGGAAATCAGGAAATAGATATATCAAATTTTACGCACACACAAGAAGCAAAGAGAAAGAGAACAGGAATTGAAGCCAGGCTACACAACCTCAAAGTCTGTCCCCAAGCAACGCCTCCCCACCCCATCCCTGCCCCCAGTAACATACTTTGTCTAGCAAGGCTCCACCTCCTCAAGGTTTCATGACCCAATCAGTATCCCAAGCTAGAGACCACATATTTAAAGCTGAATAAACCCCTCTGGTATTGTAACGCAAGATACCAGACACAGAGCTACAAATATAAGTCTGTGAGGTTAGCAGCTCATATTCAAACCACAAGATCCACAGTCTTTCCTGCCCCACATATTCTTGGCTGTTACTAATAACCCATTAAGTCTAGTTAGAATCATATGTGCATAGGTGTGGAGACCTGAGTGGGAGCATGAGTGACCTACCTGATCATCAATGAGGAAGAATGGTCTCCATCTCTCAGCTGCTATTAACAGGCAATACCTCCTTGGTATGGAATTAGGTTAGGAAAGGCCCTCCTCCATCTAGCCTTGAATTTTGCTGATTAGATCTTGTGTATCATTTTACAATTACACTGTTACCACCTCCTCTTCCAAGATGTTGCCTTAGTGGGGGTTTGAGAGTGTTAATAAGATGTCCAATCTAGACTTGATCACACAAAATCTCTTATATTTAGAAAGGTGGAATTTTTATATCACCCTGGAAAATATGTTTTCCATGTAAAAAGAATTTTAAATGTTTTATTTTTCTCCTTTTTAAATGAAAACAATTAATACTTAACTCTTCTCAACCCACCCAAATCTATGCTTATACACCTTTAAACATGTATGTGCACTTGTTTAATATACAAAAGTATTAGCCACGTGCCTACAAAAGAAGCCCTCTGCATCTAGAAGGATCTATGAAGTCAGCATGTGTGATATTGCTGACAAGAGTCAGTTCTATTTTTAACCTTGTTTTTGTCTTTTCCTCTCCAAAACTGATGTGTCCAGGCAGTATATGGTTAACAAATGATGGGTTTATTAACTCGAGATTAACAGCCTTAAATGTTAACCAAAACAAACAGTAACGTCTCACCACATGGAAGTGAGAACTGGAGTAGGGCATTGAGAGACTTGAATTCTCAGTAGCCATAAGTATGAGATCCACGAGCTTGCCAAAAATTAGGGGTGTTACCATTACAACAAATGTTAAATCTCTTGAAGTTGACTGGTTCCATGTGCCTCAGCGTCTGGAGAAGCAGGTCTCAGAATCCATGCCTCTTGGAGAATAGAACCAGCAATAGGAAAAAGGCCTGTCTACAGTCAAAGCATAGATTTTCAGAGAGTGAAGCAGGAATGAATCCCCCTGCAGCATCAGGTGGAGTCTTGGATGATACAGCAGTGGGAGCCCAACTAAGTTCCCTGAATGAGACAGAAGCTTCAGGCTCTGAAAGCCCCCAAAGAGTATGTCTCCAGTGTATCTGGAAGACAATCCTTCTCTTCCTCCTCTGGATGAGCCTCATGAGTCTTACTGTCCAGAGTGTGTACACATTCTCATAGAGAGACAGTTTGGTTCTGATTGGGTGAGTTGGAATAAAAACAGAAAAATCATCTATGAGCTGTTAGGCTTAGACAGGAGCGGGAAGATAGCTGAGCCATTTAAGAATGTTTCCGATCAGATCCTTGAGTTTGGTAGGAAGCAGGTACTTAGCTGTTGGTTTCCAGTTACTGTGGGGCATTCAGATGAGTTCTTCCTCCTATTATTTTTCAGCTGCTGTCTCTGCAGATCATCCTTAGGGTATTTTCAGGCTGCAGCCTGTTCCTTGCCCCTATGCGTCTCAGTACTCTCCATGTCAGTTTCTGTCTTGCTGTAGTTTTCACATTTCACTCCAGGTTGCTGTTTCTCTGACAACTGAGACCATGCAGTGCATCCAGGTGGCAGGCTTTCAGATGCAGCCCACCACTACTGGCTCCTTTCCCTGATGCTTGACTCCCCAATTCTAATTCTGGAGTCCTTTCCTCCCTAATAACTGATATTGCTAAGACCAAATATTTATGGCATAATGTTATTTTAGGAGATGTCTACTTAGGACTCCGAGGAACAATCATTTTAAGCATTCCTGGCTCTCTCTGGTGTCCAGATGAATAGATTTTCCCTGACCCTTGCAAGAGCAAAGGTCAATATGGACTTGAAAGAGGACTTCAGAGTAAGGTGATAATTGTCTTTCGATTGAAAATGGTGTCTGTTAAAGAGATGACACACGATAAAACTAGCTAAATAAGCCAGTGTCAGATGATAAAGAGGTGAATCCCATGTTATAATTGTTGAACTTTAGGTAAATGTGGTGTCAGTGAAGGTTTTACATAGGAACTAATATGATCAAGTTTGATTTTCCATAAACTAGGAGTAACAGCACATGTTTTTTTGCTCCTCTCATTGATTGATTGGCATTGAGTTCGTGCTATAGTGTGCATGCTCTTTCATACTGCTGCCAGGGATATTCTAGTCTGTGCTTAGCTACTGCATAGGTCCTAATGGCATTTTCTTCTCAGACTGGTTGTTTGGTAAACAGCATAATGTATTTGATCTAAGTGCAGTACTCCATATTACACTGTCAAGAGCCAAATTTATCCATCTGCAGCTACCACCTTTCCTGTGGGACCACAACTGAACAACTCGGCAAAATGTTAGCTTGTGTTGTTGATCCATCCCCCTCTCTATCTCAGTCACTGCACATTAACACAGAGGCTCATATCTCATTTCGTACCCAACTTCTGCCTCGTGTACAAACATGTCTGTTTACACAAGAATGTTTTTCTTTCCAAAACTGACATCTTGCCTCCAAAATGTCTTTGAGAAATAGGGATCACCCTGTTGCTCCCTGCCATATGTGATCCAAAGTGTTTGCTTTACCCTTGTTGACGATTTGCTCTGTCAGCATCCTGATAAGGAGAGGTTCTGGACATGCCAATCAGGTTACAGACACTATGCTGAGATTCCCTTGCCATCTGGCTAACTATATTCACTTAATTGGTTCACAGTCTTATTTTCAAAATACCTTACTGGGCCATATTCCAGCTTACGAAATGCTCATCTCAAGCTTCCTTGAAGATATCTCTCCTCAGAATGGAAAACAGGGTCAGATCCTCTGAGGTGGAGTGGTCCTTTTCACATTCATCCTTGTTCTGTGTAAGCAGCATTGCTTTTGCTTATGGCCACAGATTCTGTTTATGGTAGAAGGAGAGCCTGACATCCCAAAAGGTTTCCTCTTACCTCTTACACATACATATGCATTTGTGACTTGGCAGCACATACAAAAAAATTTTCAGTTATAAAAATAAATTAATTATAGCAGCTGGGGAGATTATTCAGTGGTCAGGAGCTCTGGCTGCTCCTCATGAGCACCTGGATTTGATTTTCTGCATTCATATATTAGCTCACCTTCAGTAAATCCAGTTACTTCAATTTCAGTTTCAGGAGATCCAGCTTAAGTGCTTCTAATTTACAATCTCACCAACCATAAATATGGCTCCTTTCCCCCATGTCCTCCCCAGCATGGCTTGCCTGATATTTCCTTTATTGTAACCATATTATCTGATTGTTTCAAAAATATTTACTTATATTTGTTTATTATATTTATTTATTTATCACATGTATACCTGTGTGCCTGCATAAATTTTTGTGTACCACATGCATGCAGGTACCCATGGAGTCCAGAAGAGGGCGTTGGATCCAGTGGAGCTGGAATTCTCAGAGGTTGTTATGTGCCTTATGTGGGTTTTGGAAACCAAAGCCAGGTTCTCAGAAAGAGCACTAAGTATTCTCTACTACTTAACTGTACTCCCAGACACTACTGAACATTTTAAAGATATTTCTTAGCCATTTTCATTTCTTCTTTTGAGAAATAACTCTTCTGATACACAGACTGCTTTTTAATTGGGTCATTTGTTTTCTTGACATTTTGAAAATTATTTATATATGCTGGTTATTAATCATCGCCAATGTATAGCTGGCAAAGATTCTCTCCCATTCTTTGGGCTTCTGCTTTGTTCAATGAATGGTTTCATTTTTCTGAGGAACAATTGTCAATTATTGGCCTAAATTACAGAGCGAACGGAATCCTATATAGAAATTCTTTTCTTGCCCTTATATCTTGTAGAGCACTGCCTATATGTTTTTCTGGAAGTTTTAATGATTCAGGTTTTACATTGAGGATTTTGATGTATTTGGAGTTGGTTGTTGTTGTGCAGGGCGATGAACATACTTCTAATTTCAATTTCCCCATTTGGATATCCAGTTTTCCTAGCAACATTTGTAGAAGATCATGCATTTTCTCCAATGTGTATTTTTGGCATGTTTGTCAAATTTCAAGTGTCCTTTAGTTACATGCACCTATGTTTGGATGCTCTGTTTTATTCTATTAATCTTCTTATCATTCTAGTGACATTTCTATGCAATTTTTTATTTCTGTATCTTTAATTTAGCTTGAAATCTGTCATAGTAATCCATTTAATTTTGTTTTCTTTCTCAGATTTGCTTTAGATTTTATAATTTTTTGCAGTTTTTGTAGTTTCTATTTGTTTGAAGAATGTCACAGAAATTTTTATTAGGATTATATTAACTGTAAATGGCTTTTGGTAGAATGGTCATTTTCATAATATTAATTGTATGGGTTCAAGAGTATTGGGAAGCTTTTTTTTACCTTCTAGTGTCAGCATCCAATCTCTTCCGAAAGTTAAAGTTTGCTCTGTAGATGTCTTTCACCAGGACTATGGATGCAGGAACATAATGATCAGAGCTAGGCTTGGGGTTGTGGAGACAGCAGGGATGGACTTGTTTCTAGGAGAGCTTATTATGGAAATGGGATGCAGGTATACTACTAGCAGAGATGACTCAGGAGTATGAGCATGCTTCTAACAGGAGAGGTATTGGGGGAGGTCACTAAGGAGGGCCAGTGTACAAGCTGTGCTCTTGCAGCTGGGGCTAGGAATGTGGAGATGGCAGGAGTGAGCTTACTTGTAGAGATCTCTTCAAGGATTGAGTGTACAGGGCTACACAACCAGGTCTAGGTCAGGAGTATGGAGACAACAGGAACTGTATCAATGTTTTAGTATGTACATTTTATCTCTCCTTCTGCTTCTAGAAACTGATTTTTGTTTGTTTGCTTATTCTTTTAATTCAAGTATTTATATTTTCCTCCTGTAATTCAATTGACATGTGTTTAATTGAAATATTTGCAGATACTCGGCTTGATTTGCCTCTTCTGACCTGCTGACACTGGTGATGCTCCAGTGAAAATTGAAATAAATTAGTGAAGCTCTTAAAAATGACCGTGTCCCCGTGAGGTTTAACATCAAGATAGTTTGATTGGCTCTAGAAATGACTAGGGACAAATTTCTTTGAGGGAGTTTCTACAATGAGTTACTTGGCATAGGAAGGCACATCCTACATGTAGGCAATTTCATGGGCATGGGTTCTGGAAGAATAAACATGGCTAAAAACAACAAGACTTTGCCAACGAGTATCAATTTCCTCTTTCTCTTGTGGATGCAATGTAACCATGTGCCCCATGTTCCTGATTCCATGTATCCTCCTCTGGTAGATTGCTGCCTCAATTTGTTTTCTAAAACAAACCAAAAAGCTGAAACCAATCCCTTTCTTGAGTTGTTTTGTCACAGCAATGATGAAAAGTAAATGATATTATCCTTAAATTACCTTGTTGACACAAAATAGACATGACTATCCTTAGTATTTGGCTTTCAGATGCAATGTATCAACAGAAGTCTAATCCTTGAGGAGGGCTGACAAACTGTTCAAAACACTGTCCAGTAAATTCCCTTGGGTTAAGATTTTTTCCCTTGCTTTCCTTGGAGAGCGAACAGGGTCTTTTCAGTATATCAGGACACAGTTTCTGACAATACTTTATGCTAACCTACAGTATATGGTTTTATATTTCCCAATCAGGGTTGTTACTATCTAGGAAGGCTACAATCTCAAACTTCAGTATTATAACATTGATTTATCTATGTCAAAATTCTAGACTGTTGAATAAATGTCACCCTTCCTTCTAATGATTATAACCTTAGCTTCAGTGGTTGCCACAATCAAGACTTGTCCAACCATCCTGATAAGCCAGTCAGGATCACATAATGCTAAAAACACAAGCATTAGATGTAATCAGTAAATTGTAAGAATAAAGGGTAAATAGTTTCAGTAACGCCAGGCAGAGTACATGGAAGGTCTAGTGACTGAAAGTTTGACTCCTGGACCTTTGGATTAAAGCAGAGAAATAATGGAGGGCATGAGGGCTGTATATTAACTCTCTATGGTCAAGGTACAGTCTAGTTGATTAACGTCTCAGTTCTTGTTCTTTAAGGTGAAACCCAAGAAATCTTCATTGATGTTATTTCCGTCCTTTCTTAAGGAAACCTAACTCATTCTTCTGCTACTCATGTATCCTCACCAAGAATAATTGTCCTGGCTTGGGTATGGTCAGTCTTGCAGATTCTTCATTAGTTGGAGACAGTTTAAGTCTATTTTATTTATTTATTTTTTTAAATATGCCTATCTACTGGTCTTATTAATCCTGCTCCCCAAAGGTCCTCAATAAGAGTAGTTAAGAAGGAAAACAACTTTGATGATCAGAGGTTAAAGACATAGTTACTTAGGCCGGTGTGCTGGATAGTTCTATGTCAACTTGACATAAGCTGGAGTCATCTGAGGGGAAAGAACCTCAATAAAGAAAAGGTCTCTAAAAGACTGAGTTGTAGGCAAGCCTGTAAGTAATTTTCTTAATTAAGAATTGATGGGGAGGACCCAGCATATTGTGGGTGGTGCCATCTCTAGGCTGGTAAGCTTGGGTTCTATAAGAAAGGAAACCGAGCAAGGCAAGAGGACCAAGCTAGTAAGTGGCATCTCTCCATAGCCTCTGCATCGGTCCTGCCTCCAGATTCTTGTTGTATTTGACTTCCTTCAATAATGAACAGTGACATGGAAGAGTAAGTCAAATAAATCCTTTTCTCCCCAACTTGTTTTTAGTTGTGGTGTTTCTTCACACAAGTATAAACCCTAACTAAGACAACCAGGTAGCTGTGCCTCCCCTCAATATCTTCCCAGACTGTACCAAACCCTAATGAATGTGAAGTGTGTAACCATGAAAAAGTTACCTCCACAGAGCTGACCACCAGGACTATGAAAGGCCTTAACCAAAGAGAACATTTACTGCAAACAGTACAGACAAGCAGGTCTGAGCTCTTGCTCAGCATTTGGCCATTGTTTCTGTA
Source organism: Rhynchomys soricoides (assembly GCA_019843965.1). Lineage (NCBI taxonomy): Eukaryota > Metazoa > Chordata > Mammalia > Rodentia > Muridae > Rhynchomys > Rhynchomys soricoides. The sequence continues at coordinate 9,466,300 of JADRCH010000031.1, forward strand.
CTTATGTGTATCTGCTTTGTCTGTATATAATTTGTACTATTTATTTATACTCACTCAAAATGTTTCAACATGTACCTATTTAAAAATGCTTTTAAACTGGGGATTTAGTCAAATCCAATTCTGGCCACCATATGAATAGATGTGTGTTTATTTGAACTTTCTTGGTGAAAGTCCTGCAGGCAATAGTCTTACTTATTTTTGAAAAGGATTTATGTTAGAACAAGATTCCTTGGGCATTAAGAAGAAAAAGCCTGCAGAAAGCATTTTAGTAAATTATAACTCTTAGGGTAAAACATGGCAATAATGATTGCTTAAGTAAAAACCAAAGCACAAAACTTCATATACTGTATACAATGCATTTTTCAACTTTTCTATTATCTAGTTTGTTTACATCACTGGAAAAGCTACTGTGGGAGATTCTTTGGGATATCAGAAGACATGAACTCATTTGTTCATATGTAATTTGGGATATTGTTTTGAACATGAAATGTATGTAATGAAAACATTTAGCAATAGTGATAGGTGTTTACTGCTTCCTATGTCGTTCCTCTTACCGCTTTCCGCATTTTGAGAGTAAGCAGTTAGACACACCAAATAATGAGTTAAAAATCTGCCAAATTTGTATGCTAATGCATTGAAAAACTGCCATTAATTATCCTGGTTATAACGAAACAAATTGGATGGGTTAACCACCACACTCTTTCTTCTTTCAAGGTAACATGGCCATGTTATTACACACTGTAAATGTTAACCTTATAAATTGTTCGAGCCTTACCAGCTTACAACAGTGAACTTAGCACAATGGGTGAAAGGTGTATGTGCTGCTTTCCTGAACTGAAAGAATGGATTAAGGGTACAGGATATAAAGCTGGTACATAAAATTAAAAATTCTCTGCTGGTTGTAGACAGGAGCCTAGTATAACTGTCCTCTGAGAGGCTCCATCACAGAGCAGCTGACTGAAACAGGTGCAAAGACCCATAGCCAAACATTGGACAGAGGTCAGGAACCCTTGTGGAAGGGTTAGGTGAAGGATCGAAAGCCCCAAGGGGATAGAAACACCATAGGACAACCAACATTGTTAACTAATATGGCCCTGGGAGCTCTCAGCAACTGGGCTACCAACCAAAAAGCATACACGGTCTGGACAGAGGTCCCATGCAGATGTACAGTTTAGTCTCCGTGTGGGTCCCCAACAACTGGAGAAGGGCCTGTCCTAACGCGGTTGCCTCTCTGTGAAATTCTTTCCCCAAACTGGGCTGCCTTGTCTGGCCTCAGTGAGAGAGGATGCACCTAAACCTTCAGAGACTTGATGTGCCAGGTGTGGGTATACTTTTGGGGCCCCACCCTCTCAGAGGAGAAGGGAAGGGGGATGGAGGGAGGGACTGTGTGAGGAGGAATGGAAGGACAGCAATTGGAACGTATACTGAATAAATAAGTACAAATTTTTAGAATGAACCTTTATTAAAATCTTGAACCCATCTTCTCATATACCTACTTTAACAAATTCTGAGATTTTTCTTTCTTATCCATCACTAGAACTGTTTGTGAATTGGACAGTTCATTTTCAAATAAGTTAGTAACTGACTCCCTCTGATGTCACATTAAACACATCATTATAAAAAACAAAAAACATAAACAAAAACAAAAATACAAATCAAAATAACCTTCTCTGCTTGGATCTTTTTCCCTAGTAGCAAATAAGGTACCAGGGCTTTCGTTTTGACTTACCTTAGACAAAGATTTATGGTTATCTATAAGCCTGGCAGACTACCCTTCCCACAGGGTCAGTAGTCTGATGTGTGTGCCATGCATCCTATGGCATTATACTATCTCATGCAGACGAATCTAAGACACAAAATGATGACAGTTTTTCATCATCTTTCCAAAGCATTTGAGGCTCTGTGTTTAAAATATTATTCAATCCCATAACCCTTTAACATGGTCTTTGTTGAATGAGCCTATTAACTAAATAAGCATCTGACTCAAACACTCCACCTTGTGCGTTCATCTAAGCAAGTTTATTTGAAACTTTTGAGACAATATTATCTTAAGTGAATTCAATGTTAAAAATATGCAATTGACCTAAAAATGTAACTTTATAGTCAGCGGATCACATTCCAGGATTCAAATCCTTAAAAGAAAACCATAATCAAGTGATTTGCTCCCTTCCAAGGGAGCAGGGCAAACTTTAACTTCTCTGGTATTAAAAATATGGCAGAAACTTATGCTTGAAACTTGTCAGCATTACCAAGCATCGTCTTTGCATGAAAATCTAAAGCTGATTTACTTGTTTATTAAAATCTTTCATTTTTCTGAGGTGGGAGAAGAGACCACTCTATTTTCCTGATTAGGTCTTCAACACTGGCTTTTCTTGTTTTAGCTCCAAAAGTAACAGGGGCTTCAGACATACATCACCAGAGCAACTTATATTTTCCTGTTACCAAGATGAAATGCTAAGACTCACCCAATATATGACTTAAATACCACATGTAGAAAACACAATGGCATTTAATGCACATCTAGATTGCAGAGTCTCTAGAATTATTTCGAGTTTCCTTCACTCCTTTCAAAGACTGTTGTCCTGGAAACACATTTCAGAAGGCAATCTTTTAGGAAACCATATTTTCAAGCAATTATGTTTTAATTATCAGAACTAAATGCAAGCCATAGTTGTATTACAAAATTATATTATTTTAGTTTATTGAACTACAAAGAAACACCTAGGACTCAGTGTTTTCTAGTAGGTCAACTTGAGTACATGTAATTAAGTATATGGTAGAGGACTATTTCTTTTCTGGAGATGCTCCCTGGTGGACATTGCTAAGATCCTTCTGAGTCTGTATAGTAATATGCTTGCTTCAGCTTACACAAATTGCTCCTTTAAGGTATATTTGGACTTCTATTCAAAGGATCTTTTGTGAGTTATGTTATGAGGTATAATTTAAATGTCAACATGGTATAGTGAAGAATCAACTGAGAAGAGAGTCTCAACAGAGGAATTATCTCAGCTAAGGCTATGGGCTTATCTGTGAGGGATTGTCTTGATGGACAATTGATCTAGACCACTGTGGCTGGCACCATTCCCTAGGCTATGTCATGAACTGTGTAAGAGTGAAGAAAGGTGGCTCAGCCATCAAACCAAACAGGCAGCATACTCACAGCACCTTTTCATTCTGTTCTTGATGTGGTGTGTGTGTGTGTGTGTGTGTGTGTGTGTGTGTAAAGCACAAAAGATCTGGATGTGCAGCTGAATGTAGGCTGCCCAAAGCAGTTTCTGGGAACCCAGCTCCTATTCTCTGAAAGTAACAAATGCCATTAAGCAAGTGTATCATTACACACTCACACACACACACATATTTGTGCAAGTATGCTCTTGATTTTTCAGAAGCTTTGTCTCAGGTTTATAGTGATGATGGCTTAACTTGGTGCAGAATATATAAAAGGAAATAATCTCAACAACAACATCTGTAATAGAAATATGTCTATTTCATATCATGACCATGAAAAAACATCCCATGCCTTATATTGTTGTTTTGCTGAATAATTCAGGTCTTTGGATTGGAGAAATGTCTCTGTTTCAGTGCTGGATCCAGCATGGCTGCATAACGGGAGGTGTGACACACTTCCTGCCCCTGGAGCATCCCCAGGCCATTGATTCCCAATTGTGCTGACAAGTGCTGTTGCCCTAAAGCTGATGTGCTTTCTCTTCTATTTTATTTCCAATCACCCTTTTGGAAGAATTTACTTCCCTCATTACTCAGAGATAATCACTCCATGGTACAAGAAACAGATGTGGTTCTCGGGATTGAGGAATTGCGGTGGTCATGAGGATATGGAAGACAAGGAACAGGCCTTCTGTTTGGCCTTTGAAGGCATAGGAAAGGATCTAGACCACATAGCCACAGAGGCAATAAAAGCCTCTTGAATTTGGAATTATCAGGAGATACATTTACTCTCTGATTCAATGACTGCTATAGTAATTAGCCGAGATAAACTTGGGGATATCAAGGATAGAGAGTCTCAAGATGAAAAGATGGATAGGAAAAGAAGGAATCTAGAAATGCAAGCAAATGATAAATGGATTTATCTTATAGGTGAAGGCTTGTTTATGATCTAGAAATAAATAGTATTAGAAAGAGAGTATATGAGACTCTGGAATTGTTAGGTTAGGAAGCAAAGATAGGAGAATTAAAAGATGATGTAGAAGCAAATAAAAAGTTAGTACCTTGTTCTCCTGAAGAATTGGAGGTGACAATCTAGATTTACAGAGATATTAGAGAGCTAGCTACTTTACATGCATAAATTTAAAAATTTGTAAGGAAATTATTTTAACCTTAGTGGTCTATCACCTTTCTGTTCTTATATGAGAGCAGTTACTAAAGGCTGCTGCCTGCTGTACCAAGAAACCGTAAGAGCTGCGCTTAGCTACCCATGAAGAACAGACTGTGTAAAACCTATAAGGAAATGTGCTTTTGCTCTGTGTTTAGTTTCTGTCTTAAGATAGCAGGAGTTGGGAGTATTGATCTGCGATTCATAAATTTTATGTGAATTTAAGAATTTCTAAAAAAAAAAGTAACATGTAAAGCCTCGATGATGTAGCTTTGGTAAACAAAAGGGTGGTTCAGGCTCCTTGGTTGGGAAAAGGCAAAAGAATAAGAAGGAAGAAAGAAGAAAGGAGAAGAAGGAAGAATGATGAGAATCCTCAGGGAACTGAGAGAGCACTTGAACTGACAGCTTGCATCCACTACTGATTCCGAGTTATTATTCAATCACTTTTGCTCCCATTTCCCCCTTTATCGGGGCCCTCCTCACACTAAGGCTGGATCACAGTTGTTCAGAGAACTTTCTGATCTTGCAGAGGACCTGGGTTCAGCACCCAGTGGCTCCCAATCTTCAGTCTCTGCAGTTCCAAGGTATCTGATACCCCCTTTAGTGACCTCCATGGGCAAAAGACATGTACTTGATGTACATTTGTTCAGACAAAACACACATACACATAAAATAAAAATAAATTTATCTTATAAAGATAACCCATGCATCTTGGAACTACACTGTCCACCCAGGCAAGGTACAACTGAACCTCTCTAATTTTGTTTTATGATTTATGCATATGCTGTTACCTACTGAATCTTCTCCCCAGTCCTTGGTCTTTTTCATTTTGTAAGTTGTATTTTGGAGCCAGTTTATTAACCAGTGAATTTCTATGAAACCTTCTTATACATCTTTAATACTGATTATTCCAAACAAGAACTTTCTTCTAGCTCCAGCCCCCTCCACCCAGTTCATCTTGTAGTTGCAAGTTCCTCTCTCTTCTTTCATGTTACATGTATTCCCCTACCTCTTCGCTCCTCCATACTTCTATATTCTTCCGTGCCCAAGCCTTCCACCCCCGCATAACATTCGCTTCTTCAGTTTTTCTTCATCTATAATCTCCTATTCCTTTTCTTCATGTATGCCTCTTGCCAATAGATTTTTTTCTCTGAGATACCCTGGCTGACTTGGGTTCCAACTTAAATATGCAAAACAAAAGGTCTGAAGTGTGGATCCATTTATGAGAGAAAATCTGTGCTGTTTGTCCTTCATGGCTTCACACATTAGCATCTTTTCCTCTTCTATCCACTTACTTGAAAATTGGGCTATTTTAGTTTCCAATACATCTGAGTGATATCTCTTTATGAAAGTCTAGTTCAGGTACATATCCAGCTAGTGCCAAAAAAGCTGCAGTGGACATGGATTTGCAAGTGTCTCTGTAATGAGAGAAAGTCCTTGGTGTATGCCCTATAGTATAGGGCTGTATGGCACTTCTAGTTTTGGAGAAACTTCCAGGCTTATTTCCAGAGTGGCTACTCTAGCTTTGACTCTCACCAATAGCATAAAATATTCCTTTATCAAATCTACACATGCAGTGTTGGCATGGCATTCACAAGGGCGACCCATTCTGATTGGAATGAGATGGCATTTTAAAGTAGCACTAATTTTCATTTCCCTAATGACTATGACTGTAATTATTTTTAAAAGTGCTTCCTAGCTTCTTTTATTTTTTAAGCAAAGTTTGTTCAATTTGAAATTCTAAAAGTATTGGTTAGTTTGGTTTGTTTGTTTGTTTATTTTCCTCTGGGATAATTTTGGCAATGGAAGAACTGGTTGAAAGGAGAGCCCTTGTTTCCCACTAATATTTCATGTAATTTCTACAAATATTAAAACTCTGATTTTCCTGTACAACTCAATGGTCATCTACTTATCATTTGAAAAGTACTTTACACAAGGCACAAAAGACCATGTCCTTCAAATATGTAGTGATGTTTGTACAAGAATAAACAGCACTTAGATGTCTTGGTTTTACAATCCATCAAACTGATTAAAAATTGTGTGGCTGAGGACAACAGCAGGTTTCTTTAAAAAATCAAAATTTGAAATGATTTGAAAATGGTTAATCAGCTTTCAGCAAATTTTTATTTCTCAAAGATATTTTTTTTCTACTTTTGGAAATTTTGCTTAGATTGTGTCCCTTTGTCATATTCTCAGGAAATGTTAAATCAATGCAAAATGAGTGGATCCATATTTCTAAATATAACTTCTTCACAGGAAGAAGAGCTGAGGAAGAGCGGGGAGGCCAAGTATGCCCACCTGAGTGATGAGCTGCATGTATTAATTGAAGTGTTTGCTCCACCCGGGGAAGCTTACTCACGGATGAGTCATGCTTTGGAAGAGATTAAAAAGTTCCTGGTTCCTGTAAGTGACTTTTGATTTTACAAATGGATCCTTATCAGTTTCTATTTTAAGTTGTGTCTTTGATCTCCATTGATTTTTGAAAGGGACTTCACATTGCACATTAGTTATCTATGTGTAGATTTGATACCAAGCTTAAATTAATAGGGCGCGCAAGGTACATACTTTAAGACCAGGCTTGTTAGTATTTTCTACTAATCTGACAAAGTATTCATCACCAGCCTGTTAGATAGTATATACCAGTCCATAGTCAGCAAGAATAAGAAGAAAAGCATACAAGCAAAGACATGTATTTTGATAATTTATAATTAGTAGAAAAAAGTTAGTTAAAAGGGAATGGGATTGAATATTATTTATAGCAAAGCATTGATAGTACTTTAAAATAGTAGATTATTTTTTATGTGATAATGTGTCAGATGCTAGCTGATATAAAATGTAGCATAAGAATGTGTTAATGACAGCAGATAAATATTAACCAAAAAAGTTAGAAATACGCAATGTGAGAGTAACAGAGGATGCTCACTTGCCAATTTGACTACAAATTTAATGGAGTACTCTACTAATATAGAAGAAGTAGGAGGAGGTAAATGCAAGGAGTCTTAAGGATGAGAATTGAGCATTCTAGGAAGAGGTCCTTCAATAGAAATCTTGCCACATGGTTTAATGCTGAGATATTGACAGAATGCTGAGTAATGTTCCTTGGAAAATCATGGAGATATCCTGAGCTCAGAGAGTGGCTCCCTGAGATTAATCTGCAAATGAAGAAACTGAATATTTGTACACTCAGTCAAATCATCAAATAATATGACATTTACAATGCATTGATTAGTAGTGGTATTGAAATTTGAAAAGCGAAAGTATCTTAGAATTTTCTAGATGTAAAAGCGTTAAGGCTTAGCCATATTTTCTAGTTAGATGTCCTAACATAATCTTTGTCAAGGCACAACTGCAGAACAATGCCACACTATGTTGAGTATTTCTTAACTTAATGTGCACAGTTACTATTTGGGTCTCATCATCTGGAAACCTTATATCTCCAATATATATCTCATTCTCAAAATTGATGATCATATGGTCTTTCTTCCATTGGTTTTTCAAGGGAATACTTAGTGCTAAACTGAATAAGGCATTTTAGTCAATTTAGTTAACAACAGAAGAGGTACATGTATGTGCCGTGAGGTCAGGCCTGCTTATATCACAAACTCATTGTTTAGCTTTGGCTAAATTACTTAAACGTTTATAGCATTGGTATATGAATCTTTAAAATGAAAGTGATTACAATTTATTCAGTCACAAGAATTATGAATATTAAACAAGATAATGTTTTCAAATGAGTTTAAAATAAGAAAGCACTGTAGAAATTTATTTTTTAAATCTATCATAGTAGAAAAACTATGGATGACCTTCTGAGGAAAAAAATGTAATAGATATAGTAGTATTAGTATGTCTTTTTTGTTTGGCTATTTATGCTTTCCTCCCTTCACACTTTCCCATATATGTCTCCCTGTTCTACTTCAAGTTCATTGCTTCTAATTCACTAATTGTTATTTCATTCCTAAATAGCACCTCGTCAATCCATATAGTGTTCATTTTAGAATGTCTTTGATGATGCATATATTTTGAACATAGAATATATAGCCTTGTATAGTAAATGTGAATGAAACAAATCACTTTCATTTATATTGTGCCTTGAAATCAGTTCATTTCTATTGTATGCACTGAAACATAAATGCTTAGCATGGTTGGCAATTTATTTCTGGGCAAACACTGTCTCTTCTCTGTTTAGCACAATGGTTTTCTCAATTTTCCTAATGCTGCAATCCTTTTATGCAGCTATTCATGTTGTGGTGGCCCCAACAACAAAATTATTGTTTTTTTCACTTCATAACTGTGATGATTGTCATGTAAATATCTGTGCTTTTCAATGGTCTTATGAAACCCCCGTAAAAGAGTCACTTGATCCCCAAAGGAGCTGTAAGCCACAAGTAGAGAACAGCTGTTAGCACCTTTGCCAGCAGTGTTTGTCAGAAACGAGTGAACTAAATTTAGCAGAAAAGCACACAAGGCAAATACAACCAGGTCACATTTCTAATCCATGTGCACCAAGTAAATAGGAACTCCCCCCTGCCCCTGCAATATCTGTGGTTTCTTCTCTGTAATCCAATTGCCTCATCCTTGTCTCTTTCCTTTTTTTATTTTTTTATTTTTTTATTTTTTTGGCTTTTGCTTATGCAACATAGCTCATTGCTAACTTTGCAGCCTTTGAAATTTCTTCTTAAAAAATTAACATGGCTATTCTCTTTCTCTTTAGCATCTTCTCAAATCTTACATACATAGGAACTTCTTCAACTTCAAATCTGAAGTAACTTCTTTGGTTGCCTTCTATCATGCAATGCTGTTCTGATAGGCACATAACATCACTGATAACTCTATTCAAAACAGTGACTCATTGTTCTTACCCTCTTTTCTTATTTATTTCTCTCATAGGTATTTATTGTAATTAAATTTTATATAGGAAGATAGGGAGGGAGATGATAGATAGATAGATAGATAGATAGATGAATAGATAGAATGATATAGAGAGAGATAGATAGAGATAAATAGACAGATTGATAAAATATAGAAAAATAGATAGGTGGATAGATAGATACATGGATACATAGATAAATATATAAATGGTTGGAGGTCTTTATAATTTGTTTACCTGTTAGAACTTGAATGTCCTGAGGGTTGTGGCTGTGAACCTTTTCCCTAATACTTTTTATAAGTCATGCCATTTGTGACAGTCCTTCTGACTGACTTTGTTTCCCTTCTTACCTTCCTTAGCTCCAGACAAAGACAAATTTTATATATATATATATTAGATGACAATAACATCACTAGACATTAATATTCACAAACATCAGAGGTGACTATTTGGATCAGCAAGATGAATTCTAGAACAATACAGAAGATCTGTTCAGGCTAGGACACCAACACTTCACTGATATCTTTCTCTATAAAACTATGTCTTTCTATCATAGGAACTGTGTATCTTCTCCTTGTTATATTAGGTATAATTACTAAACCTGTCCTATGCCCAGAGGCTACAGTCATCAGAACTACCAGTATGTGTGCAGGAAATCCCTTATGAAACATCTGAATGCTTTAGAATGTAAGAAATCAGCTCACATCCTTTTAAATTAGGTGTTGAAAAAAGCATTGTTAAGAAAGGTGTTGAAGAAAAATTGACTAGTTACTGAAACTAGTGTGAAAGATTCCAATTAAAATCTGTAATGCTTTAGTCAGTAAAATCATATTAAAATGAACATTCCCAATTTCAAATTCTTAATGTTTTAAGAATAAGCTCTACCAAAAGTATTGTTCATTAATTTGCCTTAACATAGAGATTGATAATCTAGAGTAAATGCTCTAATTCTAAAATTTTGTAACTGATGCTCCAGTGGGGAACTTGTGTCCATTTTCTTCCTTATGCTGTAACAACTGGACATAACTGGCCACTGTTCTATTTCACAGTGTTCCCTTCTCATATAATTTAGATACTAAGACACCAGCATATTTTGTGTGGATGATGGCTTGTGGAACTTTAGAGAGCAGCATTCATGCTAATGTTTATGTCAAGATCTTCTTAGAACCTCAAATTAATATATATTTCCAAATCTAGTCAGAATGTTAAATCACAATAATGATAGTGTTCTATCATTGGCTAAGTCTCAGTTTTCATTAAATAAATTTATAAGTTTTGCTAATGCTTAATAATTAACATATGACTGAAACTTAAGACATTGTCTCCCAAGTAGAAGTGTGAAGCATTCAAAATTCAATTCAGGGGGCAGTGGGATGTCTCTGCATGTAAAGGAACTTACCCCAAACCACATGCCTGAGTTCCATCCCAGGAAACAAAACAAAGGTGGAAGCAGAGAAGCAACTTTAGGAAAATGATCCTCTGACCTCCAAGTGTATGTTGCAGTATGTGCATACACATATCACATACATAAATAATAAGAACCTGATATTATAATAATTTAATATCTATTAGTGTATGCTCATACATTTATCCATAGAAAAGATGAAAAGTGAGCTTCCATACAATCAAGAAATTAGCCTTAGATAACAGAAAAAATAGTTTTGTTGCCTTCTTCATAAGTGATATTAGAGACCTAAATAAGAAGTCATAATACAGCACTTTATCAGAATCTACAAGTTGACAAGTCTCTGTCTTGCTTGACTTAAGCTTCATGTAGTCTCAACCGGAGTTTTGTGTAAAGTGGGGAAAAGAGACAGGTATGTGGGTAGGTAGGTATATATATTCATTGTAGATTCATACATATGCATACACATTTCATTTTTGTCTTTGTACAGTTTTGTCTTGTTTACTAGTCTCATAAAGAAGACTTTTAAGTTAATTCAATACAGAAAATAATCACTGGAGTATGGTAGGCTTAACAGGAACTGTAAACTCTTAGAGAAAATTGAATTCTTCTCTCTCACCTGCTATCAGTGACCAATAGCCCCTCAGCTAAGGTTAGAACTTCATGCCCACCTTTCTTCTCCATGGTAAGATTATATTTGGCTTAAGCTTGCATGCAACTTGTACATACCATCATAATCACAGTGAGTTCATATGTATAACTGCCCTCCTGTGTCTGGAAGACATTTTCTTGTGGTCACCCATTGCCTCTGGGCTTTACTCTCTTTCTGTATTCTCTTATACCATGATCTTTTACCCTTGGAAGGATGGGTGATTAGAGTCTCATTTATGACTGAGCATTTCACAGAATCTTATTATCTCTATCTTGCTTAGTTGTTGGTCACTGCCTTAATCTAGTTGTGGGTCACCGTATACCGCAGATACAAGCGTTTCTGGTGAAGACTAAGAAATGAATTAATATATGGGCATAATGGTAGTTCTTGATGAGTCATTTTAATACTATGTCCATTTAACAGAATAATAGAAGAAGGTTGTGAATATTATCTAAACAAGTTATATAAATTTCTCATACAACTAATAATGAAAAAGAACAGTGTGAGAAGATGAAAAAGTATATATTGTGTATTCCAGAAGATTTATATAATCTTTAATGACCATGTTTTGGGTATTTATCAACTAAATATTAAGTAGTATTGATATATTATTATTCCTCCTTATTTATACATTTCTATGAAGGTAGCTATATGGTGGAACATGTTCAATCTTCTTCCCTCCTTTATATCGGATTTTCACAACGGTAGTCATCCTTTTTAAAATGAAGCATTTAAGGTTATTAATTTTGGCTTGAGATATTGGAAAACCTTATTGTAAACTTATAGAGAATTTAAATGCAGAAATAAAGTAGAGATCTTTTCTTTTTTGTGATAAAAGCAAGTAAAGGACACCTCACTTTGTGTTTATCAGAGGATGTTCCTGCCTCTGAAATTAGAAGAGAACACCATCGCACAGGAGTATAAGCAGTTGTACAGTAACTAGACAGATAAATAGGTATCACCATGAGATCCATGTCGCACTTTTATTTTAAAGGAAATTACATCAGTGTGTGATGCAGGTAAACACATAGAAGAGATATTGTATTAAACAAGAACCCATAAGCCAACAGAAATGATACTAGTGTGTGGGAAAACATAGAAGATGAGAGGTGGCAGATGCCTGTGAGCTGACTGAGGGAGGAGATCAGCACTTTCCAGCATCCCAGCTCCAGCCTACAAACAACAGCATAACCAGCTGTAGAATATGATGTAACATTGGGTCCAGTAAGGAAGGCAGAACCCATACATGAGCTGGCATCAGTTCTTCAATGTGGTGGTTGTTAAATATTACCCAGAAATTCCTCCGACTGCTGTAGTGAAGAGCATCTTCCTTTTTTATGTAGGTAATCATAATGTAACCACGTGGGATTGTGTTAATAGAAATGCAACAAAGAACTGCAGCAATCTGTGTCATTGTTACCTGCCCAGCAAGTCTCCCTCTGTTGCTATGGTACTTAGACTCCATTTTCATTTTATTTCCAAGATTTATTATCATGTAATATTAGAGTCTCTTCATCCCTGAATAATCATAAAAATATCAGACCTATGACTTCAAATATAGTCATTATTAGTTTTGAATAGAGATATATTAACAGTATGTTCATCATTGCTGAAATTAAAGACCACATATCATTCCCAATTGACTGACATAGAATAGAACACAGAGAAAAAGAAGGGATTAACTATTAAATGAGATATTTTTTCTCACAAGCTAGAAAACAAGTGTCCATATAATAAAAATGCTCACTTTGTAGTAATAGTGATAATTTATGAATACAGAGTTATCATAGGTAGTGTATCCTTAGAAATAACATTTTCAATATATATTCTTGTTTTTTATAAATTACTAATTCAGAGTTATCATTGGCATTGCATCCTTAGAATAACATTCTTACTGCATATGCCTGGTTTAACTTGTGACAACCTAGAATTTTAAAGTTCCCAAGCCAATATCTAAGATTCCCCATTGTTTTTGTAGACATCCAGAATGACTGCTTTGTTAGCCTCTCTCTCTCTCTCTCTCTCTCTCTCTCTCTCTCTCTCTCTCTCTATCTATCTATCTATCTATCTCCCTCTCTTCCTCCTTCCTTCCCTCCTCTCCCTCTCACTGTGTGCGTGTACATTTGTGTGTGTGAATGTGTGTGTATATATGCCAAATGGTGACGTAAGGTGTCTTTCTAATTTGTTCTGGCTTACTTTTTTGAGACACAAGGTCTCTTACTGAACCATGAGCTCATTGATTTGGCTACATTCTACGGCCAGAAAACCCCAAGAATCTTCATTTTTGACTCCCTATTGATACACCAATACTAGCTTTACTAAGATTAAACATTTTATGTTCAAGTTTTTCTTGGGTATTGGAAATCAATCTCAGAGCTCCATGGTTAGACAACAAGCATATGCTAAATGAACCCCATCTCCAACAGCAGCTCTCATTTCCTTGTTTCCATCAGGGCCTTCAATATGTCCTCATGAGTTACTGCTTCCACACTAGTTGGTATTATATTCAATAGCATCATATCTGCAGTTCTGTTAGTCCCCAGAACAAAACCTTCATGGCACCCCTAAAGACCTATAGATCCTATCAAACAGATTTGATCTGCAGTATAAGAACCTCACTTGTTAGTATTATCATATATACAAGACAACCTTTAGAGCATATATATATATATATATATATACACATATATATATATATATATATGTTTTCTTTAGAAAAATCTTCCTAATGCTGCACTAGTTTAATCCCACCCCATGTTGTAGTGATCTCCAACTACAAAATTATTTTCATTGCTGATTCATAACTGCAATTTTGTTACTGTTATGAATTATACGTATCCAATATACAGGGTATCTGATATGAGACTCTTGTAAAAGTATCATTCATTATCAAAAGGGTCACAACCTACAGATAGAAAACTACTGCTTTAGAGAATGAAATGTGAATATTACATTATGCTTCAACTCCTTCTCTCTTTTCCTTTCTCATTCTCTTGGGGTTTTTGTTGTTGTTGTTGTTATTGTTGTTTTGTTTTGTTTTGTTTTCTCATAGGGTTTCAAGTTAGATGAATGGGCTATCTGTTCTCTGGATCTTGGTTCCCCAAACAGTGTTAGGTATAGATTCCATGTCATGGAGAAGGCACTAAGTCAAATCTGACATTGGCTGGCTATTCCTACAGGAAGGACAGGGTGTAGGTCAAATGTTTTATAGACGGGTTTATGCTTTGGAAACCTGCAGAGTACCTTCCCATATCAATGAGACTAGGACATAGGGTTGACAGCTCTATGTAGGCACTAGCTCTACTTCTTCATGTTCAATGTGTGGGTGTTGTGCTTGGCAACAATGGCCCACTATCATTGTGTAGAATGCAATTCTTTGATTATCAAAAGCCTGGGTTGTTGTTGGATTTCCATAAAACCCCATTGGCCAACAATTCAATTGAATAACCTGTCCCATCCACATAAACCTCACCTAACTACAAGAGATGGCCAGTTGGGACTCCATTTCCCCCAAAACTAGGAGTCCTCATTAGGGTCTCCTTCATAGAACCCAGGAAGTTTCCACTGCAGTAGGTTTCCATAACACTCTCAAAAGTTTCCCTAATTCCAGCCATCTCTCCCCAGAGTTTTTCTATGTACCCTATTCCCTACATCATATTCACCAATTCCTCTCCCCTCCAAGCCTCTGATCACCCATAAAATCATTTTTCCCTCTCCCAGGTTTCCATGCATGTCCTGGATCCCTACATTTTCCCTAACCTCTCTGAGCCTATGGATTACAGCTTGGTTATCATGTACTTATCTGCTAATATTCCCATTATAACTGAATGCATACCATATTTATCTTTTTGGATCTAGTTTACCTCACTCAGCATAATTAGCATTCATTGCTTGCAAATATATATATATATATATATATATATATATATATATATATATATATA
>JADRCH010000031.1:9481507-9533911 GCA_019843965.1 Rhynchomys soricoides
ATATATATATATATATATATATATATATATATATATATATATATATATATATTAGCAGCTGAGTAATTACATCTCCCTCATCTATTCCTCTGTTGAGGGACATCTAGGTTGCTTGCAAGTCCTGCCTATTAATAAACGTCAATAAACATTATTGAAAAAGTATCCTTGTGGTAGGATGGAGCATCCTTTGGGTATATGCCCAAGAGTAGTAAAGTTGAATATGAGGCATATTGATTCTCAACTACCTGAGGAACTAAAATATTGATTTTCATAGTGGTTGTGCACGTTTACACTCCCACCAACAATAAAGGAGTGCTCCCCTTGCTCTATATACAAGCCAACATCAGCTGTTGCTTCTGTTATTGATCCTTCCATTCTAACAGGTGTAAGATGAAATCTCAAAATAGCTTTGATTTGCATTTTCTTGATGGCTGAGGATTTTGTTTGAGTGTTTCTCAACCATTTTAGATTCCTCTGCTGAAAATTCTCTGTTTAAATTTGTATACCATTTTTAATTGAATTATGTTTTAAAATATCTAGTTGTGTGAATTCATTAAATATTTTAGATATTAGTTATTTATTGAATGTGGAGTTGTTTAAACATATTTTCCCATTCTGGGGGCTGCTGTTTTGTCCAATTGAGAGTGACCTTTAAAGCCTTACATTAGTTTCATGAAGTCCCATTTATTAATTGTTGGTTTATTTCCTATGCTATTGGTGTTCTGTTCAGAAAGTCATCTCCTGTACTAATATATTCAAGGCTACTTCCTACTATCTCTTCTATCAGGTTCAGTGTACCTGTTTCTATGTTGAAGTCTTTGATCCACTTGGACTTAAATTTTGTGATAAATATGAATCTATTTGCATTCTTCTATGTACAGACATCCAACTTTACCAACATCATTTGTTAAAGATGCTTTTTTCATCCAATTGTCTATTTCTGGCTTCTTTATCAAAATCCAGGTGTTAATTTTGTATATGGATATATGTCTTGATCTTCACATTAATTACATTAATTAATGTGTCTGTTTTTTGCCAATGCTATATTGGTTTTATTACTATACTGCTATAGTACACATCAGAAATGACGAGACCTCCAGAAGTCATTTTATTGTTTAGGAATTCTTTAGCTACCCTGGATTTTTTTTTCCATATGAAGATGAGAATTGTCCTGTAGAAGTCTATAAAGAATTGTGTTGCAACATTGTTGGTAATTGCATTGAATATGTATATTGCTTTTGGTAGGATAGTCATTTTTACTATGTTAACCCTGCCAATCCAGTAGCATGAGAGAAATTTCCTTCTTCTGGTATTTTCTTCAATTTCTCTCTTCAAAGGCTTGAAATTTTTATCATGTAAGTCTTTTATTTGTTTGGTTAGAGTTACTCCAAAATATACCTTATTATTTGAAGTTATTGTTAAAGGTGTTGATTCCCTATTTTTTTTCTTTTTCAGTCTGTCATTTCTACACAAAATGGCTACTGATTTTGTTCTTTTAATCCTGTATCCAGATACTTTGTTGAATCAGTTTATTAGCTTCAGGAGTTGCCCAGTGGAATTTTGTTTTAGGATGACCCTAGTCAGTTCTGAGGTGGGTTTATTTTTTCCCAATCTACTTTTATACCACCTTAATTACATGCAAGTAATAAGGTCAAGGTATAATAAACACAAATAATCAAGGAACAAGCAAAGCAGTAAAGTCCCTTAATCACTCCCGTGATCACTGTTTCTAAGGGCTCATCAGGATGACTGAAATATCTGAGCCTACTTCCCTGTCCTAGCCCAAAGGCATATTCATGCCTGAAGGTTATTTCTTTGTTCTAGCCTAAAATCAGATTCCTGCCTAAGCTTACTTCCTTGTCATGGCTCAATGTCAGATTTCTGCCTGAAACCCATTTCCTTGTCCTGGCCCAATATCAGATTCCTGCCAAGAAGCCACAAAAAGCTGTCCACATCTCCCCCCTTTTTATTCATAAACAAGACTACATCTGTCTTAGGTTGTTCTGACAAGAATGACTTCCTTACCCATTGTGAAATGTGCATTACCAAAAGCAATGCACTTCTGTCTTAGGTTGGTAATGCTATGTGCAGAACTTACCTGTCCTTGACTGCCAGCACCCAGTAGAATTTTTAGTGTCACTATGTATACTATGATATCATCTGCAAACAGTGATACTTTTGCTTCTTCCCTTCCTATTTTGTATCCCCTTGATTTCCTTCAGATGTCATATTGATCTAGCTAAGACTTCAAGTACTATATTGAATAGATGCCAAGAGAGCATACAACCTTATCTTGTTCCTGATTTTAGTGAAATCCCTCTCCATTCAATTTGATGTTACCTATAGGTTTACTGTAAAATCTCTCCCAGGAATTTTATATGAATTGTTGCATTTTGTCAAAGGCTTTTTCTACATCTAATGAGATGATCATGTGTGTGTTTTTTTTTTTATTTGTTTAAATGGTTGATTATATTTACTGGTTTTTATATATTGAACCACCCCTGTATCTGTGGAATAAAATCCATTTGATCGTGGTGGAGATCAAATCAACAATTTAAATAAACCTATAACCTCTAGTGAAATAGAAGCACATTAAAAATCTCCCAACCAATAAAACCCCAGCACTAGATAGTTTTAGCATACAATTCTACAAAGATTTTCAAACAGTTAATGCCAATACTCTCAAATTATTCCACAAAGTAGAAACAGAGGGAACATTTTCTTTTATTTTTTATTTTTTTATTTTATTTTTCATACTTTATTTATATTTCAAATCTTTCCCCCTTTCAAGATCTCCCCTTTGGAACCTCCCCATTTCCTTTCCCTTTCCCTGCCACTATGGGAGTAATCTCCCACCCACCCACCCACCTACTCTCATCTTCCCTCCTTGGCATTCTCCTCTACTGGAGGATCTAAAAATCTCAGGCCCAAGGGCCTCTCCTCCCCTGATGGCTAACAAAACCCTCCTTTGCAGCATATGTGGCCAGTACCATGGGTCCTTCCATGTGTATTCTTTGGTTGGTGGATCAGTCTCCAGGAGTATTGGGGGGGGTGGCAGGTCAGGCAAGTTGCCACTGTTGCTGACTCCTTGGGGATGAAAACTCCCTCAGCTCCTTCAGTCCCTTCTCCAAGTCCTCCATCTGGGACCTCACAATCAGCCCTGTTGTTGCTGTGAAGTGACTCTTGGGTATTTCGAACTTTTGGGATAATAACCACTTAACAGTGAGTACATGCCATGTTCATTCTTTTGTGACTGCATTACCTCGCTCAAGATGATATTTTCAAGTTCCATCCATTTGTCTGCTAATATCATGAACTCATTGTTTTTAATAGCTGAGTAGTATTCTATTGTGTAAATGTATCACATTTTCTGTATTCATTCCTCTGTGAAGGGACTGGGTTGTTTCCAGCTTCTGGCTATTATAAATATGGCTGCTATGAACTTAGTTGAACATGTGTCTTTATTACATGTTGGAGCATCTTCTGGGTATATGCTCAGGAGTGGTATAGCTAGGTCCTCAGGTAGTATTGTGTTCATTTTTTTGAGGGTCCGCCAAACTGGTTTCCAGAGACGTTGTATCAGCTTGCATTCCCACCAGAAATGGAGGAGTGTTCCTCTTTCTCCACACCCTCGCCAACATCTACTGTCACCTGAGTCTTTGATCTTAGCCATTCTGACTGTTGTGAGGTGAAATCTCAGGGTTGTTTTGATTTGCATTTCCCTGATGACTAAGGATGTTGAACTTTTCTTTAGGTGCTTCTCGGCCATTCACGTTTCCTCAGTTGAGAATTCTCTGTTTAGCTCTCTTCCCCGTTTTTTGATAGGGTTATTTAGATCTCTGGAGTCTCGCTTCTTGTGTTCTTGCACAGTATGTTTCCACAAACCCAGCCCTACAAAGACTAATACATGGAAAATGTCAACTCAAGGAGGGAACATTTTCAAAGTCTTGGTCACAGTTACCCTGACATCAAAACCACATAAAGTTTCAACAAACAATTAATTATAGACTAATTACATATATATATATATATATATATATATATATATATATATATATATATAGTGCAAAAATACTCAATAAAATACTTGCCAATCAAATCCATGAATTCTTAAAATTTGCATAGATGTCTCCAATATCTGAAGCCATCCTGCACTTGACAGTCTAGTCATTCAGTTCATTGTCTTGTCCTCTTGCTGGTCATGGATCACAGACTAAAGTGAGTCTGTGTCAACTTTGCTTATAAGCAAAGTATATACTTTTACAAGCCAAACTCTCTCAGATATTATCTCCACCAGCACTATTCCAAGGTTTCTTTTCCAACACAGATATTCCTGTTCCTATAAGTGAAAAATGACTTTACCAGCCATTCTTCTGATCCAGATTTCCCAGAAGCCCTTAAGCCTAACAGCACATAGGCTTCTGAAGATCCCTCCTCTTTTGGATGCAAAACATGCTAATATACTTGTGATTTCGGAAAAGGACCCACATTCAGTCCATCTCTTCCCAAATGTTCTAGGTCTTCTAAATTTAATTCACTGAGCTTTCTTTATATCTAGCCTAGGGGAGAAGCCATCCAAAGTTAATTTCTTGTGTACCACAAGTTTTAAAGTCCAGTGATGTCTTTTTGTATCATATGACACTTCTAAAATAATATTTTGTTTTTAATGACTTAAAAAATATTTATTTTTAAAAAATACAAAATTGCATAAGAAAATGTGTCATATTGATATTGACCTATCTAAAATCTAATTACACATATATTTTCATATGTTTTAATGAGATTTCAGTTTTCAGGTTAATATGTCTCTAGAGGAATGAGCAATGTTCCTTACATAGATAAGTACCACGAATGAGAAAGTCTGTAAGTGGCATAAGTCCATAGCACAGCAAAGCCTGCCTGAATTTCACACAAATGAACCCAGTAGTTCATCTATAGTAACAGAGTTTTTCATATTTGGTAACAGAAGAACAACACAGCTAGCATTTGGTTCAGTTAGGCATATGTATTTAATAGTGAAGTTCCTAAGTGCATTAACTAGATTAAGATGAACTATAAGAACATATTACGTCAGAGGTGTTACTGTTGTCTTTGAGTACTAATCTGAGATTAATATCTGTGGAAATGGCTAGATCATAGTACTTTACCCTAATAAAGTTATTGGAATCACAGAGAACATTTTAGTCTTACGGCAAGCAAGGATGGTCAGTTCAGATCCTGCCCACCACCACTCTGTATAGCTACTCTCTTCTCTCACAAAATGACAAGAAAAAGAGAGAGAAAAGGGTTAATATGGTTTAACTAAAATACATGCGGCATATCCTGGCTCCCAGTGTGTCAAAACAGAAAAAAGAAACAATTAAATTGACATCATCAGAAATATCTGGACTTTTTCCACTGTTGTGTGTTACAATAAGAACAGTATAGGATCTCATTAAATGAAATACACACAAGGATAGGATTATTTAAAGACAGACTTCTTACTATGCTTGCTCAAGGATAACTTTTCCCTCCAATTGGTACAATCAAGTCAAGGTAGTGTAAATCCGTATTTAGTGGCATGATTCTGGTGATCCCAATGTACATGGTTTTGTATATGTGTGGGAATGGGCACTTGGAACCTGCTTTTTTTTTTTTTTCTTTTGGCTGCCATATCTCAGATTTTATTTGATTATTTTCTTTCTTTCTTCTTGCATTTGGAATTTTGGGGCTTGGGTTCTATCAGTGGACATTCCTGCTGCTGTCCTGTAACAAAACGGCTAGGATTTTATAATTTTAAGAGTTTCTGATTGGTTCACTGAAATTACAGCTCTCATCTGGGACTTAACATTTTCCAACCATTGTTGAACATTTGTTGCAGCCACGATAAATTGTTCACTCACAGGTCTTTTAACTAATCTTGCCCAGTCCCAGAGGTCCTTTGTAATTTCCAGAGCTCACTGAAGGGAGAAAAACAGCATCTGCTATTAGCACATTTTCCTAAAATGAGTTACATTTCCCCTCTTTCAGTCCTTTTTTTGTGATTTTCAAGCTTATTTAAAGAATCAGAGAAGATTCATGAAGATAATTTACATACAATGGTAGAAATTACAAACAATGAGACATTTTTTAAATGAAAGGAAAATCACCCAATAATAAAATGTTTGTAACCATTCTTTATAAACCTAAGCATAGACACGTTATGTTAAGGCTAAGAATCAACTAAAACACAGTCCCTTGGACAGTGCAGACACCATTTGTCCCACTTAGAAGTGACCCACTGGATAATAAACATTCTTATGTACAGAAGAGCACAGAAGTATTAGATTGAATATTTTCCTAGCAGGTTTAAAGTTAATGTTGCAGAGAGCTCCCCTTTCCATGAAAGTTAAGTTTCCTGAAATTTTCAAAGGCAGGTCAATAAAAGACACATATAGAACTCTGCTATACAAATAAAATATGAAAACTGTACAAGCATAGCATAATACCTGTATTTTATGACTAATATCCACTTATAAGTGAGTACATACCATGCATGTCCTTTTGGCTCTTGGTTACCTCACCCATGATGATATTCTCAAGTTCTATACATTTGCCAAAATTCATGATGTCTTTGTTTTTAATACTTGAATAGTATTCCATTGCATAAATATACCACATTTTCTTTATCCATTCTTCAGTTGAGGGACATCTAGTGTGTTTCCAGTTTCTGGCCATTATGAATAAAGCTGCTATAAACATAGTTAAGCATCTTTTGGGTATATGGCCAGGAGGGGTATAGCTAGGTCTTTAGGCTATACCAAAAGCTGTTTCCTGTGTGTGGGATGTGTTCTACTAGTGAGGAAGTCTTGTCTAGCCTCAGTGGGAGAGGAAGCACCTAGCCTTGAAGGGACTTGAAGTGCCAGGATAGGGGAGATACCCAGGAGAGAAACCACTCACTCGGAGGAGAAGGGAAAGAGAGTGGGATTAGGATTATACCAGGGGTTGACCAGAAGGAGGGCAGTGAGCAGGATGTAAAGTGAATAAGGAAAAGAAAAATTAAATTAAATTAATAAAAGAAAAACCTTTGAAAGCATGAATGTTACCAGATCATCCTATAGTACTGAAGAGAACAATAGAAATCACATGACCATGGCAGTTACTGTAAAGTTGCTCTATATTCCATGCATCATATGTCTGAATTCTTGTCATAGCTATTTCAGCTGAGCTTACTATAATTCATTAATATTTGCCAGCATGACTTCTAGCGCTCAAGCAGGTAACATATCCCTTGTACTTTATCAAGATATTCAAGGATGTTTTCAATAATTTCCTATCTTGTGGCCTATTGTGTTCATAGCAGAAATACACTTACAACTTGGTAGCAGCCATTTCCAATTACTTTAAAGACAGATCAGTAGTGTGCAGCAGAGCTCCTGTTATGCTGGAAATGTAAAACTGATACCTGTTGAATTAATGTAACCTGACTTGCCTCTGGAAGCTCGTTGATGCCTTCCCCCACTATAGTGTGTTCTGTTTTGGTTAATAGTGTATTTTGTTAACTTGCAATAGAAACTAAGTTGGAAGAAGAAGATAAATCATTGAATATTCCACTGTTCTTGTCAGGAAAACAATGCTGTATGAAGCAAATGACTGTTCTAGAGCTTTCATATGTTTTTATATTCATAATAAGATTATCAATGTAACTAAGATTTGATACCCATGGAAAGAACAGAGGGAACGGACAAACTTTGCCTATTTATCATGTGTTCCTGTGTGTATGAGAGACAGATTGGGAAATGAAGGGGAAGAGAAACATGAAGAAACTGAGGGAAGACAGAATGGTGTCTTCTGTCATCTGAGTTTGAAGAAAGAGTAACACAGATCTGTGTAGAAAAAAAAAATGCACTTGTCAATGGAAGCATACAAGAAGTGCACTGTGAGGGAGGATGCCAGCCTTCTCAATGTAAGCCGCTTTCCTTTTCAGGTTCTTCCAATGTGGCTTTCTTATTGAACTCCATCATCACTTCACTTACAGTAGCTCCTCAGTCAGATTGCAACTCCTTGAGTCTTAATTTGTTATCATGGGCTCTGCCTTGCTTTCTCCCTTTTAAGCTTCGAATACTATCTTTGCTTCCTGTTCTCAGGCTTCTGTTTATGTAAAACTATGATTAAAGCTAGACAACTTGAAATATTGCCTTTAAATCGAAGTATGTTCTTCTGAATCTATTTCTGCTTCTCGGCTCACAGATACTCAGTCTTTGATGGAGTATATACTTTGCCTTTGTTTCCTTTTGTCTTTTCATTTCTTTCTTCACATTTTAATGACTTTTATTGATGTTTGTTTTTCTTCATCAACACAAATTGAAGAAATCTCTCAAGTGTTAAGCAACTGTGTTGTGCTGGATTGGTATGACTTTAACTCAAAAGGATAATTTAAATAGTTCATTTTTATTAAATTGCATGCCTATTTAATTAGAATACATTTAAAAGGAATTGACCATTTGAATGACTAAGCATTCAAGTATGTGAGCTTAGGGGGTGCATTCTCATTTGAACCACCACGCTTAGTGAACTGCTGGGCTTAACCTAGGCTGCAAAGTGGACATGGGTTTAGAACTATATATTGGAGTAGTCATTGTGCCCCTGAAGACAGTGATCTCCTATCATGAGTATTGTTTTAGTGCCAGCCTTAGGAGTCTATCCTCCATCTATAAGTCTATGTTTAGGGGTCGAGTCTTGTGTAGTCAGAACTTCTGCGAGTTCATCAGTGTCAAGGTCATGCAGTGCTATTAAAATATCTGTGTTTCCATCAATCAAACTTCGCATTCTCTCCCCCCTCTTCTGCAATATTCCCTGGGCTTGGAAGTGGGTGAAGTACAGATCCTATTTAACAATGGGCAGTGAACGACCAATTGTTCTCAGCACATTGAAGACCCCAGAGTTTTTGGATAAATTGCTCTCATTAGAGACAAGTTTCTTTGATTTACCAGAGACGGAAGTAGGAGGTGATGGAGAAGAGAAGGTATAGAGGACAGAAAACCAAAACTAAGGAAGTGAGAAGCCACACTGAAATCTATTACTTTATAAAACTATTACTTTGAAAGGTGTTTAAGAACATTTATACAAAAATCCAGTGGATTCACATGCACGGATCCAAGATTAAAGGAGCATCAAAACTAAGTAAGCATGGGGGGAGAACGTATAAAAATTCATAATTAAAACTACATAAAGATGCTAAATTTATCCTATATTTTGAAATAAAATGCTCTATATTGAAAAAGATGGGTCGTTTTGCCTCAAACCACCTGAAGACATTTACAATAGTAAAGCATGTTTGCTTACAGATGTACATTTAACTAAATGAATATTTTTATCTCATACTGAGGTAATTTTATCAATACCTCGCAGCAGATTTCTCGCTCCCAATTATCATTTTAAAAATTATATAAGTGCTCTAAGAACTATACTACATCCATGACATATTTCTTCTAGAGATTTGGTTTATCCTGCTATAAGTCATATCACTTGGTCTGATGTAAAAAGGAAGAAAATGTATGAGTCAGAATAAACAGGAGAATTTATTTAATGTCTGTTGCTAAGTGACCCAAAAAATTTCATCCTAATAAAAGAAATATTATATGTAGTTACTTTAAAAAAGTATAGAGACAGGTAAAGAAACTTGTTTATAAATTTGTATTTCAGATTAATTTATTATAGTAGCTCAAATTTACATTTCCAATTAAAAAGGACTTCTAAACATTTATCAAAACATCAGTAGCACACATTTAGGAAGCTATATTCTTGATCCTTTCCCTATTGAAGAGCACACCGAATGGTTACCCAACACCAAGTAATTAATCTAAAATCATACATACATGTAATAGTTCTCAAAACTCTGCAGGTTATACTTAGGATTATATGTATTCCCAAGTTGTATGTAATAACAACAGTTAATGAAAAAAGAGGCTGTAAATTTCAAAGAGACTGAGAATGGGTATATGGTAGGGCTTACCAGGAGGAAAAGGTAAGGGAAAATTATGTAATCATATTATAATCTAAAAAATAAAAGAAATGCAGATATAACTATATGTAATCATAATAGCACCATTGATTCCTGTGCTCTTAAAAGGAACATTTACCACAGAATATCCATACTGACAATTTTTACCTACTCATTTTTGACTCTTTGAAAATCATAGGTAATTGTTACATATTACAAAGGAAAAGGCTATCATGACAGTACCAGAGCAAATGCTTTAGGATAGCATATCTGCCTCTAGTCCACATCTAGTCGGCCTGGAAAATATCATGCATTCATGCTTTCTACTCATGCTTTGCCTGATGGAAAATGGGATTTTGGGGGAGGGAAGCAGCCATGGAAAGTAATGATAAACTAAAAATGAAACATCTCCTTCCTCCCAGTTGTTTTATTGACTATTGTAACATTTAGATGGTAGAAAGAGTTGGTACATCTTACATATCTCCAACTTCCTCCCAAGCCCAGTGTAAGCTGTATCCAGTCACCCAGAATTTCGTCTTCTTTCCTCTTCAAGACTTCCATTATGTCAGACGAAGAGTAGCAATTTCTGCCTTGGCAGCATTTGCTTCAAGGGCACTTATGCTCTGGCCCACTACAAACCCTAAAGTCTCACTGAGAATGTACCAAGACCCTCTTTTGGTATCCATTTTATTTTAGTTCAGCATCCTTTTCTATATATTTTCTATCACTACTCTAAGAGAACAGCACCAAACTCTCCTTTTAAAATCAGTAACAATACTTACTATACCCTGAACAGAGGGTATTAATGTGATTACTAATGTGATTAATAAATTCTGCAAAACATACATTGTTATTTATGAATTACATATAAATGCATACGAATTTCAATGTAGCATAATACATTAAAACATCTCACTATTTACAAGCATCTGGATTTTTTTTTCACTTACAGAAATAAAATGCACAGGTAATTTTCTGAAGATGTTTTATTTCTTGCACGCAGACTATTTTTGCCTAAGCACCTGCATAGAAATCAGTTTAAGAAGCTTTTCCGTGAAACAGATTCTCCCACTACTGTGTGGCTCATTCATCTGTTATTTATGTTATGACTAGGGTGTCAGCATTTCTTGAAAGCTAGACCAAAACAATGATTCCTTAATTTATTTCCTGATAGCTCAATGTCTGTAAATCACATTAGCTAATTAAATTCATCAGTAGTTACTTTAAAACATTCAAAAACAGTCCAATCACAGCAAGTAGTAATAGACTGTGGTTTTTAAGAGACTAGTTTGTTTTCTACAAACATCTGCTTTTAGAAATCAAAAAGCTGAGTGATGGGCAGGCTAGGGTTAGCAGGCTATGCTTGGAAAGAGGGGTGCAGTGATGGTGCTTATCTGCTTGCCAAGAGTCTGTACTCTAGCTGCATGAAATCAGAAGCACCACTGTATTAGAGTCTACAAGCATCATGCTGGCACAAACACTGGCCTGACACTTATCAACTTCCATGTCTTCTGACTCAAAGAAATAGACACTTACAGTGGGAACAGCTAAAAGGTATTCACCTGGACTTTCATAGTTTCTATTACACCATTCCACAATTTCTACAGTATGTGCAAGTTTTTAAGTGTCGTTTGCCCTTACCCTTGATCATCTCTGCAAATGACCCATGTGTAAATGAACGAACGGCAGGTCAACATGGTGAAATACTTTGTATTGCAGTGTACTAAAGAGCAAGGAGTGCAGACAAGAACCCAGAGTCTACCTAAATCTCATCACAGGGCACAGAATCAACTGGAAACAGAATTAGAATGGGCCACCCATAGAACACAACTGTAATCTTAACAGTTGTCTTTTCCTCAGTGGAAAAATGTGAACAGCTAGACGTTAAGGAGAAACATTTCCTTCATGCTCCATGTTTAAAAATAATTTAGAAATCATTCTAGTGCAGAGCCTGTAAGAGCTATTGTCTCTTGTTATCAAGAAAAGGCTGTACAAGTAGACCGCACAGTGTTCTTATATAGTCTTTAAAATCAGCTTGGAGAATGAAAAGACACAAACATCAGTATGACTGAATTAGAGGACTTTCTTCAGTGTAGGGCATGGCATTCAGTGGGTATCTTGTGGGCAATTCACTCCATGGTATGGGCAAAGGAAAAGCAGTAATGTGGGCTAAGACCTTCAGAAACATATCCTTCAGTATGCCACCATGTATAAAGCTATATCATTTTAGTCTGTTAGAGAACTCTTGAAATAAACTGCTTTCTATTTTATTTATTTATTTATTTATTTATTTATTTATTCATTCATTCATTCTATTTCATTTTAGTGCTGAAAATTGGGCCCAGGACCTTGCTTATGCTAAACAAATACTATGCCACTGAGCCACAAATGCAGCATCTGTACTAACCTCTGTAGCCCAGCTTTCCCCTCTTTGACCTAACCCTTCCTCCCAAGGCTCAGGGGGAAAGAGGTAACAGAAAGATTGTAAAAGACAGAAACACAGTAGTGTTTTCTGAACACACCTGGGCACTTGCACATAGTAGCTCACATGAGTTGTGATAGAGTGCATAAGGTCTGATCAAACTCAAGCCAGACAAAATCCCCGGCATGGAGTGAGAAGATGCTCATAAAGTCCCACTCCTGGTGACAGCTGACAGCTGCTAAGAGGAAAGTTGGGTTTGGGTCATTATGTGACACTCCCAAAGATGCTTCAACACCCATGTATAGATGCCAAGGCAGCACATATAGCCCTGGATAAGTTTGGGAGAAAAAAAAAAGACACAAAGTTGGGTAGGTGAAGTGGGTTGCTGGTTCAGAAGAACTAGGAGCAAAGTGAATGTGGTCAGAATGCATTGCATGGAATTCACAAACTGTGGAAAATAAAGATCATTTTTCATCATTAATTTGCCTGGTATCATTCTATCCAGAAGGTTTATTCATTTCTTCTCAACACACTTGGGAGACTCTAGTCATCGTAGGAGTAGCTCATAAGAATATCATAAGAATAGTTCAGCTTTGAAGAGGGTCTTTAGGAATGATGGTATTTACTTCATACCATCCACTCCTATCTGGATTCCCAGGTGTTCTCGGGTTACTAAATTGTGTTTGTTTGTATTATCATAAAGTATCCCATCACATTGAGTGTTGTGTAAGCGCATCACAGTGAATATAAGTTGTGATTGCCCTAAATGGTGACTGCATTCCTCACCTGAGGCATCCTCCTGGCAGACAAATCAACATAGACTATTGTCTGCTTCATTAACATTACCAGGGCTGTCTGCAAATGGGCTTTTGCCATTTTAAAATTTACTAGCAACTAGTCTCTGATCACTGGTGGCTGTCAGTCCTCAAATGTGCTATAACCATTTTGCAAAATAAAAATTGAATGATCAGAAAACCCTTAATGTTGAGGATGATTTCTGGCTAATCATAGTCAACTTCGAGAAAAGTCAGAATTATATGTAATATGCCATATTAAACATCTAAATTCAAACCAATGTAACTGACATTTAACATGGAGAGCCCTTTGATATACATTCTTATTGTGTGATTTATGTAAGACTTCATATTTTATTGTTACAGGTTACAAGTTACCTGACATTGATTTCCAGCACTATCTAATTTTTGCCAGTATGAAAATATAAAAGTCAATGATAAAGAATATTATTTTAACAAATATCAATCAAATGTGTTTATCATATTCCACTGCTTATGATCATCCTTTTATTTTAAGCATTCTTAATGTTGAAAAAAATCAATGGATTTTTGACCATATAGCAACCATAGCTTACAATCTGTGGAAAAATTAATTTTACAGGAAAATATATATAAATAACACATATACATGTTCTCTTATATGAATGTGACTTTTACAGAATTCAGTTTTTGAAGTGGAAACCACGATAATGGAGGCCAGGTCTGGGTGACAATGCTATTTTGTCAGTGTGCTAGAGTACCTGTTCATGACTATGCTTCATTTTCCTTCACAAGCTGACTTAGGGCAATGGCCATGCTTCCTTCTCCCAGGGCAGACATTTTGGGAAGACAGCCTCATTTATTGTATCATCATGAGTGGTAAGAAAACTAACCTTATATCAGTGATCAAGAAAATTGGCTTTATTGACAAGACTATAAACGTTCAAAGAATATGATTATACTTTTGATGGTCAACACAATAAACCTGCCCTTCAAATCCTGCCAGAGATTAGAAACACAGATGCTTAGCTGCCTAGTTCCTATTAATGCTTGTTTGTGAGACACACCTGCTGAAGACTGCCTGCAAGATATACTCGCCTTTAGAACATGAATGAATTTATGAATTTCATTTTCTGGAGTGTTTCTTGTGGAACCCAAATCTCCATTGAGTGTTTGAAAAGAACAAATACACACTCAGAAACAAATGTACATGTACAGATGGTTACATACCCAAACACACACACACACACACACACACACACACACACACACACACACACTAATACTTAAACACAGACACAAGAACTATATCCATAATATGTATGCATATATTCTTATGTGTATACATATACATGTACAGAAATACACACACACACATACACTCACACACCATCATACACACATACACAGAAATATGGGCTTTACCAAAAATAGACAATACACACATACCCATTCATGTATGTACAGATATAAATGTACGTACATATATACACACAAGCCTGCACGTGCATGCACACACACAAACATACATGCACACATACAGATACACACACACACACATACCATAGCCACAGAGAATTTGTATGTGACTATACTATACCATGAACAGTGTTTTATACCCTAGTTCTTTAAAACATGTTACTGTGTCTCCACATACGCTATTTCTTAAACAGCTGGCAGAGCCATCCTTTTGAAACTATCATGGAGACCATGAACATCCTGGGCCTGAAGCCCAGGCTTTCTGTTTTAGTTTATGCTGAGCAGCCATATATGTTTCTCCTACCCCAGGTTTTCTCTTTGGTCTTATATCCTCTACCTCTCCTCCTCTTTCCCTGAGTTCTAGACTGTTTCCCCTTTTACCTTGGGCTAAGCAGGAAAAAAAAATAAAAAGAATCTGGGTCTCATGTTTCTACCTCCCCCTCTGATTCAGGTCTATAGGTTTCCTTGTCTTTCCCCAAACCGGGCTCAGATGTCACTCTTTCATGATGAATTCTTCCCCCAGAAACAAGTTTGAACAGCATCCTGCCTGCACTCCAAGCTCATTTTGTATTTTTTTTTTTTTTTTGTAAGTCGCTTACATATCTTTCTTCAAATTAGCTCTGAGACTTATTATCTGCTTCCCCTTAGTGGGCAGTTCAATACAGTGGCCTCTGCTTTATGTGTTGACTACTACCAACAATCAGTTCCAGGCCTGACTGCAGCAGCACTCTGTAAATAACCACTCATGAGTCTGTGAATGCACATGCTGTTGGTTGCATGAGTAACTTTAGGAAGGTCCATTGTAGGGCACTTATCAGAGCATGATGCAATGTTCACCTTTGAGATCACAGGGAGGTTCTGCACACCTGCTAGACTTCCAAGTGTGTTGAGTTCAGGCCCAGGAATGACTGAAGGTAAAACTGTAGTCAGCTCACACTCAGTCCTGCAGTACGCCAAAAGGCCTTTACCCTGTACCCTGTTGGTGGGATTCCTTGGTCACGTTTCCCAGTGCAGGATCCTTGCGTTCTAAGCTAACAACAATGTATCATGTGTTTATTTCCTATTATCCCCTGTCAGGATATCTCAGTGCATCTCATTGCAATAAGTGTAATTCCTTTAAAAATAAATTTGTGTAGCAAATAAATAAATAATAGATAAAATAAATAATATAAAGATATTAAGTAAAAAATAAATAAAATAAATAATAAAAAATAAATGAATAAATCTACAGCAAATGTAGTTGGAAATTCAGAAAAGTTTATCATTAACTGAATTTTACTCTTCAGATTTGAAAACTTGTTTCTTGCTGAAATGTAGCGATAAAACCCTGTTTGTTTTATAAAAATAACCAATACAAGCTCATTGAGTTTTCAGTGATCTTGAGCCCTGTATTTCTCTTGCTTCTAAAGTGGTTGACTTTATTTGATCTTCCTACATAAAATTATCAAATTATATGTAATTATTACTGCTAACAGTTGGTTAGTTGGGTAAAACAAATACAGATGAAATAATTTCTCTCTGTTACTTTATACTAGATAAACATCTGAATATTCATACTTGTAATTGCTCCAAAAACCAGCAGAAAGAACCAGATGTTTATTATCTTTCTCATATCATACTTTAACATCTTGATTTAAAAACTTTTTGTAGCAGTGATCCAAAATTAATTTTGAAGGGCCTATCTTTTAGCTTTGTGTGTTTTGCTTCATGGCATGAAAAAATATATCACAGTATATGTGTTGTAAAGTTTTTCTTAAAAGAAACAACAAAATTACAACTATATCAAGTTTTTTGTTTTATTTTTGGAAAATGTGCATTTTAATTTCTTCTTTATAAAAAAGATATATCTATTACTTTATGTTGTTTTGACTATAAATTTAGTTTATAATTAATAAGTATTTTCACAATGATAATCTGTATCTCAAATAATTCTCTCCAATATTATATGCCACATGGATTTGTCCATATGTGCTTTCTCTGTTAATTGATTTTTGCTTCATGAAATAATGACTCTTCTGAGTCAATGACTGTTTAGGTCATTAGTGACAGCAATTTAACATTTACCTGAAACTTTATTATGATGTTATTATCTCATGTATGAAAATATTAATAGAATACAATATTCTTTCTGATATTTAAAAATTGAAATAGCCTGTTCTATTAATTTAATAACAATACAAAGAAACAACTTAAATAATCTCATAAATGAACTAAAATATGATTATTAGTTACAAACTATTTGACCCTAGTATAGAATTTCTCTGGTATCTCTTGATTATTTTGTACTTTTCCAATGGTTTTTTAGGTGAGATCTGCATAAATAAGTTTTCAGAGCCAACTTCTTGTTGGCTTTCTCTATATCAATAGAATCACGTTAGTAGAGACAAAAGCAGAGGGTCTGGAGAATATCCAAGGATTTTAGAACTAAGGGCCACCTATGGCCAACAAAATTATCAGAATAAAAGAGAACGAAATGATACAATAGCCCAGGTAAAGAAGCAGCTCACAGCAAAGAGGGGTTATTCCAGAGGGAAAATACTTAAATAGGATATTTCAAAGATGGAGCATCTGGATCCTGAGGAAAACCTCACAAATCCAAGAAACCAAGCTAGGGGCCTGAAAGATGCCTGACAAGACTTGGTGACAGAGATGAAGACAATGAGCACAGATCCATACCTGTCTATTTCACAGAGTGGTCTTGACAAGGATATAGCACTTTCTACTAAAAGGGATTTTAGTTATTTTTAGAAAAGTGAAATCAAAGATACATCTTATGTCTTTAGAAAAGGAAAAGCAGGTACCTAGTTTGAAATATGAAAGCACAGAGGCAGGCCAAGACATTCTGACAGCAGCATTTAGACACTGTTAGTATTTTCTTCTGTGCCTGAGAGTTGTCATGCAATTAGTTTGTCTGCTCATAGAGATGCCTTTGCATACAGACACTTGTAGTGAATTGAATCCTCTATTGCCTATCCAATAATTGTCTTCATATTTTCACTTTTATTTGGCAGAGTCTACACTCTTGCATTTGATATTTTACTCTTCATCCTGTTATATAATTCAGAACAATGGAAGTATATATATAAAAAAGAATTCTATATTATACAATCTGCTGAAACCTTTAATCGACTTTCCTATTAACTTTTCCAATTTCCATGCTGAAATTGTTTCTATCGATATTTTAATTTCATGTCAGCTGAATGACAGGAAATAAAATGATTTCAGCAGATGGTTGCCACAAACTACACACTGTATTTCGGAATCGGTCTACAGAACTCTGCAGCTTGGCAGTATGTGGTAGATTATTTTCCTGCTTGTTAATGCCAAAGGAAATCTGGCTGAAATGTGTATGGTTTCAATTTAATTTATTCTCTAACTTTATTAAGAGCTACCAGACTTGATTTACTTGTATCTGCTACATCCATTAAAATCTTAGTTTTAGAAGCTTAAAAGTCGGTGTTTCCTACTTGCATTATTTGATATTTCATGACATCTAAGATTAAACCCTTATAGAACTATTGATAATGTTAAATATAGCTTGCAGTATTTCTTTCAACAGGAAGTATGTGGTAACTGAGCATATGCCTTTATATACATTATATATTTTTTAAAGATTTGTTTATTTTATTTATAAGAGTACACTATTACTGTCTTTAGACACACCAGAAGAGGGCATCAGATCCCATTACAGATGGTTGTGAGCCACCATGTGGTTGCAGGGAATTGAACTCAGGGCCTCTGGAAGAGCAGTCAGTGCTCTTAAACACTGAGACATCTCTCCAGCCTGTCTTTATAGTTTTTATCCTGAATCAATGTTTTGCATTCTGGATTCTCTTTCCAGCAGCCCCTGTGAAGCAGAAGGCAGTATTAACTGCCAAGTGTGAGGGTGAAAGAATGGAGAAATATGGACGGCAGACAGGAGGTTAGCAGTAATAGAGCCTTGTGAATCCCACATAAGAAGGACAACTTGTTGGACTAGAAGTAGTTAAAGCTGTAAGAGCACCACAGAATGTACAATGTCTGTCCCTCTAGCTGTCAACAGTAACCTAAACAGAGGTGATGTACTGGTTTATTTAGTTAATAAAAGCCAAGACACTAGAGAAGTACACCTTTGCTTGTATTTATGAGGGCTTTTCCAGAAAGAGTTAATAGATAAAAATCTTCATGAACATAGTCATGGGCTGAATAGAAAGAGAAGAGGATGGAATTTTTTAGTTTTTGATGCTTCCAGAATCTGCTCAGAGATGAGCAGGCAGCGTTCTCCTGCCACATCCAGAACCTGAACCCACTACCACACCATCCATACCATGATGGGCTGTGCCTTCTGAGTAAGTCCTCTCCTACAGTGCTTTTGTTAAGTATTTTGTTAGAGTACCATAAAATGTATCTAATAGAGATGCTCACAGGCAGAGATCCTGAGTGGGGTTTCAGATTAGGACAAAGAGGACTAAAAGCATTGTCAAGAGCATCCTGTGAATTGTGGATCATAGGGCAATGCTCAGTAGAATAGAAATGAAGACACATGGAAAGAAGGACACAGGGAAAAGAAGGTGGGGGAAAGACCCTTATGTTTTCAAAATCAGTTGTAGTGGAAGTATTTAAGATTGGCTTAGAATAAAGCTGTGTGGAAAGCTCCTGGTATATAAATGGAGCATTAGGCAAAGGAAGTAATTACAATCAATGCAAATCAAGGATAGGACCATTAAGATGGCAGCCACTCAGAATAGCAGCTCATGAGGGACAAGAAAGTGAAGACCGTGATGTGCAGCTCACTGGAATACACCGAGATTTAAATCACAAGCACACACCACTGTGCAGTTTACAGGCAATGACATAAAGTGGGCCTAAATATATTTTTACAAATTTTTTTTAATTTCATATGTATGATGTTTTACCTCCATGTATGCCTGAGTACCACATACATACATAATGAATGCAGAAGCCAGAAGAAAACACTGGATCCTCTGAAAGCAGAGATGGTTGTGAGCTACCATGTGTGTGCTAGAATTTAAACCCAGTTCCTTCAGAAGAGCAACTGATGCTCTTAAATGTTGAACCAGCCCTCCAGCCCTTAAATATCTTTTTTTTCAAGGATGTAGACATTCATATTCCTCAAACCTAAAAGTAGTGGTGTAAAACCAGTACTGTTGAAGACAGAGGAAGCCTATTTCTCTTCTGACCTGGACTCAAGTAAGAACACGAGAGTCTTTGTTAAGAAACTGCAAATCTGGGGAATATGGTCCTGTTATGTGGTTTGTTGGACTATGGAGTGTAGAGTGCAGGAGTACAGATCTGAGTAGATAAGGACCTCAGTCAGACACTAAGACATCGAGACCACACAAATGGTGATACAAGATAAATTCAGATCCATTACTAACCATGACAGTGGGAAATCAGCTACCAGATACTCGTTTGACTATGTCTCTAGGTCAGACCAAAAGACAACCAGACAAGGTATTACTGTCTTGAATTTTTCAGAGAGTTTTGTAGACCTTGACACTCAGCTGTCATTTGCAGAAGCCAAAAATGTTGGTGAAGTCTAATGGTCTAGTGGCCTTTGTCTAGTGACCAAGAATTCGGAGCTGTGTAGAAAATAGTGAAATAGCCTGATCCCATGAGTTTTTGACTTTGCTAAGACAGTGTCATGACCTTAAGAGCTTCTCTGTGAATGCTGAAGAGGATGGGAGGTTTGAAGGGATTCATCATATCTGTTTCAAGGTTTCCACCACAGCTCCAATAGTGACCATAGCAGGTAGCAGTCTAGAGAATAGCAAGACATATGAGCTGAAGGTGGTAGACAACAAATGATAGCTTTGGTACTGTAATCTCTGAAATCGGGGCATGGAAAGAAAAACGAAGCTTCTGTTCTGACTTTGTCAATGAATGTTACATTGTTCATAAGTTTATAATCTATGAATTTACCTTAGTATACTAGTTGAAGGACAAAGTAAAAGGCAATAAAAGAGATTCATGGGAATCAAAATTATTTATAGCAAAGAAAGTACATTGATTAGTATCCTGGCCTTTGAACATTTAATAGAGGTGTATGGAGGCATGAAACCTACAACCAGCCTGCTTTGTTACTTTGCTTTGGTTATTGTGACTGGGTAAGATCCCTGCTTTGGGCCCCAGAATTTGCATCATCAAATGGATAAAGATAATAATTAGATGATTGGAATAGTGAGTCCACATGACCCTTCTTAGCATTTAGCTAGTCACTGATACTTAAAAGACTCCTCAAATGCTACTTGTTTTTACTGAAATTGTCTTACTCATGTGCATGCATGCATGCACACACACACACACACACACACACACACACACACAACTGCACACATACTTTACACTCCTCCCTAAATGTAAGCCAGCAAAGCCAGTAACTCTGTGCCCAAACTTGCCAGGTGTTTCCATAAACAGTGCACACCAGGGAATCCTGTTTCTTGTGTCATGCTGTGGCTCTTCCAAGATGCTCAAGAAACCTTCTTTGGCCAGAATATTTCTGTTACCATTTGACAGAGCTTGACTGGGTGGCAGCATTGTCCTTGGGTCCTGATTCCTTTTGCTGTTTTTATCACCATCTGTTTCCTTTCCTGACTTTCCATTTTTCAGCTGAGGAATGTCCCTTATGTGCTCTTTGAATGGCTCACGACCTTCCATTAGCTTCAGAGTTAGCCATAATGTCTTGTCTGGGTTTCGTTTCCTTCTGGCTCACACTTTTCTTTTCTGAATCATCCTGTAGATGTAATGTCTCAATCCACATGTGTCATCTGAGTGGGAAGAGAGGCCATGGCATGCTCTCTCTGCCCTTAAACTGGCAGATTGTTGTGATATCTGCAGCACGTATGACTCATGTGCACTTTGTTTCCTACAAAGGGGTGTCTTCTGTGAAGATGAGTAGGTGCTTCATTTGCACAATTTTGTGGCTGACAGTGCTCTTAATTGCTGCAGAAACCTCATTCTTTAGTTAGTGACTGAAATACATTGTTGTCAGCAGGCAGGAAAGCAGCCATTGCAACAGCTAGGGGTATAAATAGAAATTATGCATGTCTGTCAAAGCCGAGATGGCATAATCCAGGTTTAATCAGAATTTTAAGAATTGTTATGATGTTGCTGAATGTCAGTTTACCTCTCTCTGCTGTGATGTTTGTAGGTTGGCATAGATTTTTGTGCATGTGTGAAGCAGAGGGAGGAAATGCCAAAATAAAACCAAACAAAACAATGCTTGCTTTTCTAGTATCTGTCTACCATCAATATGTTTGTCTGTCCAGCCAGCCATCTACACCAAAGAATGACTTACTATAAATTAAAAGAAAATATATGAAAGGTCAAATTGAATTTATTCAATCAAGATCTTATGTAAATGAATCATCAGTACTAACTATGACATTTTAGTATTTAAGACAGAAATAAGAGTTTCCCTATTTCCAGTTACCTAGAATATGTGAAAGTACTGTGAAAATCCTTGGTAATTATAATGCTTAACAATTAATGGAGTGAGTGATGTTTGGAGGTCATTTTCTAAATATGAAAAGTTTCTCTTAAACTCTGAATCATTTTAAATTTGAGTCCATGTTAGTAATACTCAAATTTTGCTTAGTGATACTATTTATATCCAGGTGGAATACACACAGTTTGAAGAAGCCATCCCCAGAACAAGTAGGGGGGATGTGAGTCCTCAGGTAATCCATGAGCTTTTAAAAGTTTCCTTCTATTTGATGCCTATCAACTTTGAATTCATATTTATGGCATTCAGCAAATAGTCCTAGAATTCTAAACTGAGACAAATAAAACATGTTTTGTTTGTAGCAATATTTTTACCTGGAATAGAAAACATTTTTATTCCTGTAGCCATTGCTAGTCATTATTCTACTGACTATGAAGTGATTCTCTTTAAAGATATTTCTGACCTGTGTAACTTCAAGTGTGTGGTAGTCAATATGGACTCCCATTTTTTAAAATTAATTTTGTACTGTAACAGTTTCATATGTGTGTACCATTAATTCTGGCTACAGTCATCCTGATCCTCACCTTTTTCCCTTTCTCCCTTCTTCACCTCTCCTACCCCTTCTCTCCCATTTCAATCTGTCTTTTTATATTTTATAACCTACTGAGTTATACCAGCTATTCTTTTAAGTTAAAATCCATAATGACATACTATTTAAAATATGAATTTGAGAGAGAGTAAGAAGCAGTATATTGGACAATATGGAGAGAAGAAAGGAAAATTATGTATATTATAATTTCAAGAAATAAAATAAATAATTTTTAAACATTATTTCTTTCCAATCACT
Source organism: Rhynchomys soricoides (assembly GCA_019843965.1). NCBI lineage: Eukaryota > Metazoa > Chordata > Mammalia > Rodentia > Muridae > Rhynchomys > Rhynchomys soricoides. The sequence continues at coordinate 9,504,434 of JADRCH010000031.1, forward strand.
GCTCAAAAATGGACTTAGAGCACTTTATTAGCATGCATGAGACCAGAGTTTAAATCCCCATGGAATAAATTGTAACAGTAAAAAAATCAAATAAAATTATATGCTATACATTCTTGGTAGTAAATAAAAAGGATTAGAGACAGTTTTTGTAATATTAGGTTTTGCTTGATTCATAACTAACATATATTTCTACTTTCACTGACAGAAAAACATCATTGTTTTCTAATGAGATTTGTTGGGTATAATTACAGAAGATTAGTAAATAGTTTACTTCAGTCTAAAGGGAGATCTTTTTTTATTGTACAGATAATGTTTTATTTTACTTTAATAAGACGATTGAAACTAAAATTAGAAAACCTTTGTAATGAGTTCTTGAACTTCTTTGGTAGCATTAAAAATGAATGGAAACAGATAGATATAAATAGATAGATAGATAGATAGATAGATGATAGATAGATAGCTTGCCACAAGAATGCTTATAACAGACACTGAGGTGATAAACACCATTTATTCACACATCTTAAATAGCATTTCTGTGAATAGCTTTTTCAACTTTTTGACTAATATCTTATGATTGGTGAATCTCATAAAGTGTTCAGTAATTTGCTCTGTGCATTGACTTTTCTCATCGTACCTTTGAATGTCTTTACTGTTAGACTAACACACACATTTTTTTAAAAAAAGATGAATGTATGAGCAGAAGTGATTATAATACAGCTATTACAGTAGGACACATGTTCTAGATTCTTGACCATTGTATTGGGAAGAAGAGTATGAGACTTTCTAGGAAATGTTTGTAGTAAGCAAGATAGCAAGAATAAGTACATATGTGTGTGTGTGTGTGTGTGTACATATATATGTAACATATATATATACATATATATATATATATATATATATATATATGAAACTAGAATACATCATTTAATGTCCATTAAAAGTAGATAGCTAAAAATTATGTACTTCATTTTTTCAACTCCAGTGGATCTAAAGACCACTTAATATTTCTCTAGGGATTTCTTCACAAGAAATTTTTCCAGCTCTTTGCATGATACCCTTTATTAATTCCAGGTCCACATTTTGTTTGTTTTTCTTTTTACAATAAAGATTCTTTGTAGAACTTTTCTTAGTAAAATAATCCGTTCATCCAGGTTGACAGGTATCAGAGTTTCTCACTTACATATTGTTGCAAATTTTTTGATGATGCTTATAAAAGTTCAAAGAGATGAAACAGAAGTAAGATAACATATCATTGGCAAGCAATTTCCATGCCTCCTTGTCTATTTGGAGTCCATGATGGAAAAACCCAAAAGAAAGAATACCTATTACATCTGTGTATTTGCACATTTATGTATGCCTGTGATAATTCGTAATCCTTCAAACAGAATAAATAACTATGCCTGGTAAATAATTCTGAACCAGGAAGATGAAACTATTCATTATTATTGACATCCCTAAAATTAATTTGGGTGCAATGCATATTTAAGATTATTTGTATAAACAAAACATTATACACATGCAAAGAGGGTGGGAACTATTTCACTTTGACATTCAGCCTTACTTCAAGGAAAATGAATTTAAAGGTAATGCCACTTAAAATTCTCAGGGGATGGGTTGTCTTCCACAGGCTCAGTCTTGTAAAGAAAAGTAATCCTTCTCCAGGGAGGACCAGAAACTGAAAGTCAAGAGAGTTGAAATAAATATTTCAAGATAGAAGAATTAGATATAAAATATACATCTTACATCTATTTGTATGAAACATAGTAACACAAAACCCAAAATCATATCAATATCACTGAACAAAATGAAAACAGAACATAGCTCCCACTATATGTGACAGAAAAGAAAGGAAGGAAGGAAGAAAGGAAGGAAGGAAAGGTTCCTGGTGAGGGGAGAGTTTAGAAACATCTGGGATCTTAACTTGTTCTCTATCATCTCCAGCTTGGTGATATCAGTAGTGATTTCTAGAGAACATTTGTAATATATTGGAGTTTTCAGCATCAGTGACTGCTGTTAAATAGCAATACATTCTTGTCAGAGAGATGCAATGCATATAGGAGAAGAGAATTCAGCTGTAACAAAGAAGCATTGTCATAGATAATCTTCCCAGATAGCACATCAGCTGCTACCAAATAAGCTTGCCAAAGACAGCCATTCCCCCACTGAGAGGAATACTTCATGGTCACATAAGTACATGCCTTTCTACACTTGACTTTGAAGGTCATGTTTGTAGCAGACCTACAGATTGGTCTTCATGTGGTTCCCCTAACATTTGGACAGCCATTCAATTCCCTTCCCCTAACTGGACTTCCTGGCTGGGCCTCAGTGGGAGAAGATATGCTTACTGCAACTGGATGTCCCAGGTTGGGGTGGTAGCTAAGGGGAAGTGATGATGAGGGGAGGAATTTGTCAGGGTGAGACTGGGCAGAGAGGAGAGAGGAGGGGGTACAACCTGGATGTCAAGTGAGTAAATAAATTTAAAAAGATGGAAGGAAAAAAGGACATTTTACAGAGTATTACTATCACTGTGATAAATATACCAGGCACATGTTTGCCTACAGATATTTTACACACATACTATAATGATAATAATAATAATAATAATAATAATAATAATAATAATAATAATAACAACAACAACAACAACAACAACCAGGCTTCCAGCTAGTAAAAAGAGTACAAAACATTAAGCCTTATGATTTACCAATATTAAGAATTCAGCAAAACTGCCTTTCTTTCCCTGCATCAAAAGAGTCTGACAAGTTAAAGAGCAAGGTAAAAAAAAAAAAAAAAAGCCATCAACTTTATTTGAAATCAAACTGAGTCACTTTCAATATTACCCAAAAGCATTTGGAAGAAGTATCATCTCTTCAGTGAGTCGCATGTGGCACTAGCCTCATCTAGGGACATGTCTTCTTGATGGTGTCATCACATGAAGGGGATGTGGATGTCCTCCCAGATATGGCCCTGGAAAGAAGAAGAATTGTGCTCAGCGAGACGTGCTGGTTCTTTATCACAAAGCAACTCAGTCCCCGATGCAGTGTGTAGATGGAGACACCAGGCATCTCTGATGAAATTGTTCTATCTGTAAATCTGAACAATGGACTGTGCAGAATTTGCTGAGCTTTTTCACTAGGATGGGGAAAATATGTCAGGAACCAGATCCATCAAATTTTTCACTATGACTGTGCTCTGGAATGCAAGGCAGTTCTTCAGTAATGGAATTTGTCTCTGTTGCACACTCTTACATGAATTATAACTTGTGAGACTTTCCTTTGCCTGAGCTTACTAACTGATCTATAATGTACTAATGTGGTGCACAGATCACATAGTATGTCATAATTACTGTTGAGAAAAACATGATTAGCATCTGTTGACTATTGTCACATTAGTAATGAAAGGTAAAATTAGCATAAATTAAGATAAAATATGATCAAATCTTTCATCTTATTCTTTTTAAACTTTATGTACTTATTTACATCCCAAATGCTAGCCCTCACTTGCTCCCCCCTCCCCTTTACCTCTGAGAGGATGGCCCCCCAGGTATTTCCTCCTCTCTGGCACATCAAATTTCTGCAAGATTAGGTGCATCCTCTTTCATTGATGGCAGACAAAGCAGCCCTCTGCTACATGTGTACCAGGGCCTTGGTCTAGCCCATGCATGCTCTTTGGTTGATGGCTCACTCTCTGAGAGCTCCCAGGGTTCCAAGTTAGTTACCACTGCTGGCCTTCCTGTAAGGTATCTATCCCCTTCAGGGCCTTCAGTCCTTCCCTCAGTGCTACAACAAGGGTCCCTGACGTCCATTAAACATTTGGCTATGGGTCTCTGCATCTGCTTTAGTCATCTACCAGGTAGAACCTCTCATAGGACAGTTATGCTAGGCTCCTGTCTGTAAGCATAACCGAGTATCAATAATTATGTCAGGAACTGGTGTTTGCCTATGGATGGGTTTTGAGTTGGCCTGGTTATTGATTGGCCATTCCTTCAGTTTCTGTTCCATGTTTGTCCCTGTATTTCTTTTAGACAGGACAAACTTTGCTTTGAAAATTTGTGGGTGGTTTGGTGTCCTTATCCCTCTACTGAGGAGTCCAAATAGTTTTACCTGAAGACTCAGCTCCTGGGCATATACCCAAAAGATACTTCACCGTATCACAAGGTCACATGTTCCACTATGTTCAGAGAAGCTTTATTTGTAATAGCCAGAAACTGTAAGCAACCCAGACATCCCTCAACCAAAGAATGGATCCAGAAAATACGGTTCATTTACACAGTCGAATACTAGTCAGCTATTAAAAACAAGAGCATCATGAGTTTTGCAGGCAAATGGATGGAACTAGAAAATATCATCCTGAATGAGGTAACCCAGACCAAAAGAACACACATGGTATGTACTCACAGATAAGTAGATATTAGTCATAAAGTAAATAATACCCATGCTACACCCCACAGACTCAAAGAAGTTAAAAGAAAGGCCTAAGCAAGGATGTTTGAATCTCACTTGGTAGGAGGAACAAAATCATGGAAAACAGAAGGAAGGAGGGACCTGAGTAGGAGAGGAGAAGGGGCAGAAAAAGGGGAACAAGAGTAGGTATGGGAGTGGTAGACAAGAGAGAAAGCCAGAGGGCCAGGAAAATGAGTGGAAATCTGCAGCTGCTAGGGCTGGGGGTTCGGGAGAATCAATAGGACTTTCCAGAGATCTAAAATGGGGAATGCTCCCAGGAGTCAATGCAGGTGACCTTAGCTGAGATGCTTAACAGTAGGGACATGGAAACTGAAGAGTCCATTTATTGATTCTTTAACCTACCTTATTATATAATTCTAGGAAAAAACACAAACATTTAGTTTTCAAAGTCAAATATTTGCTGAGCTTTTCTCATTTTCCTTCATTTTATTCTCTACTATAAGATCAGAAATGTTGATGTGTGAGCCTTTAACCACTTACCAACCACCAGTTGGTATAGTTCCAGCTTTGGCAAAATAAGAGCTAGTAACAGAAGAGAGGAAGGAGAAAAGAGAGTGTTCTGGACAATTTATATATGAGACCTGCTAGTTTATTTCCCTCAACTCATCCCATGATGTTTGATTTGCTTCCAGTGCACTTCTCCAAATTGTTCTTTCATTCAGATGTGTTCAAATAACCCAACTCAGTGAGTGTTTGAAACCTTTGAATTCAATTTAAGAAATTCTTCCACACTATTTGTCCTATGTACAGTTCTGTGTGAGTCAACACAGCAACCCAGATGACCTGAAACTTTTAAAAAATATATTTTTAACCAAACAGTTCATTCTTCATCATTCTGTCCTAAACCATAGCATGAATGGTGGGAAGAATAAGAGAAGATCACCTAGGACATTGTTACACATGCTATTATCCCCCAATATATTACTAAAGAATTCTAATAAGAATGACAAATCAAATGGGCTTCAAGGTTGACCCAAGTCCCAGTGAGAGGTACTATGGTAGCAAATGTGTAATGGTTAGGCAGTCATTTAAACATAGTGAATGGCATTGATTCTGCTATATTTAAACAGAGTTCTGCATGACTTTGCACTCCTATCCAGTTGCTTTATGGATACATGTGTTGAACAAGATTTGTTGGTGTAAGAAGACAGTGTTTTCATTATCTCTCCTCTATCTGACTCTATCTGACTCTTTATCTCTCCCCTTCTGTGTTTTTGCATGAATAAGCATACATAAGACTAAATATGAGCTTGGTTTAAGAAGACAAATTTATCTATACTTATTTACTGAGACTGTGGCATCCTGTTTGCATTTGCTACATTCTTTGAAACAATAATTTATTTTTTTTATAAATAATATTGCCACTAGGTGATCATGCATAATTCATGTATTTATATAGTTATTACGAGTATCTTAAACCCATATTTGTGTTTCCTGCTTGATTATCCCAATTATATTTTTTTCGCATTCAGGATATTACTAAAATACCAATGTAGCTGTTTTTACATTAAAAAAATGAGTTAAAATGAAGAAAATGTATTTTAATTAAACACATTAAGGTTCATTTCAGAGAAACAGAAATCAGATTGCAACAAATTCCCTTCTAAAATAAGCGAAAGTTTACATCTGATATGTTTGTGTGTACTCTGACATTGAGTTCAGTCAAAAATGCAGAAGAGGTCCATACTTGTTACAGTGTAAATAAAGATGTAAGAATGGTGAAGCTCATGGGGACCATACAGTCTGCTTCCTGGAGATGCTTGGCCCAAATTTTAGTGTGATAAATATCACCCCAAAGAAAATTGCATGGAGGAATGAAAGACATTCTGAGCATTGACCACTGGACTCAATTGTAAAATCTAAGTAATTATTGCATTGAAAGTAGACATAGACTAGATGGAGGGGTAATTTAAACCCTCTGGATCAAGATAAGAAATGACAATGAGATGAAAAACTAAACATAGGTCAGCAACTGACAGTAAAACATGAATCACTGTAAGAGGAGATGGAATGACAACATTCTCTGTGGAGAAGCCGCAGCTGCCAGTAAGCAAGTATCTTCAAGTGAGTTTGATTGTTTAAATTATATAATAGAACATGTGGTTTATTAGTTATACTAAGAATAATAAAAAGGAAGAAAGGAAAGAAGAAAGAAAGAAGGGAGGGAGGGATGCACAGACAGAAAGAGAGAGCAAATGAAACGGATCTGTCTCAGAAGACAGAAGAGAGCAGGAAAAAACAATATAAAATGGGTAAAATATGCATAAATAATATAGTCATGAGGAGATAGATCTTATGAAGTGAGGCTGACTCAGGGAAATTGCTGAAGATTACAATCTAAAAATTTCTTGTTGATGAATGAATAAATATGCAAAGATAGTGATGGTTTCAAATTTTAAAAGCAAGAATAAGAAGAGAGTATTGTAAACATACTTCCAGAAAATAGAGGCACAAAGGAAAACAGTGGAGCTGAAAGTTTTATCAATATTATGGACAGAATGCCAAAATCAGTAGTACATGATTAGCATGCAAAGTCCTTTTCATTAAATATTGTTGGGAAAATGTCGAGAAAGCCACACATCCTGGTTCCATCTTGGCCTTAAGGAGAGTGCTTTAAACCGTGCTGGCTCTGAATTTTAACTTAAACATCTTAAATGAGTCGGCTTCAATTGATTTACCTCATGAAGTTCATTGAACCCTAGTGCATTGTACAGAATATCACCTAGAGATATTAACAAGGATTTATTAGAATTGAGCAAAACAGAGGAATTTGTTTCCTATTTCCAGAACAGTACACATAATTTATTTAAAACTGATATTTGACATCAGATGATGTCATTGTAGTTTTCTAGGCAGTTAGATCCCAAGTGCCCATGGTTATCCTGATCCCCAGCGTGCAGTATAGCCCACAGAAATGGATGCACTTGATCTTGTCCATAGTCTTTCTAAACTCCACTGACCCATTCAGATGCTACTTGGATATCTCTAGTTCATTAGTATCCTCATTTTACCTTAATTGTTGCTCACCCAGAGAGCAAAGTGCCTAGGCCAGACCAGAGATAATAGGAAATGGAAAAATAGATAATTTGAACTTTACAGAATTCTGAAAACAGTTTGATAATGACTCAGAAATATTGTGATCAATGATATAAAACAGAAGATCCAAACATGAGTGCATCTGTAGGTGATTACTGTCATCTGTAGGTGACAAAAAATACCAAAAATACAAAAAGAAAGAAAGAAATATAGACTGACTGAAAAACAACATCTTCAATGAATAGTAATGCATAGTATTAGAAATAGATTCATATCTTTCATCTTACCCAATGAAAGTTCTCATTCAATGTGAAATCTAGCACAGTGAAACTCTTAGAAGAAAACATAAGAATTACTCTGCAAAATTAAGGTGATGTTCTCCCTAGATGACTGACTATAAGAATTTTGGTTGCTGATGAAACAAGGACAAGTGCCTTGTAGTTATTCAACGTCAAGTAGTCGTTTCTAAGCACGCATACAGAGAAGGAACTCGATATAGACTCATTGACGTGTGTGTGTGTATATGTGTATGTGTGTGTGTGTGTTTGTATGTGTGTGTGTGTATAATTAATTAAATAGAAGCGATCATAGAATTGCAACAGTGGAGTAGGGCGATAGAGATGTTATAAAATAGGTATTCATGTATGAAATTGTCAGTAAACTAAAAATATAAAAACAACAACCAAGGAGATTTAGGTATAAGAGACAACTTTCTGAAGTAAGATCCCTGAAGAAAAGTCAACAGTTGATAATCAGGACCTCTTAATACTAAAAGGCCTGCACAGGAAAGGAAACAATTGTATGAAGAGGAAGCCAACTAAGTAAGAGATATTCACTGCCAGATATTACATCTTAATAAACCAAGAAAATGAATGACTTAATTAAAAATGTACCAAACAGGGATCTAAACAGCTCAGTTGGGAAATTGTAATTAAAGCAACTTTGAGGTTCCATCTTACCCAGAATGTCTAAAATCAAGAAAATATATGAGAGCAAATCCTGGCAAGGATATGGTGAGAGGGGAACCCCCGTGCACTGTTGGTGAGATTACCACCTGGAACAGCCACCCAGGAAATATGCATGGAAAATCCTCAAACAGTTAAAGGCCGACTGATCTACCATATGACCCAGAGATACCATTCCTTAGCATATGTCCATTTGCTCTATTCATAACATGTAGGAAATGAAAACAGCCTAAATATCCTTCAACTGTGGAATGAATGCTGAGAATGTGGTACACATACCAAATAAAATCATATCTAGCTGTAAAGAACTATGAAATTTGCAAGTAAATGTACAGAACTAGTACATACATGAGGCCATCCAGATCCAGAAAAGCAAATACTCAGTTTTTAAAAATTTTATGGATCATAACAAAAATCGATTTAAGTATATAACCCAAAGTAATATAGAAGCTAAGAAAATAGAAAGGAACCAAGGTGGGAGAAAAGAAGGAACTCTGGAATCTGCAAAAGAAGAAAAGCTATCAATAGTTCTCGCCAACTGCAAAGCCTATGACAGAATCAATCACAATGACCAGAAACACATGATATTTCCAAGGGTGAAATTGTGGCAGTTTACCTTGGAGACGGCTGTCTAATTGGATTTAAGCCATGATCAATAGGTAAGATTTCATATGTGGTATTATAAAAGTAGTCAACTCTCCATGGCTCGACCTGAGATGTATGGACCTGAGAGGAGAACCTATATCTGCTATTTTCGTAACCAATAAAATCAATATTCTTTAAATATTGTTCTTTAAATATTTATCCCCACAAGTAAGTGTAGCTCTCAGTTCTCATCGAAAAAGCCTCTTTTTGAATCAAATGGAGACCATTACAGAAATTCACAACAGGTCAAAATGCAAAAAAAGAACAACAACAACAACAAAAACTGACTATGAGGTGCCCTACCTCTTTTGGTACACCTGTAAACACACTTTTATACCCCAGGATCAGAAAACATCAAGGAAAAGGGAACAAAGAGATTCTCAGAGAAGCTCGACCAGGAGACCTGCTGCAAGTTATTTTCATCCAGAAATGGTAGGAAAGCTGAGTTCATGAAATCTCAACAATGCAGATGATTGAATAAGACCCACATAATAACTATATCTATTAGCTTTCACAAAACACCACCACTAACTCTAGCTGGGGAGCTATAGAAAATTAATGGTTGCTGAGGGAAGAGGCAGTTTTCTTCAGGGATGAGGTCCCTGATACATTTACCGTGGTTAGCTGCAAAAGCATATGCACACAAACAAGACTAAATGGACTCAATAAGATGTGTCTCTGTGTGTGTGTGTGTGTGTGTGTATTGTGTGCATAAGTATATGTATATATTTATATAAAACAATACTACAATAATACTAAAAAAATAAGAGGTTATTGACTTGGGACAAAGTTGGGAGAGACACAGGAGGAACTACAGTAGGAAGAGAGAGAGAGAGAGAGAGAGAGAGAGAGAGAGAGAGAGAGAGAGAACAATGTAAATAAACCACTCTTATGTGAAAATTTTAAAGCAAAATATTATTTTAAATCCACTTGTCCCCTCCTATTTAATATCTGTCCTACAAGCCAAGCTCCATACATGCTCACCCAGTGCTCTAACACTGACCTATATCTTGTGCCAACATACTTAATTTTAAATTTTTATGGTTTTTCTAAGTTGTCTAGACCATTGTGAACATGCTCTGTAGCTTTGAAGTTGCATGCATACACACACACACACACACACATACACACACACACACATCCTGTCTTGGTTTTCTGTGTTGCAGGGTTTACTGGTTTACTATCCTCTGTTCCTGTCCTTCTTTTATTTTTCCATTGCATTTACAAATAAACAGCTCTCCGTTTCTGATCCAATGCCTCTAGTAAGGATGTGAGTCTGTCTTCACATGCTGGGAGAGATGTAAAGGAATGAAGCCAGTCTCTCAAGCCCTCTTCTATAGGTTCTAATCTTACCAAGAAAGAAACCCTCCCAATTATATTACCAGTAGTTAACAGCCTCTCTTAATGCTATCATCAGTGATTAAGTTTAAACAAAAGCTTTATGGGGAATGTGATGATTTACCTCAAAGTTCGACTGTTTGGAGATAAAATCAATAACAAAACTTTAGGCTTATCTGTAAGGAATTTTCTAGATTAAATTAATTGAGTTGCAAAGACTGTTGGCTGCTATCCAAGACTGAAGAACAAAGCTAGCTGCAGAATTCTTCACTCTGCTTTCTGACTTTGGGTATGATGTGGCCAGCCACCCTGCTACCTCCAAGCTCCTCCAGCCGTTACAGAGAATAGTTCAAGTTGTAGGGGAAATAAACCCTTCCTTTCTTAAGCCACTTTGTCAGATCTTTTATCAAACAACCAGCGATATAGCCAATGACAGACAGGATACGTTCATATCACAGCAGGGAGAAAGCGGAAGAGAAAGTCTTGTTCATAGATGAGGAATCTACAAAAACCCACAGATTGGAATGCTTAAGTTCATCAAACAGTTTGGAATGATTTATATATCTGTTTGTAATAAGCATGAAATAAACTCTTCTTTGCTAATAAATACTTGGTTTAAAAATGGAATGGTTAGCTATGATTGAGTATTTACTTCTGTATTTTTTTGATTTTTCAATAAATTGTGAATTAACAAGGGTTATTAGCAATTCAAAATTCTCAAATGTTAGACATTACAATGAGAGTGCTCACATTGTTCCCAAGATGAATAAATGATGCTAGATATTGTAATAAAATGATACATAAGGTAAGTTATAAAAGAGAAAGAAAATGATGTGTACTTTTGATTTTAGTTTAAAACATAGACCTTAAAAACAGCTGTGATAATTAGTATGTGGATATTAATATTTTAAAATTTTATAACATAACTGTCCATAAAATTATAAATTTTGGCATTTTTTATAAGTGCTGAAATTAAAATAAAAACACTTCCACTATGCTATTCAGAAGGCATTTATCATATTCTTTGCTAATTTGGGATGCTCTAAACAAATGCTGTAGAGATAAATAAACAATCTTATTTTCCTTGATCCCAGTATATGGAAGTCCAACATTACTTGTTAGCATAATTGGTGCCTGTCTGTTTGTTTTTTCCTCACTTTATTCTCTCAGACTTTTCTTGGTACAGGCAAGAACCGAGGCTTATAACTGTTTGCTAATAAAAGTAGTAATCCCATAGGTAGCCCCTCACACTAAGAACTTCCTAAAGTGTCTACCTCAAAATCCAGTCATACTATGGGTTATCCTTCTACATAGTTTCTTGGGAAGGTATTGAGCATGTTTCTTTTAATATTTAGGTTAGGTTTGAAAATCACATTGAATTTCTTTTTTTTGTTTGTTTGTTTTTTTGTTTTTTTGAGACAGGGTTTCTCTGTGTAGCCCTGGCTGTCCTGGAACTCACATTGAATTTCTGACAATGCAAAATGTAGAGGAGTATTGTAAGATGTATAAGCGGTGTACAGAACAGTAAATGCATCTGGCGCTCAGAAATCGCCCTTGTCCATTGATTTCATAGTCGGGGTAGTCAAAATAACATCACCCTGTAACATCCTGGATATGAATGCCCTAGATATATAAAACATGTAAAATGTTTCCTAATTTACATGTATAAATGTATAAAACATTTTTCTGGCTTTGTTTACACAGAACTATACCAACCACATAAAACACACCATTACCAACGGCTGATGGAAAATTTTCCATGTTCTGGTCACATTACACAAACACACACAGACCCAGGTTGTGGTCCTTTAATACAATTATGATATTGAGTTCTTATTTCTAACTCTTTATGTGTTCAGTGGCTTCCCAAGTAAGCACATCTTCACATTCTGTTTTTGATGATGTTGAAGGCAATACAGAAGCAGACTGCCTTATAATTTCCCTGTAACTAGAAGAATGTTACTTCACATAACTTGGTCCCTTGTCAGTTATTGTCAGAGGAATGATATATTCTTGTCTCAGATCTGCATTTTTGTCATTTTTCAAATATATTTTCTAATAAGTTTTATTATTTGTATTCATATTTTATTACCAAAGAGTTCCCAGTAGGTCTTTTAAAAATAAGAGTATCAATGAAAAAATAGAAAAAAATTATATATTCCAAAAAGAATCCCAAAACAACACAAAATTTAATCTTTAGCAATACATATGCTATACATCATAAATCTTCCTGGCGTTTGTTATTTCTTTCATACAAAAATGCAGAGTTGCGTTACATACACACATCCCCAGTCCTAAGTCTTTGTTATATTACAAGCTGCACCTGAACTGAACTGGGGATCCACTTGCTTTGGTCTTCCAAGGTTTTGGGGTACAAGCATACATTATATATGAAATTGGTGTAGTAAATAAGGACTTGATGTGTTTGTCAGTTAAGATATGCTGGACAATGCAATGTATGGAATAATGTTAAATAAATTACTGAAGTAGAAGAGATCATTGTGGATTAAAAGTTTAGAACATAAACAGTGAACACAATTATACACTCAACAGGATCACAATTTTACAGGCTTATCTTTTTTCTTCCCTTACGTGTTTCAATATACAGAATTTTATAATTTTATCATGAAAATGTTGGTTTCATCTCTATAGAGTGGAGAGGCATAACTAAAGACAAAGGAACTATTACTTTTTCTGTAGTTCATTCAGCTCTGCTCACACTTTACAGTACATTTAAATTCCAAGAACTAAATGAATAAGGAAGGTAAAAACAAATACGAATGCAGAATGAAAATAGAATTGTTTTATTGCAAAATTATTTGAATAGGCAATCACAATGTGACTGAACTGCAGCCACATTGTCTTCTACAGGAAAACTCTATTTGTCCTATGGAAATTTGGGGACTTTTTTTTTTTTTTTTTGTAATGAGGTAAGGATCCATTCCAATACACAGACAAGGAATCTAGCTAGTCTTTTCCTCTGACAACAGATATATGCTTGCGGACAGTAGAACAGGCAAAACTCTAGAGAGGAATAGTCAATGCACCAGCGCTATATCTCTGGATAGATATAACAGCTCTCTACTTGACAGAGACTTGGTGGTTCTACTTGGCAGAACTGTGGCAAGCTACAACCTCATGACTGATGGAAAAATTCAGCTGTGTTTTCCCATTCCATTGTTTACTTTGGGGATTGTATTTTATTTGCATTTCCCCTTCCTTTTCCTTTCTACAAATATTTCTGTATATCCCCCCCCCCACTCTGTAAATTCATAGCCTTTTTCACTAGTGGTTATTGCATGGATACACATATATGTTTCCATGTATAACCTGTTAATAGACATTGCGGAGGTCTAGAATTAGAGCATGCTTTGATCTTGTCATTGTGAATTGAATCAACTCTGTTTTTTAAGTGGTAGATAATGAATATCATCTTAAGTTTCTCTTGGATGACTGAAAGATTAAGTCTGAGTTCACATTTGATACATTCCTTGTGTGATTGATTGTAAGCATGCTTTAATCTCAGGTAAAGTTTCTTCAGTCTCCAAAGGTCAAGGGTTACTACCTGTTTTGTGGACCTACGGGGATTGGATACCCAGAACATATGAAAAAGAATGCCTTCCACATAGTAAACATTTTATAGATGTTCCATGTGATGCTATTGCACATAAATAAAATTTTATTACATTATAACCCCATAGATCTCATTTTAAATATTTTGTTTGATTTATTAATTTGAGTTTTTGTATTTCTGTTGTGTTTATGTGTACATGTGTATACCATTTGTATTCCTTATGACTGCAGAGGTCAGGAGAAGGAGATAGATCTTGTCAAGTGGCAGTTAGGCATGATTGAGAACTGCCCTGTGGGTGTTAAGATCTGAACCCAGAGCCTCTGCTAGAGCAACAAGTACCTTTACTTGCTTAACCATCCCTCTTCCCTCAAAGGATACAAATTTCTTAATAAAAGAATTATAGTTTCATATATATAAATTTGAGAGCTGTTGTTTATGCATATTGCATTTGCTCAATAAAATTTTGTGAATTATTATTCCTTAACATTGCCATAGCAATAATCTGAATCATCTTTCTTTCTTTCTAAATGTATATATTAAAATAGTGAGTCTCTTTACTATTTATTTTGATGTTTATTAGGATTTAATGATTCCTTTTCTAGCAAGTAATAAGTTTTTCTAATTTGAATTAAAGACTACTTAAGATTCAGCATTTTTAAAATCAATCATGAAAGGTAATCAAATAGACGAACATAAAGACTTTTTAAGGTTTGTTTTAGTTTTGTTGGCATTGTAAGATGAAGTCTCTGTGTAGCTCAGCTGGCTTGAACTCCTGTTCTTCCATCTCGGTCTTCTGAGTGATGAGAACAAAGGCATACACTGCCACACCAACTTGTAATTATTAACAATTTTAAACCCATGCCTCTATTATGCCCTTACCTCTGATTCATCCCATTCCTTTCTGTGTCTTCTACACTGTTGTCAATTGGAGCTAAAGAGAATGGTATCGTTCAAGTAAGTAAAGAGAGGCTGTTAAATACAGGGCAACACCATTTTCCTTGGTTTGGTTTATTTCTGTGTCTTCCTTTCCTTGCTGGATTCCCAGGAAGTTCTGAAGCTTCTCTAGAAGGCAGTCCGAGGCTAAGGGGAGAGACCACAGCAGACTGGCCTACTCTGCTCATAACGGGAAGGAAAAAGTCTGTCCTGCTAACTTTTTATTTTATTGAGGTTTTCTAGTGATGCCATTGACAAGTTGGCCAGCGCTCCTCTGTACTTATTTTTCTGTGACTCTTTTCTTCCTGTGTTTCAATGATAGATTTTTTTTTCAAATGAATTTTTTCCACTTATGAGATGGCTTATATTATTCTTAGTTTGTTGCATTATAAATTGCAATTTCTTTAAAAAATTAGACAACTCTGCATTCCTATGGGAAAAGTTCATTTCTGCTTGAAAACTAACTTAAAATATCTTTTATCCATTCCAATTTCCTGGGGATTTATAATACTTCTTTTGTAAGTTTGATATAAAGACATTTGGACATATATTTTTAATTTTCTGTAAATTTTTTTGAGTATCATAATAAATATGACTATTTTCTGGTCATGCATCATTTTAAGTGTCTATTTCTTACATATCCTTCAACGACTTCATTACTTTTGTTTTATAAGTGGCTCAGACACTTCATCTAAGTTTTTAATTTAGCATAAAGTTACTTAATATCTTCCTATGTGATATTTTAATTTGTACAAACAGATTATATCAATTTTTGTATTCTACATATTATAATTCATGACTTTTGTTTATTGTGTGTATTTATTGCCTCAGATGTTTATTTAATTAGTTTTTGTTTCTCTGGCCATACTCTTATACTGTTTATGCTGGATTGGCTAATTTCATTGTATATCAAGTTTACATTCTATATTTCAATCTGTAGAATTTCCATCTGAACATTTTGTCTCCCATAACTAGATATTTAACTGCTTAATTATATGAAATATCATTTATAATCACTGTTTTAATTACCTTACAGCTAAAGCCAACATTTGTGTCAGTTCTGGGAAAGTTTCAACTCACTAGGAGTTTGTTGTTTGTCTCTTTTCCTTGTTGTGAATCATCCCTTGGTGTTTCTTTGCATTAAAAAAAATTATATAATATAATGCATTCAAGTTGTAGAAATGGCTTTATGAGCCAACTGGTTTACAGGAATAATTTTGACATCTCAGTTTTGTCTAATAACATTGTGAGTTTAGATCTCATCAAGCTTTGCACAGTCAATTTCCAGCCTGCCCACAAATGATGAAACGCTCATTTATTGCTCATTCTGTTATAATGTGAGCTACTCAAGCCCGTGTCTCTTGTGCTAGCACTCACGGTTTTGTTTCTCTTGCTAGACCTTTTCTGACTCCATACAATATCTTTGGATTATGAAAACATATTGTCTGTTCACTTTCTACTGACGCCACTCTGTCTGTGCAGTCAATGTTTTTCCTAGCCTAGTCGGTGCCTGTGTACTTCACTTTCTTTCTAATTGTAAGAGGTGTGCTTCTTACATCCACGGAAATGTGCCAGTATATCAGAACAAGAATGGATTTAAAAACTGAACAGTGGTAGGAAATGTGAGTCATTTAAAATACTTTCCCCTGCACGTGAGTTGCCTTGCATTGCTCATTTAGCCCCGATGCTGTACATGTGGGTATCAATCTTTATCCTTCATCAAGATGCAATCATAAGATGCATTGGGATTACTTGTGATGCACTTTAGACTGCTTGGAAATCAGCAGTTCCTATGAAGGAGGTTTTATTGGTGTCCTATCTATGATATTTAGCTAAGAGATATCTAGCTTCAGATTCACACATCATGTGCATCTATGTAGCTCTTTCTAATTGACTTTTACTTAATAACAAACACTAAATCCTATAGCCTGTCTTTCCATGGCTTATTCACTCTATTTTACTTACAGTGAGTACTTCCTTGTCTACATGTACCAGTTTCTCCATTCCTCAGTGTCGAAACACTGTATCCAACCTTCTACATATTTCATAACTGCTGGTTTGTTTGTTTGTTTGTTTTTTTCCTCATTGACTTTTAAGAGTTCATTGGTTCTGGAAGAAAACAGTCCTATATCAGAAATGATTTTACAAAGTGTGTCAGGTATGTGTCATTTCTTCTCACTCTCTTGAAATCATGATGGGATCTTTTATTTAGCCTGCAATGATTTTCAAACTGCTAGGAAATAATCAAATCACTGCCTGCATTAATAATTACCATGCATGTAAACTCCCATGTGGTGCTTAGGCAGAACCTGATAACTAATTTAAAATATTGTTTTATGAATAAAGATATTATATTCATTTTTTATAAAGTAGGGATGAATATATATTGGAACATATTTAAAGTTCCCTAAATTTCTAAAAACTAACTACTTTAAAAATGATTTAGAGGTATAATGAGTAATTCTGAGAGAGCTAGTCGCCTGCCTTCTGAGGCACAGCATTAACTATTGAAATATCAGTAACTTAAAGACTGCAAGGAGTGGTATGTAGCTGAGTTAATAAAGCCTTGCCTGGTATGTACATATCCCCAGTATATCACAAACCAGGCGTGGTGGCATACCCTTAAGCTCAGCATTAGGGAGCTGGAGGGTTGCCTGGTATGTACATATCCCCAGTATATCATCAACCAGGTGTGGTGGCATACCCTTAAGCTCAGCATTAGGGAGTTGGAGGGTGGAAGACCAGAAATACTCTCTCTTCCTAGACTAGATAGGGAATTTGAAGCCAACCTGTGATACACAGTCACTCGTATAAGCATAATATTTAGAAGGCAGTTTTTGCCACGTGACCATTTAGCAAAACAGTGAATGTTACTTACCCAACTCAGGGACCATCACCTCACAGACAGGTTTTTGTTGTGTTTGCAGTATCAGACATGAATCCTATCCTATGACACAGTCTTTAAATACACTCAGAGAGGTTGGTTAATCAACATTTTATAAATATCTGTGAACTCTGAAATGGAAGTGTAAGCTTCAAAACATCAAAGATACTGACATTAAGAAAAATTTGGTTTAGAATTTCACCTTTTCTACAGTGAAGTCTGAGGTTTGTAGGATTATTGACATCAGCCAACCATATCAACCATGTTTATGGACTGATAATTTATATATTTTTTTCAAATTATGCTTTCCACAAAGATTTTTATTGAAAAAGTATGAGGACCATGGGATTGTTATTACAAAGAGTGTTATAAAAGAGTTTGCTTTATGAGGATATATTAGCATATGCTAAATGATTAAATGAAAGCCTATTATTATTGAAAATTCAATACAATTCTCATGTCATGTGCTTGACAAGTTGCCAAAAAATTAAATAATGTTCTCATTTATTATTTAAAACATTTATATAATGTATATTTTTCATAATTATGTTCTCCTCTGAGATTTTCTTCCAACTCCTTACCTATCCAATTTCACCTCTCTATCTCTTTCTCTCTCTCTCTCTCCTTCTGCTTCTCCTTCTCTCTCCCTCTCCCACACTCTCTCTCCCTCTCCTAATCTCTCTCTCTCTCTCTCTCTCTCTCAAATGCCAATATCACCTTAGCTACAGGTGGATCTATGTGCCTAATTCTCTTCCTTAAAGCTGGAATATTTTATGACTATGCTAAGAACATTTAAAGAGCAAGCTTATACTGGCTTTACTTTGATAAACAGAACTTGATATTTGTAGCAGCTCAAACTTGACATCTATAGTAAATTAACATTTTTTTAGTATCCTAAATCTATCTTGAGGTGATAAATGATTTTCTAGACTAGCATAAGTTAAAAATCTTATAATGAATATTGCTCCTTGTTATTCATTTTACATATCTTTACAGGAAGAACTCATATGTCAGTAGCTAGGGTTTTATAAAGAAAATAAAAACCAAAAATGAAAATCATACATTCGACAAATCCTACATAATATATGTATTCAAACTTTTGTTATCATCACAATTGGTCATGAGTGTTGAATAGTTTATAATGAGATTTTAATACCAGGAGCAAAAGTAAAAGACATTTAAAATCAGAAGTTGCATCAATAACAATTTAAGTCTCAAAGTCAAAGACAATTTGAATTTCTGATATTCCATGTTCTTTGATGAATACCAATATAGAGGTTTTATATGAACTTTACACAAAGCCATGCATTGAGCAGATTCTTAACAAATTTTAATTTACTCTTGTTTGACTCTAGTTTGCTAATGGATTTCCCAATTTCTAGTGAGTAAAGCAAGTTCTGTGGTGTCTCAGTGAAGATGCCTAATTTTTTGTTTTATTACACAATGTCTACTAAAGTTTGGTTTTGGAGATTTTTGTTTTGTTTTTTAAGTTTCCCATTTATTCCACATTAGTTATAAGTATGATATGGGCTCAGAGCGCATATTTCCCTTTTATTTAGTTTTTGCTTGGATAAGACAGGATGGTCTTTAACTCAATCCTGTGTCTTAGTTTCCAGGCATGTGCCACTACACACAGTTTTATATTCCTGTTCATTGCTACAGTTTCTAGATGTTGATATTTCTTCAGTCCTTTTTGTAACCCCGCAAAGGACTGTAAGTTACATTTTATGGATTTTTATGGATTTTTTTTTTACATTTATATATTTATTTACCCTCTCTCTGTGGTGTGTGTGTGTGTGTGTGTGTGTGTGTGTGTGTGTATGTGTTTGAAGTGTGCTGGGACTGTGACAACCATAAGGAGGGAGAGGACCTCCTACAGGAGAAGGCTCTCTCCTTTCACCATGTAGATTTCCAGAATATCTCAGAATGTCTGTCTCCCATTAAGTACCTTTATTCAGTGAAGCATCTCACCAGCTCATTCCACAGTTTTAAATGTGTGGCACCAGAGCCTGTGGAGCCTTAATGGAAAGGATTTGGCAGTAAAGCGGTCCCTGACTAGAGCCCCAGGTTGCCTATTAACACCTGCCATTACCTGCCATCTAAATGTAAGTTAAATAATCTTCCTAATTTGTATTTTGGCAAAATGCCACCACAGCAGATGGAAAAGACTGTATGTAACTGGGAAATTATGCATATACGTTTAATGTGTGGACTGTGCTCATCAGTCCTTTCTAGGAGCATCCGAACATCCTTCTGCTCGCTGCTTTTTTTAAACTGTTTACACCATATGCCAGCACAGTGGGAGAGCCTTATTTGAGAGGCAAAAGGGAACACATACATTTCATGGAGATTGTTTCATAAAGTTATGTTATTCAGGGGAAGGAACAGATGAAATTTGTCCTGAGTATACATGTTATTTCAAAAATTAAAAGAGGCAAAACATTTTAGAAATTACAGGAAGAAAGGAAAACATGTTTTAAAACCTTAAACTGTTAGATGGTTTTTCTCACATTTTACCACATAAAAAGCAACCTGTGTATTAGTGTCATAGTTCTTCATCCTAACCACGTTGTTCTATTCTCTGTCTTCAACAGTTCTCATGGTTACCAACCTCCATGACTCTTTCCTATTTTCTCATTAAGTGATACATTAAATAAGTTACATTTTTTGCTTTAAGTCCAAAGTTTTGCATTTTTTAGTTATCCATAATGAGGCTAATATTCAACCTCTCTATCACCATTTTGAATTAGGAGAATGACATTTACACTAGTGGTCACAGTAGAGGGTATGTTGAATGGAATAGCCTCCACCCACTTTAATACAAATGAGTCTGCCAAAGCTCTCAGCTCCGTGATCTTAGGAACTTGATGTTTTCAGAATTCTATATTTCTACTTGAGTCCTTGAAGAAGTGAATGCAAAAGGTGATTAAACATGAAGGGGTTTTTATCAGAGAAAATGCTCTTGTGACAATATCAAAATAATTGTGAGAAATAAAAATAATAGGGACTCTTATTTATTGAAACCAAGGAAAGAGAAGTGAGAATTTCTGGGTTTTCTGATGTAATGAGTAATACTTCAATTCAGCAATACCAAAAAGGAGTTCTTTTAACACAGGAATCCAGTGTCTGCTGGAACAGATTTATTTTACCATCAAAAGCTGATTGGTAACAAGGCCTAGGAGATGTAGTATTTCACAATTGCAGTAGCAACTACAGTTCTTGGTCAGTTACACTTGTAATTACTTGACTCTATTCTCTTGGTTACTGTGAACACAGAAAGTGACTAATCTCTTAAAGGGAACATTTCTAAATAAGTCCATAAGGAATCCGGGTGTACATTGTCAATAGTGGCTTTACTTACAGAAAGAGTTATTCTTCAGTGTGAAATATTCATCTAACTAATATGGCTGTTCCTTCCAAGTTAGTATATTTTCCAGAGCAGCAGAGTAACAATGTCACTAAATTAGTAAATGAACACATTGGACAAAGAGATCCCATTAGTAGCTCAAACTATTATGATCCCTAAATACTTTTTCAAAGATATTGAATTCCATCTGAGACTGCATCTGGCCCAAGAAAGAAGTGATAACATGTCAGACCAAGAACTCTCATGCACAGTGTATAGTGGCTATGTAAGCATTGCTTCTTGAGACATAAGAGTTTCCAATGGCAAATGGCTCAAATTCCAGTACTTTCCCCTCACTTTGGTTAGATTTCTAATTAGCCAAAAAGTTTCACACAACCACAGCCAAGTCAAGGTAACTAGAACTTTCAAAGACATGGATTCTGGAAGTCCCAAACAAACTGAGGGCTGATTTATCATATCTCTTTGCTATGTAGCAATGCCAGTCTATCTTTTCTTAATTCATAAGAACTTTGGATAAATACAGATTTACCACACAGAAAAGGCCACAAAAACAGCATTGTAGAAAGCAAGATTACATGGGAAGATGATGGGATTCATGTTCTGTTGTGATGACCAGCTGTTTGGATCCAGGAGCAGGGGCATTGTTCTACATTCATGACTCTAGTAAAGTAATAGACGCTTTTATTTTTTTCCTCCAGCTTAGTTGGCACTTGAACATAAAGATAGGGAGGTAGAAATTGAATACCATCAACTTGTTAGAAGCTGTAGTTTACCCTTCACACGTCTTCTGTGGGCTGTGGTAAACCCACCACCACTATGATTAGGCGCTGAAGAGGATTCACATTAAAGCAACATGTTGAAAATAAGAAAATAAATGCATTAGCATGATCAGCCCCTTCAGTTGTAATCAGGACAGTTTCTGGAGCATCAGGTAAAGCTGTGTATCAAGAATTCCCTAGACCTTGTCCAGCAGAAGTGTGTGGCTGTCTTTCTTCTTTGCACCTCAGACATATCCACATTTTATACTGAGCTAAATGGCCACTGTCTGCTGATACCCTGGACTTTATCTCAAGACTGGGATCCATATGCCATCTCTCTTGGCTCAACCTCCACAAAAATTTTAAGGTTTAGGACCTAGACTCTCCTTGTTTATGTGTATGTGTATGTCTGTGTGTTTCTTTGTGTGTGTGTGTGTGTGTGTGTGTGAGTGTGTGTGTGTGTTGGTGTGTGCATCTCTGTGTATGCCTATTTGTGTGTTTATATGTGTGTTTTTGTTTTTGTGTATGTATATGGCTGTGTGTGTATCTCTCTGTGTATATTTGTACAACTGTATTTGTGTGTTTATGCATGTATGGATATTAAATGAGAAAATAATTAAAGATAAAGACAAGTGTTTCACCTGAGTCCCTGATTGTGACTATGAAACTTACTTTACATTGTGACTCTCGCTTCTCACAGATAAGGCACATAAGGAAGTTCCCAGTTTCAACAGCATTGCAGGTCAGCTTCTTTGGTGGGATTCTTGTGTCTGAAGAAGAGCCTGGTGCTGCACATCATTTTAATGAATCTAAGATAATCTTACCTGTTCTACTTCTTAGGGCTATTCCTATTTGGGCTGTGAATCAGGAGCTGTTTGATTAGCAGGCACTCTTAATCTACACATATTCTCCAAGTGCAGTATACTTTCCATATTATTGTTGTTGAGAGGGGTAGCTGAGGTACCTTTCATGTAGTGATACTATAGGACTGCTTTTCTTCTTCAGATAAAGCCTAAAATGGTATTTACGAGAAATAAATCCAGTGTCGTGAAGAGTACTTTCTTTATGAAAGAAGCAGCCTCATTTCCTGTATAGGATAAGAGGTCTGAAGGGTTTTGTACATTCTTTAGCATCATTTCAGGGAGTTGTGCTATAAGATTAAAGGGATGGACAAAGCAGTGTTGTTTGTCTTGCTACACATTAGCCCAGATTGACCTAGAATTCTAGTTGTTCTCCCGCAGTCCCTGGACTCCCTGGGAACCTCCCTTTCCATCTCAGGCTCCGGAATATTTGGATCATAAGTTTGAGGGATGGCACGGACTCAGCTCTATTTTCTTGGGTTGTTTTCTTCTATTTTGAAATTCCTGTGACAGATGTTGGGGACTCTCACATGTTAGACAAATGTTCTATCACCAAGTGGTATCTTTATCATTTTTCTCATAGTTTGTGGCATGTTTGTGTTTCAGCTCTAAGAACACAATTTCTGATAGTAACTCATCTTGTTGTGTTTTTATCTTCTAGGACTACAATGATGAAATCCGCCAAGAGCAACTCCGGGAGCTGTCTTACTTAAATGGCTCAGAAGAGTCTGGCCGGGGCCGAGGTATAAGAGGCAGAGGGATCAGAATAACTCCCACAGCTCCATCAAGGTACACGACTTCTCACTCTTAGTGTGTTAACAACAAATGATGACAGCAGATGATTACCACAGGCCCTTGCTGTTCTGCTCTGTCATGAATCCAAAGATAGCTAAACACCTCACCCACACTCACACCACAAGCCAGTATGATTGGGTGCTTATGAGGTGCACAACACAAGAGGTTCATCCACACTCATGAGATGATTACACACATTAACTCATCACGTTTCTTTCTAACTACTTTTACAAGTAAGGAATTGAGGAACAGAAGTTTGGAGGGCCACATATGGTAGCTCAGGCCCTTTGTCCCAGAACTCAAGAGACCGAGAAAAGTAGAGTTCAATGCCAGCCTGGTCTACATGATGAGTTGCAGGCCAGCCATGGAACTAGTTTCAAAACCAAAACAACAAAAGTTGAGTAGAATATTAAAATATTACCTAAAATAATAGATACATTCTGACTCAAGAATTTATGAGTTGAGCATTTAATAATATCCTTAAAAACTAAACCAGGAACCAAATTCTCTGCTCCCATTACTCTGTCCTCAAGATTAGGGACAAGAGGTTCTATAGTCCTTTACTTTTTTCAAAACCAAGAAAGTTTTTGCACAATTAAAAGATACATATTTAGTTTATGGTGTATATAGTTCTTAATGCATATAATCTTGTCAAGTTGAACAGAATCACATTCTTCTGGTTTTGTAGGTCTTTTGAGTTTTTAACAGAAAATATCAATTTGCATGGAGGCAAAGATGGATATACATTCTGATACCAAAGCCAGAAAGAAAACAGAAAAAAGAGAACTCAGACTAATATCCCTGAACATCAATTCCATAGGCAGAATACAAACATCAATAAGCAAGGCATAATAGGAAGTCTGGGGTCATAGGACTAAATGCCTCTCAAGGATGCTATAGCTATCACTCTATCTTGGGCTTTCTTTACTGTCATGCTACTCCCACATGTCCAACAGCTTTGTTCCATCTTGGAACCCCATCTATTTTCTCCATCTTGCTGCCCCCACCTATTTTGGGAGCCCCTACACTCCGTCTAGAGGCCTGAGCACTACAAGTCTTCACAATTCTGCCCTGGAGCATACAAAACTGGGAGCCAAAATAAAACTTTTTCTGTTTAAAAGTGGCATCACACACACACACACACACATACACATACACACACACACACACACACACACACACCCCTCATAGCCCTCACACACAGACTGCATGATTCATTTACTTCCCTCACTATATAGCTGACTCATGTATTTTCAAAGGATATAACCTAAAATAATATCTTGTCTGTCACATAGAAATCATTTTAAGATATGCTAAGGTATTCTTCAACTTCAATTAACTCCCCAAACAGTTCAATCTTTATGAATATATCATTGTTTTTTACATTTAATATTTTAAACCTTGTTCATTAATCAGAAAATAATGTCTCATATTTCCAAATGGAATACTAAGCAGTTAACCATGTATAGATCAATGTGGAAACAAGAAAAAACTCAAAAAATTTCTAGATCTTCTTTTTATGTTTAATTTCAAAAATAAAAACTACTCATTGTAATACTTTTCAGAGTCATTTGCTCATTGATATGAACTTCCCTGACCAGATACAACACTTTTTATGAGGCCAGTCTTTTACAAAACTTTTGAATTTCTAGCCTGATGTTGTTAGATTCTGAAGTAGCATTCTTACAAGTCACTTCTGTGGTTCAGAAATGTAATTTTTCAACAGTTATAGAAGTTTAGCAGGAATACCTTAACTACATATTTAGTACACCAAATGAATACACATATTTCTTCTGTATTCTTTGAGACTGTTACTCCTTCAAATAATTTATATGTCTTTTTATGAAATCTTAAAAGCATATAATAATAATAATAATAGAGTTTTCCCTGTTATTAGCATATGGAAGTAGGTGCTTGATGGGACCTTAGGGGACCTTGGCTCAGATTATTTGCCAATTTGAATAGACTTTACCTTTGGTAAATATTTATGTTAAAGTTCCTAATTGAATAAATAATGTAGCATTATCATAATTAAAAGCAGATGTTGAAGCATAATGTAGACAACATTAAAACCTAACATACAGAACTAATGGCGTATTAAAAGAGAGGTGTAGCCATATCTTATTTTCAGAAAGGATCTCACACATTGCTGTGATGATAAGAAATAGAGCCATTGATTGGGTCCAGAGACAACAAGTGGAGAAAGAAGCTGAATCTTGGCTGGGGAGATGAAAAATAACCTATTACCCAAGGCTAGAAATGAACAGCACCTGAAATACAGAGATGTAGTAGACAAAAGAATAAAAGTCCAAAGAGACATTTTCCAGATAATAGTTCAGGGAAGTCTTAAATATAACTCAGGAGGCACAGGGTCATGGGAGCTATAAGAGAAAATTGGTAGGCTGAGAGCTTGGTGGGCTTAGCCAAGAGTCTTTTCCCAGTGCTGAAACAAGAGCTAAAGAGATGACGTTCAGCTCAGAAATGAACAGGAAGTCAAGATTTAATGAAGAAAATGTTCTTTGTAGAAGTCAGAAACTAAAAGACTCCTGCACTGGCAATTTAGCCCTGAACGGGATCCTAAAATAGATGTAGTAAGTTTCATGACAGAAGGCAATGGTGTTAACAATGCTAGGAAAGGACGGGGCATATCAGTGAGAACAAGACAGGCACTGCATGGGATTTGCTGCAGCTGGGATTAAAAGTCGGTTGGTTGGAGAAGAAATGTGATGAAAAATTAGAATCACTATGCGCATGATACCAGTACAAAGCAAAACATATAGATTCAGAAATCTAGATAGCACCCATTAGGAACAGTTATGATTTCTGGTCTAGGTAATTAAACGTTTACCTATCATTATTCACAGACTTAGCCAGCACATATAATTTATTATCAACATGTGGACATTTGGGAGTATTAAAATTCTAAGCTCAGCAGTAGTTATTACTGCGGTTGTCAGATCTAGGAGTACTTAGGAGAAACAGGCTTCTGGAGCCTGTGTGACTTAACTGTCTCATTGTTAGGAACAAATACTTGTCACGAAGCAACTTAACTGAGAAAAGAAAGGCTTATTTCGGTGCAAATTTTGAAGGGAATTTAGTCCACAATATTTGGAAATGCACAGTGGATGGTGGCTCATAGCAATGTGAACATGTGACTGAGGCAGCTTAGCTCCAACTGTCTCAGCAGTGAACAGGATGGGGGATGATCTGTAAACCTCAAGACCTGTCTACAGAGAAGTAATTCCTCCAATAAGTCCCACCCCATCCTACAGATTCTACAACCTCCCAAAACATCACAGCTAGCTGGATACCATGTGTTCAAACATCTTAAATGCAAATGACAACTCACAAGCTCAGAGAAGGTGAATTGCACTTAACAGATGTCTTCATGTTATTATGATAACATAATCTTGTAATCCCAGCCATTGTGCTCAAAGCTGGTACCGGAGCTTTGGATCCTTTATGTCCTCTGATCTAGGCTACTGTTTTTTATATTTAGTGCATGTGAAATTATCTACTCTTAGCTGGGTAAGCTACGAATTTTAAAAAGCTCAGCCAGCCCTCCTATTCTTCATTCCTAAAGCTCATTTTCTTCCAGGAAGAAAGAGCCAGTTTAATGGCTATTCAGAGCTGACAGTGTAACCTGCGCCTCCATGCAAAGGCACTGGCAAATACTGTGATTGTCGGTATGCCAAAGTTCATCATTTTCCTGAAAGCTTTAGTGTCCCTGTTGATAGCAGTGCTTTCTAGAGGCCAACTTTCAAACATAATACACAGTGAAATAACCATGTATTTGCCCAAAGACTACAGATAAACATCCTTCCTAAAGGTTTTGGAATGTTATAAAAGTGGCTTCATCCTTTGATCTCATGCTTTTGTTCAGATTGCTTTTCTGCTAAGTCTGTGGTACAGAACATTCAATCAGCCTTCTCATTGTTGAGCACTAATTCTGCAACCCTCGAGTTATCATGTAAAAATATGTCACTGACTGCTCCAGCTCACACTGTGAAGGCATGCTGCACGCTGATAACTCACGATTGTGAGGCTTTAGCTACTGTAACTATACAAAGTCGTCATTCTGTTCAAAATATAACGTTTTATTAAAATGACTTCTTTTTAGAAATATTACCACACTGAAAATCACTGTCAATAAACTCAAGCATGGAAGTAATCTACACACACACACACACACACACACACACGCACTTGGTCTCACAGTAGCCTACATGGCACATCTCAGACAGTATGCTGGTTTGTCTCCCTAAGTTTGGAATACAAAAAAGGTAGACTTTCATTTTTTGTTTCCATTTTATTCTTTTCAAATTATATATTAGAAAATATCAAAATACATTGCATAAAACACATTGATTGCATGGTTTTCATTGGAACTAAGTCATAATATTTAAAGAAATGTATTTTAATATGACTCAAACCACTTTACAAATTATATATATTATCTATCAGAAGGAGAGACTGATTTGTGTGAAGGCAGTGAGCTGAGACAGTCAGTCCTTGTCTGCATGTCACCTCATCTGCATGTCATCTATTTCTTCTAGGGGCCGTGGGGGTGCTGTTCCACCACCACCACCACCTGGAAGGGGTGTTCTTACCCCTCGGGGGACTACTGTGACCCGCGGAGCTCTTCCAGTACCCCCAATAGCAAGAGGTGTCCCGACACCTCGAGCCCGGGGGACTGCAGCAGTACCAGGATACAGAGCACCCCCACCTCCAACTCATGAGGCTTATGAAGAATATGTAAGTACCCTAAAGAAATCAGCATCGAGGAAAGGTTAAATTTACCAATTCAGAAGGCAAGCTCCCTTGTATGAATGTAGAATGCAATTTTAATTGCAGAACACTAATGTCATTTACAGCAGAATTTAGACCACTGATTTACACATGTGAACACTCTGAGAAAAGCTTTCATTTATGGATCTATGTAATCAATGCCGTGCATGTTAAAAACGGTATCTCATGTGTGAAGAATCAAATTCTGCTGAAATGTGCCTGTCTTTAAAAAGTTCGATCAGCTTTCAACTTGGAAATAATTACAAGTTATTATAAGCAGGATATGAATCATCACAGAATCGGAGAAGTCACTTGGAACCTAATAAACGTGAGGGGAAAAGCAGATAAACAAAGATGCGAAATATGCAGCTAGCCTCCCATAGCCATGACTTCCTTTTTCATTCACCATTTGGAAGATATGCGATTGGCATCCTGAACTGAGATGTATAAGTAAACAGGAAATGTAGTGTTTCTAAGTCCCCTCCTCCCATACCCCTTTGTCTCCAGTGTTCTCTCCTGGGGGAGGACAGAACTCTGCAGTGTCTACTCCACCACCTTAAAAAGTCCCAGTGGCAACAAAAGTTGCATCGCACTAGAGTTCCTCCTGAGGCACACATTAGTATATAGGGCTTACTTATTGCTCTCCTGATGAGCGATTACTATCAGGAGCATGGGTAGCCCCAAAGCAGCACACTGGGAAGTCTTCATCCAGGCTTTCCTTATAGCTGCATAAGTAGAATCATCTTCCCCAAGCCCTCTCCAGGCTGTGTAATCAAACATGTCCCACATGGTCACATGCACTTCAGGCAGAATTGCATATAACTGACTATAAGGATGACTGGATATTCAGGTGAGCTTCCAAGGACCCTTGTTCGCCTTCCTTCTATGAGAGAATGTCACCATTTAATAAGCCCAGCTGGTTGTCTGTTACAAGCAGACACAGCTGGTATCATGAATATAGCAGTTAGCCATTAGAATGGGGGTGGGGGGAGATCTAGGGGGCGGGGCAGAGAACCAGGGTGGGCGGGGCAGGGAACCAGGGTGGGTGGGGCAGAGAACCAGGGTGGGTGGG